>CAKNXH010001128.1:442863-455519 GCA_932178445.1 Andricus quercusramuli | reverse complement strand
AATTTTCGACCAAAAAGATGAATTTTCAATCAAGAACATTAATTTTTATCAAAAAAGCCGAGCAAATGGTATAGTTATGCTTTCTGTTAAAAGATTAATTTTTAACCAGAAAAGAGCAATTTTCAACAAAATAGTTAACTTGCAATCAAAGAAATGATCTTGTAACCAAAAAGACGAATTTTTCACCATGAGAATTAATATTCTGCCACGAAACATCAAACAGTTCAATTTTTAGTTGAAGCAATTAATCTCCAACAAAATTAGAAAATTAAAAAAAAAATAGTTAAATTTTCAACATAAAAAAGGTTTTTCAACTAAAATGATGAATCTTCAACCAGAAAAATTAATTTTTAACGAGGCAGTTTTCAACTGAGGGGTAGAATTTTCAACCAAAAAAGATTATAAACTTAAAACCAACAACAGTCGTATTCAACCAGAAATGACGACTTTTCAGCAAAATAGTTGAATCCTGAACCAAAGATCAATTTTCAACCAAACAGTTGCATTTTTGACTAAGTAATATGAAATTTCGACGATAAGAGATTAATTGTAATCCAAAAAGACGAGTTTTCAACAACAGAGTTGAATTTTCAATGGAGAATACGAATTTTCTACAATTCAGTTAAATTTCCAAACCGAAAATATGAATTTCCAAGAAAAAAGTTAATTCTCAACCATATAGTTGCATTTTTGACCAAAATAGTTGAGTTTTCAACCTAAAACCCTAAAACTCATACTTTTCTTATTTTATTTTTAAACAATCAAAATCAAAATAAGATAAAATAATTTTTTTGTTTAGCTTGATTACATAAAAATAGGGACTGATTTTCAAAAAACAACACCATAAGCATAAATGTGTAAATAGTACATAATTTATTTGTTTGTATATCAGGACTTCGCAGTTCTTAGAGCGATTGTACAAAGTAATGAAAAAAATAAAAATGATTCCATCGTGTAGCGAGCTAAAACGTCAGAATAGGTCCATCTCGATGGTCAAGGATATCTGAAAAAAAATATTACCAGATCAGTCATCACAGTACCTATCCTCCTTAAAAAGGTAAAAACATATTATTTGTTTTTCAAAAATAGGTGACATATAGGTGACAAACAAATTTTTATAAGTTAAATAAACATGTAAATCAATGCTTATTAACACATTTTTATTTTTTGAGCTCGTCACACTATATGGCTAGCAAATACGAAAAAATCCCACCGAATTCTTTCCAAGGAAATCAAACGACACGTATTTTACCGAGTGTATGAGTATTATGAGTATTTTAACTCTTGAAGCTGTCTGTTGACGCTTTTCTTTGTCTCGCTTATTTGCCTATTTTTGTACTCGAATGTGAATAACACAGGATAAAATAGTATTTTTGGCAAAATAATACGATTTTATGATGTCATCGTACGATTGATGATAAGATATATTTGTGAAAGAATAATGCAAAAAAGAATAGTTTAAGACAAATTGGGTATAATATACAATGTTTTTTGGATTATCATAAAAATTAGAAATTCAGAGAAAAAATTTGAGTACAAATTTTTTCAACGTCAACATGAAATTAAATTTTATTATTATAAAAAAAATACTATTTTTACCCATTTTATTTATATCTAGACCAAATCCATTTCAAATCAGGCAGGTTTTACACTTGAAGTCGCAGAATCTCTCGGGGACAAAATATTTTTTTTTTTTTAGGAAATCAAGCGATACTTATTTTTGCGAAGTTTTCTGTAAACTTATGTAACACTTATATTTTTTGCCAATTTTTTTTGAATATTTCGCGACATTCTTTTGTCCATGAAATATTGGCTTCAAAAGTGATAAAGGTTCAAAACCCCAATTTTCTCATATGAAAATAATGATTAAAAATGAATATTGTGGCTGGATTTAAATAAATTTAATAGTCAATTGCAAATAAAAAATTAAATGTAAAAAATTGGCAAAAAATGCCGACAGCAGGAATCGAGTCCGGACTTTCCGTTTACAAACTTGGTCTACTACCGCCTGATCTAACCGTGAGTTAAAAAACTCTAGCAGGGAGATCCATGTAACATGTGTGGATTTCTTAAGAGTCGTTTTTCTCGAGAATGTCTGGAAAGCACATCTTATTACATTAGAATATTACAAGTTTGGTAATTTACTGGGAGGAGTATGAATCAAAACAAAAATCCGAAGGGTGAAGGTTCCCATTGTAAGTTTCGAAATCAAATTCTGAAATAATATTTTTTTACCCTAATTGTTTTCTCTGAGAACAAGAATTATTAAGAATACCGAAGAATAATATTGAAATAAAATACCTTTAGCTATACTCCACCAGGGAAGAGTGATATAAGTGAGGAATGCATTCAAAGGGACCGACTGAGCTCGTTTCGTCTCCTTCCAGAAGTGAAAAGTTTGCGTGAAACCTCGCATTGTCCATAGAGGATTATAGGCCCCGTCGTCCAATTCTGTCAGAAGTGACAGAGGATTCTTTTAACTACACACTTCGTAAAAAATGCTTATAATATATTTTTGCAAAGCCTTTAAAATTCAAATTAAAAATCATGTCTCAATATTTTTATTGTAATTTTTAAAGACCTTACGAGATTATGAAAATATAAACTAATATATGATCCTTGTCGCAATTACAAAAAAAGCGAAAAGCAATTTGTATGGTATATACAACAATTTATTTAAATAAGAAAGAGGTGCAACTTAAGCAAAATAAGATGAAATAATTTAGAGCATTTCTTATATTTTCTTATTGATTAGAACGAATCTAAAAGCATAAACGACTGGCTTAAGCAATTTTTGAAATGGAAGTTCATTAAGCTGAATGATTACGTACACACACACATTTACTAATAAATATTTTACAAAAAAAATATATATATACACGAGCGACTATTTAAATACCAAGAAACCCTTCTAGAAATAATCAACTGCACACGATTTAAAAGGATTGAAGATTTTGTTAACATATCGTAAAGTAACAAATTTTGGGCTTTTACTTGTAAGTGAATGCTTGCAGCAAATTTAATTTTGTTTTGCATAATTTCAATTTAGAGACCTTCTTTTATTGGAAACGGAATGCAAGTCTGAAAATAGATTTTAATTGCACTTTTGTTTTGGTCTTACCATTATGAGAAAAACAATGGAAGAAAGGAAATTATGTATTTTTTCCTGGTCTGTCTGTAATTTTTTTGACTGGTAAAAAAGGATTATAACTATCAAATTATTTTATATTCATAACCGTAACTTTACATTTTTGTCACGATATATATTTCCTGAAGTTCCACGAAAAAAAGACAAATATATAGATGTATCTCACTGTCAGTGAGTCACTGTTTTTTAAGTCACTTTATTTGTTTTGACTTAACATTAATAACATTTTTGTTTGGAAGAATCAGTATGGTTCACTTTAAAATTATGAAGAATTAAAAGACCTAATTGAAATAAAAATTATGGAATTAATAGCGGAAATAGTTTTAAAATTTTTATACTTTTCTAAAACTAGGATGCCAGCTTATATAAATTCTCCAATAAAAATTACTTTTTTCACATACGTTTTAGTTTTGTTGATTTGATTTTTCAGTATTTTTCCGTTTAAACTATACATTTTTTCCGTGAAGGATATGCTTATCTGAATCTTTCGTCAATTTTACACACAGAAAATAGTTCTTATCACTTTAATTAAAACGAAACAAAATGATGTAGTTGTTGATTAAAATATGCAATCTGTTTTAGAAGAGGTTTTGTTAAAAACTGTCAAAATAATTTTTAAAAAATTTGCAAAAAAAATCTGTTGAAGACCTGTAAAAACTACAATTTTCACCTATGAAAATTGACCTCTTAAATAGAAAAGTTCATCCCTACATTAACTTGATCAAATTGTGAGAATAAAGAACTTGACTATGACAATGTTGCGGGATTATTAAATAAATTGTTGAATTTTTAACTCATTCATCTGGTTCAAACTTATCCAAAATGTTGCTTAAAAGATGCAGAAAAGTATATTTTTGAAACTTTTCATATGATTTTTGAGATATATTGGTTTGGCCTGCAGATTAAAAGAACAAAAAATTACGAGAGAATGTTACATTATTTTTCACAACAGAGTACATTCATAATAATTTTAGATGCAATTTTATGTCAGAAAACAATGGGCTTGAGTGTTATTTTTTCAATGGATTAAAATATTATACCTGCCATTAAATTTTTTATATTGTGACCAAAAGATACACTTTTATCAAAGTTTATGATAAAAATGATGAATATTAATTTGATAATCTTTTCACTGTAAGAAAAGATGCTATTATTTTATTACTGAGTCTGAGGAAATAAATATATACAATTTGGTGAAAATAATTGCGGGATTTAAATACACAAGATTAAAAAATGCTGATGAAATTTTTTAATTTTTAAAATACTCGAGAGGGGCTAATTAATTCTAGATTAACTTTTTAAAAAACATTTTTTGTTTACATAGAACCAATCACTATTAGATGAAAAACAGAAGACTTGGAAGCAAATTTTGGTGATAAATTCTAATTATGATCAAACCTACAGGGTTCCGACAAAAGTCTGGTTTGAAAATTCCATGACTTTTTCAGATTGACTTTAGAAAAAATTTCAGTCAATTCAATAATTCAATTTCAACATATTCTACTGAACACTTTTACTAATTTACAAACAATTCAATTTCTTGTCTAGAATCATAATCATGATATTTTGATTAGTAGAAAAATCAATTCATAGCAATTCATATAAATATGTAAAGGCCTGTTCGTTTTCAATTTTTTTTCTGATCGAATTGTAATACTCCGAAAAATGTGCCCACCCACACCACCTTTCACCTAATTTTTTTCCCCGAACTCGAAAAATCTTCTGTTCGTTTTTCGTATTACAAAATTCAAATTTTGAAAGTTAAAAGAAATGTCTTATTGGTTCCAGAATTACTTTTTAGAAAAAAGTGTGCATTTACGTAAATAAAAAAAACTTGTTTTTAGCATATTTTCAGAAAGTTCTAAATTCAACCAATTTTGTTTAATACATAATTTTTTATTACTATTCACCAGTACAAACTGTACATACAAAAATTTTCCATAACTTTCCAACCAATAGGAAATGTTGTTTGAATTTTCAAATAAAAATACGAACAGAAGACATTGTCCGATCGAAAAAAGGTTTTGCAAGTCAAAAGTTAGAAAACGAACCAGCCAAGTAAATATCATTCAACCTTTTTTTGTAGCGTAGCTCATTCCTGTCAATCAGATACTAAAATAATATTGCACCGAACAATCAGAAAATTACTAATTAAAAAATCTTCCTTCAACTTTCAATTCAAGCTGTCATTGACAAAAGCCCTTAATCTTAAAACCCGAATCTTTCCACAAGTGAAGGGTCCCGGGGCATAAGGGCCTAGGTGGCAAATTTTGGAAATGCGTTATATTGGCTAAAAACAATTGTTTGGACCCAAATAATGTCTCTGTAGAAGATTTTGGTCCAGTTCGTATAAGCCTGTCTGTCAATATTTTCGTTTTTTGGGAATGCAGCGCACTATTGGCAAGAAGTCTTCTCGGAGGTGGTTGCTTCTTTCAGGATGCTCTTTTCATGAATCGACAGAGTTAAGTAACAGCTCGAAAGTACTTTGTTTTTTTTTTTTATTGAAGAATAAAAAATGTATGACAGGTCCGGCGTTTTTGGGGCACTCCATTTATTGAAAGGGTTTTTTTTTCTGCAGATAGTTGTTTTTTTTTTCAAGCATTTCTTTCACGACTCAATAGAGCTAAGTAAAGTTATTTCTCAGTTTTTTTAAAATAAAAAAAAAAAAGTAATTGAACTCTTTCTGAGTTAAAGTCTGCGTATTTTGGGTCGCACCGTGTTTTTGACGAAAGTTTTACTCGGATTTTTTTGGGGCCATCCATAAACGGTAATGAATGAAGAATAATTAAAAATATTAAACTATCAGATTTTATGTAGATTTCAAAATTCAATTGATATAGAATTCAATATGAAACTCTAAATATTTCAAATCGAAATATATTGCATTTTCAACATAATAATTAAATTTTCAACCAAAAAATATTTTCTACCAAAAGAAATTAATGTTCAACTAAAATAAAACAATTTAAAAAAAATTAACTGTTAACTGAAAAGTTGCTTTTACAACTAAAAGTTGAACTTTTGAGCAAAATAGACGAATTTTCAAAAAAACAGTTAAACTTCTGAACAAACTATTAAATTTTAAAGACAAAAAGATGAGTTTTCTACCATTAAAGATGAACTTTTAGTCCAAAATGTCGAATTTTTAACCAAAAAATATGAATATTTAACCAAATAGTTGAATTTCTAACCAAAAATATGAATTTTCAACAAAAAAAGTTTAATTTTCCAAAAAACAGTTGAATGTTTCACCCGAAAATCTAAATTTTCAACAAAAAAGGTTGTTTACAAACAATAGTTTAAAAAAATAATTTTCAACAAATGAGTTCAACATTCAACCAAATAGTTTGATTTCCAACAAACAAAGATAGATTTTTAACCAAATAGTTGAATTTTTAACTGAAAAAGACAAAATTTCAACCAAAGAGATGAATCTTTAACTTAGAAATGATTTTTTGATAAAATAGTTCAACTTGCAACCAAGTAATTAAATTTTTGACCAAAAAAGATGACTTTTCAACAAAATAGTTGCATTTTTAACGAAATCATTAAATTTTCGACCAAAAAAGATGACTTTTCAACAAAATAGTTGCATTTTTAACGAAATCATTCAATTTTCGACCAAATAGTAGGGTTTTATTAACCAAATTAGATTAATTCCGAAAAAATATGATAGCAGAATTTTCAACAAAAAAAAAAATTTAAGAATTTTCTTTAAAACAGGGGGAAAAAGAAGAATATTCAGCGGTTGGATGTAATAACAGGCTATCTGTAGTTCCAAAAGTCACTTGTTTTTGGATAATATATTTATCTCGCGCTTCGCGCTGGATAATATGTTAACCTTGCGCTACACGCTCGGTCTTTGTATTTCCCCCATTATGTTCAACTCTATTATATCAAATGTATATTATATTTATTTATGTACCTCGGTCTGTGACTGCATATTCGGGTATTGCAAAAGCAAAGTATAAATTTTATTTTTTATGATTACTTTAATATTTTGCATTAAATTTCATTCTCAGCTACCCTGAAGTATTTATCAATTGAAGATTAGAAATGCAAAAGGAGACAAGCGCCATTTTTGACTTTTGTCACGAGAGACTAAAAACAAGTTGTAAATTCAGCGGGACCATTTAAGAAAAAAATAAGAAAGTACTTTCGAGATACTTTCATGCTCTATCGAACTAAAAAAAGTTTGCTCACAAAAAGCTATCCGGTTTCGAGAAATTGAATGAAACAGGTCACGTTTCGAGGTTAGATTTTGGGTCCGTATCGACTTTTAACATTTTTCAACATTAATTGTGGAGTCAATTTGCAGTTTAAGAAAAAACTGCAACTTTAAATTCTAGCTATTGAATGGACGATATGACTTCCAAAAAGTTTGTTTAAAAAAAATCATGCAGTTTCGCGAAATTTGAAAATCCAATTATGACTTCGAAATGGTGTAAAACTGACATTTTAACTTCAATATATTTCCAAAAAATGAGGAATTTGGTTTCAGGTTATTCAGTGCTGAACGGAAGGGACCCAATAGTAATTAAAAATAATTAGCCAGTGTCGAGAAAAATGAAATTTGATTTTTTACTTTGTGCTTAGAAAAGCTTCTCGGACTGTGAACACAAGAACACAAATTTTGAAAAATGATGCCCCAAAAAAATCCTTTGGCAGGCATGTGTAATAGAATTTATCTGATTTTTTGAGCTAATAAACCCGACTTCGAAAATTTGGCGCTCGACTCCTTTTGCATTTCTACCCTTCAATTCTAAAAATGTATATTATTACAATTCATAATATGCATTGGTATTGAAACAAAAGTATTTTAATTGTCCTGTTTTTATACTTGTAAAGGAGTTCGCGTCCTATTTAAAAAAATTGTTATGAAACATTTTATTGCAACTTGTGTCGTTTTTGCAAAACTTTAATTTTTTATTTTTCATCTTACTTTTTACGATTAAATAAAAATCTACTGATAAAAAATATCAATATCAAATTTGTGGATCCTTTTTGGGTGAACAAACTTTTGTCTATTAACTCTTTTTCGTATCTTGCATAGTTTGACCGCAAAATGGAATTTTTGATTTTTCAAGAAAATTAAAAAAGTTGTTATGATATGAATGTTTATCCAAAATAGCTGGTTAACGAACCTGTTCTTTCTTTTTACACTCTTGAAAAGTGTGCCAAAGCACAATCCAATCCGATTAGTCTTTCAAACGTTATCCCGTACACAGACGACAACGACGACAGACAGATACCGACGTGAAAACTATTTTTTCTGACTTAGGGGGCTTCAAAACGTGGACATTTGATGGAATCCACGAAAGACACTTTTCACGTGAAACCAATACCTTCTCATTATGATGAAAATGTAAAAAAGAGGCTTCTGAAAATGCAAACAGGCTGTGATTGCACCCAATGATTCAATTCTTTTAAAAATGGGGAAAATAGGGAAACAGGGGAAAGAGTATGAAGTTTTAAATATAAAAGTGATTCTCAATCATATCAAGTTATAACTGAACTGTCCAGTTGCAGAACTTTATAACAATTTATCATCAGAAAACGTACGAAAAATGAAAAAAAAATTGTTAACGTAGTTCATGGACGGCCCATTTTATGTCTCTCCTGTAAAATTCGAGTATTGGCATTTACGCCTATATGCCCCGGGACCCTTCAAGTGGTGAATTTCGAGGCTAATTCTGAAATGATCATGAATAATAATCGGCGATATGCACTCTCGGTATAATTTGATTAAGGATGCTGATCAAAGAGGTTTATGCGGGGAAGAATTTACCCTGTGAGCCGGGGCGGCGCGGGAGCTCGCACCAATAGTAGATCGCTGTTCCATCAGTCGTGACACGATGAGGAGGAAGAGGATTCTCGGAGAAGGTCCCGGAAAAGGCTCGTCGTCTTCGTGGCCTTGGGAGGGTGGCACTCTGTCTGTGAGTGCAACTCTGTGATCGCATCAATTTTGAATTTGCATTTTTGTCTCTGCCACCGCTGAACTCGTCGTCAGTCTTGTTTCGATTTTTTCTAGAAGCATCTTCACGGTCGCTTCCATAGCCTCGAAGATCGTGATTGGTCCTCCCTTCACGTTTTGGTGGAGAGAGATGGTCGTCCTCTTCATCCTCAAAAACGATTCTTTCGATTCCTTCGTTCCTGAGGTCATCGTTGGGTTCGTAGTCCAGAGGTAATTCCTCCTTGCCATCTACGAGAATTGCACCAGTGGTGAGCTTCTGCCTCACATTGTCGTCAGTCAGAGTAGCCCCGGATGGAAGAAGAAGCTCGCTCCCAACCTCGATTGTTTGATGATGAAGGGTGCCTACCGCGAAATCCGAAAAAGTCACCGTCAAATTTTTGCCAAGTTTTTTTTTGCGCGCGGATGCTTGATTCTCGGTTCTATATATTTTTTACGACTCGTCGCTATTTCTGAAGGTCACTGAGACTCGGGGTATTTAGTAATGGTTGTAAATCTAAATTATTTTATGTTAGCGTGGGATATCTGAATTCAAAATCTCAATTTGAACTATAAAAAGGAATTAAAGAGATGCAGAGAGTGCGTTAAAATAAACAAATGTAGATAGAATAGACCAATATGTTGATTAGGAAGGCATTAATTTTAAAGATAATTGATTGTTTCAGGGTGGCCGCAAAACATAATTTTCAAAATACCCTGAAATTTAAAATTCAAATTTATTTATTTAAAACAAAAAGTCGAATTTTCTACAAAAAAGTTGAATTTTCAAACTGAAAATATTAATTTTCTACCAAAAAGACGAATTTTCATCAAAATAGTTTAATTTTCAGGCAAATGGATGAATTCTCAACCATAATGATGAATTTAAAAAAATTGGAACAAATTAGTTGAACTTTCAACCCAACAGTTGAAGTTCTCAATCAAAAAGTCGAATTCTTAACAAATAAAGTTTTTCAGTTAAAAGAAAAAAAACCAAATTTCATCAAAATTGTTGCACTTTCAAGCAAAAGTCTAATTTTCTATCAACAGTTGAATTTTCAATTCGCCAATATGAATTTTTTAACAGAAAAATTAATTTTTTACCAAACAATTGAATTTTCAACAAAAAAGAGGAAATTTTAATCAAGAAGATTAGTTACCTAACAAAAATACGAATTTTTAACTGAACGGATGATTCTTCAACCAAAAAATTCATTTTCAACAAAGTAGTTGAACTTTTACCCAAGTAACTGAATTTTTAATCGAAAAAGGTCAATTTTTAACAAAATAGTTAAACATTTAATGAAAAAGATAAATTTTCAACTAAAATGACAAAGCTTTGAATGAAATAATCAAATTTTCAGTTCAAAAAAATGAATTTTCAACAAAATAGTTGAATTTTCCACCAAACAGAATGACTTTTACAAAATTCTTGAATTTTAAAACATATCATAAAAAAATTTTCAACCTAAAATATAATAGTCACGAGGAAGCAACTGCAAAGAAAAGAAGTAGAAGTAGAAACACAGGAAAATAAATTTTCCTTTTCCCTGAACATTGATATACAAATACCAGAACCTCGATGTTGTAACATTTTTTACATGAACACTGTTATAAACTGAATGAAACAATTTCAGATTAAAAATTCAAATTTTGAAATTTATACTCTTATAGAAATTCCCTGACTTTTGCATAATTTTTTCAAAATCCCTGACTTTTCTCCGATTTCCAGTTTTTCCCTGACCTTTGGCCACCCTGTCATTTGCTTTGATGCTAAACAGGCCTCACATTTCTTGCAATTTAATATTCTAAAGAAGGCTGTAATAAAAATACAAAAAATATGATCGCTGTGAAGCCCGTTAATTTAAATTAAATGAAAAAAAACAGTAAAAATGTGGTAAACAGGAGTTCACATGATCGTGCAGTGGTCTACTTCTAATTATCCAATGTTTCTAAATCCTCTCACTTGATTCAATCCCAAAAAATTATCGAAACCATCGTTCGAGATCCTAAATTTTGAAAAACGTTCCATCGAGTCCCAGTGGACCCGTGCAAGAAACGTTTTGTGCTATTTCGCGCGGGCACTCACCGCGAGTGTCGCGGTAGGCCTTCTTGTGATTCGGTGAGCCCTGGTTCTCCTTCCCGGATCGATCCCTTGAGTTCCTTTGTTTCCGACCAGAATGCCGGGCTGAAAGCAGCGGCGATCTTCTTCGTCGGGCATTTGGACTCCTGCGCTTTCCAGATGAGCCCCGGCCGCCCCAACTGCTATTCTGTCCATCAGCTATAAAGGAAACAGCCGGAAAAAGGACGTGCCAATGATTAGAGACATGTGTTCTCCAAGGACGGACTTATTTCGTGTGTGAAAATGGTGGTTCTTCTTTGTGTCTCACATTTTCAAACGGTGCTTCTTCAGGCCGAAATTATATTCTTTTTATCCATTCTATTACAAATTGTACGATCTTTAGGCGCAAGAAAAGCTTTTTTTTTTTTAAAGTGCATCAGAACGTGAACTCCTTACCGTTTACCGTTTTTTAGATTTAGATGACAGCAAATTGAAAAGACCTTTCGAAAGCCCCTGCGAACCAGACTGAAAACCAATTCAAGTAATCATATTCTCTCCTCTTGGAGTAAATTTTGAGATCGCAAGGCAGTGCCATAATAACACCAGAAGCCAAAACGGCCGGGGCCTAGGCCCTAGGACGGCAATTTTTTTGAAATGATTTCAGAACAACTTTGTTTTAACTCGTATTGTCTTTTTTGCCTAGGTCGGTCTGAGACCTAAGTCTAGCTCTGTCGCAAGGGCGTTCGAAGTGCATTGTTTCTCAAACAAGAAGAAAAACCATGGGTGTATTGTAGTGCTCCGAGCTTGACCAGTTAAACGTTTGTTTAAACATTTAGCCGGTAGAAAAGTTCATTCGGTTAAACTTTAGAACGTTTTCAAATTATTTTTTTATATTTAAACTAACTTTAGTTATGGGCCTAAAATTGTGCATAGCTCAAAATTAAAAAGTGAAGTAAATAGACTTATATTTTAGGTTGAGAATTAATCTTCTTTGAATAAAAATGTTATTATTTGGTTGAGAGTTTAATTATTTTGATGAAAATGCAACAATTTGGTTGAAGAGTAATTCTTTTTGGTTGAAAATTCAAAGGCTTTGTTCAAAAATTTGTCTTTGAGGGGTAAAAATTCAACTATTCTGGTAAAAAATTCAACAATTTGGTCGAAATTGTGTTTCCTTCTTGTCTTTTTTTATTGAATTATTCTTTTTTTTATTGAAAACTTAACTCTTTTGGTAACAATTTTGCATTTTTTGGTCAAAAATGACCCTGCTTGCTTAAAAATTAATCTTTTTTGCTTGAGGATTAAACAATTTGGTTGAAAATTCGTTTTTGTTGTTGAATTCAACTGTTTTTTATTTGAAATCAAAAATTTTTGACTAAAAAATGTTTTTTTGTTAATGAAAATTAAACTGTTTTGTTGTAAATTTGTTTTTTTGTTGAATTCAACTGTTTTTGCTTGAAAATATGTTTTTTTTTTGTAGAAATATCAACTATTAC
>CAKNXH010001128.1:424193-437863 GCA_932178445.1 Andricus quercusramuli | reverse complement strand
TACATGTTAAATGTCTAATCGGTTAAGCGTAGAAACTACTCGAATAGATTAAAAGTTTAACCGGCCAAACTGTCCATTATGATACGGGGAAAAAGGTTGTTATCGTTTGACAAATGGACAATAAGAGCAGTTGTGTGTTGTTAATTTACAATGGTATACTGTGCAGAAACACTCAAAAATACGCACATGCAGAAATATCTTAAAAGTGCTGAATAGGTGAAGTGGAATATAAAAGTGTAGTAAGAAGAAATTTGGACCAACGAACGCCTTCGGCCTCTGCTTCCTCAATTTTGGAAAATAGTAGGTGATTTAACCAGTATGTGGTTCGATTATCATTATAAAAATAGGGACGAGGACGATCGTCTCTAAAAGGTTGAAAGTGTTGAAAAAGAGGTCGTTGATGCGCTCTTTGTAAAACCTGAGGCTTTACAGTCTACATCTCGATATTGAAAATAAGAGCGAAAATCGACGACCAGTTTTTAGTTACCATCGCGGACATCCCCAGCTTCAATTTCGTTAAGTCCATTTGCCATTGAATCCAGCCCTTCGTTTTCCGATCTTGCCTTCGTTGCTGCAGTTTCCGGTTTTGTCCTCCAGCCTCCTCTAACGTAATTATTCAAATTTGCACTCGGATCTGAAAGCCTGCGTTGATGGCGGTACATAAACATATCCTCTGCATCTTCCCAGTCAGCGTCCCAAAGATCAGTTGCACAATATCCAGGTTCTGATGTTGGAGTCTCTGCACCTGATCCTTTAGGTTTCGTCACTGCCATTTCTGCGTGACCTTTTCCTAGAAAAAGAAAGCGGCTGGATTAACTAATGCTTTCCTTAATTAATTACTGATTGTCCTTTATGCAAATTGATTTTTAAACAAAAAAATTTACCTTGTGGTCCTTTCATTCGCACAAATTCGACTCTCTGAGAAGTTGCGCCAGAGAACAGACCGAAGGTCATACGTTGTGCTACTTTGCTGCTCAGGCTCGACTGTAAAAGGTTTTATGGAATTTAAAGAAAAGGTTAATTAAAAAGAGAAGATTGTAGTATGTAGAATTTATTAATTACCCTGGCGTCATAAACTTTCTTTAGTGCGTCATATCTGATGGATCCAAGGAATATAACTCCTTGAACAGCACCATCTCTGTCGGAGGCGACTAATTCGACGCATACCATCTCCCCATCCCTGACTAGTATATCACAGAAAACTTCATCAAAGTTATCTACCATGAAGCAGATGTGTGGATACGTCATCTCCTCGTGTTCGCCTTTCGCGTCCATTCTTCGACGACTAGGACTCGCATACACTTTCTGCGAGTGTCTTCTTAATACCTGTTTAAAAGTATTTATTTAGCAGGGTGGCCAAAAAACTACATTTTCAAAATTCCCTGACTTTTCCGTGACCAATTTTTCATTTTTCTGGAACATTAATATTCAAAGACCAAAATTTTGATTTTGTAACTTTTAAAATATAATCTTTTATAGACGGAATAAAATAATCAATTTTCATATTAAAATTCATTAATTTCAAATTTAATTGTATGTTTCAACTGAAAAAGAATATTTTTCTATCATAAAAGATGAATTTTCGATTCAAAGAAACGAATTTTGCACAAAATAGTTTAATCTTGAACAAAATAATTATATTTTCATCAAAGTAGTTGCATTTTTAACCAAATTGTTGAATTTTTAACCTACAAAGATGATTTTTCAACCAAATAGTCGAATTTTAAATATATGAATTTTTAATTCAAAAGGAGAAATTTTTCATCTAAATAGACGAATGTCCAACAAAACAGTTGAATTTTCGACAAAAAGAGGACTTTCAACTAAATAGTTAAATTTTCAACAAAATAATTAAATCGGTAGCAAAATAGTTGAATTTTCAAGCCAAAAAGACGAAATTTTTAGAAGATGGTTGAATGTTCGACAGAAAAATTTAATTTTCGACAAAAACGATGAACTGTAATCGAAAAATGTAAAAGTTAATAATTCAACAAAAAAAAAACTAATTTAAAAAACAAAATAGTTAAATTTTCTAGCAAAGAGTTTAATTTTCAACAAAACAATTAAATTAAAAATAAAATAGTTGCAATTTTTAAAAAATAGTTGAATTCATAACCAAATGTAGTTTGATTCTCAACAAACAATGTAATAGCTGACATTTCAACCAAAAAAGATGAAATTTCTACCAAGAGCGATGAATCTTAAAAACAAAAAGATGAATTTTCAACAAAGAAGATTGATTTTCTACAAAAAAAAGATGAATTTTCAAACGACGAACATGAATTTTTGAACAAATAGCTGAATTTTTGACCAAAAAATATCAATTTTCAGCCAAAATGGAAAAGTTAAAGTTTCAGTATAATTCCAAGTCAATATATGAATTTTCTGTGAAACAGTTAAATTTTCAACCCAAAAGTACGAATTTTCATCAAAATGTTCCTTTTCAACTAAACTTTTGCATTTTTAACAAAAAAATGAAATTTCAAGCCAAGAGGATTATTTTTCTACGAAAAAATAACGAATTTTTAACTAAAAAAGGTCATTTTTCAACAAAAAATGGAAAAGTTACATTTTCAGTTAAGAAATTGATTTTAAACCAACAAAAGATTGTTCAAAAAATAGTTGAATTTCCAATCAAACAGATGAACCTTCAAACAACACAATAAATTTTCTCAAGTAGTACATTTTTTACCCAATCAGTTGAATTTCCAATTAAAACAGTGCAATTTTCAACAAAATAGTTCACCTTTTGACCAAGAAGATAACTTTTTAACTAAAATGTTTAATCTACAACAAAAAATTATTTTTTAACAAAATGGTTCAAACTAATTCAATTTTCAACAAAAAAAATTAAATTTTTTTCCAAGCATTTGCAATTTCATCCCAAAAAGATGAAATTTATACTGAAACCGACGAATTTTTTTCAAATTGTTGAATTTTCAACAAAGGAAGATTACAATTGAATTTTCAATACTGAATTATAAATTTTCAACAAAAAGTTAATTTTCTACCAAAATAGTTGAATATAGTATGGTTTTTTAACAAAATTTTGGACTTTTCATCTAAATAATACAATTTTTAACTAAAAATATCATCGTCAGAAGGAAGCAACTGCAAAAAAGGAAATAGAAATAAGGGAGACCACCCTACAGTAGATAATGATCCTACAATAGATAATCATTATCTAAAAATACTAATAAATGTTAAATAATAAATTTAATGTAATTAATAGTTAAAACACGATACGTGTTAATATAATAAAATTATAATTGATTATTTTACTTATATTTGTGCTTATAATTAAGGATTATCTACTGTAGGGTAGTCTCCCGTATAAATAAACAAGAGAAATAAATTACTAAGAAGAATATTACATCAGGTTGTCCGTCTGTCCGTGAAAGCTCATTTTAAGAATTCCCTAATTATTCCCCGACTAATGTTTCATTTTCTGTGAACATATAAAGCAAATTCAAATTGGGAATTGAAATTTTATTATCCTTGACCGTCTTTCAAGTTTCTCTCATAGAAATTCCCACACTTTTGCAAGATTTTTTTCAAAATATCTGACTTTTCCCTGACTTTGCCTGGCCAATAAAATTCCCTGACTTTTCCCTGAGGCAAAGCAATTTTCAAAGGAACCTTTCTGTCAATTGTTTACGGTTTTTTGAATTTAAAAAAGTTCAAACATATCGGAGTGGCCACTAAAATATAAGAAAAACTCCAACTGATTCCTTGGATTGGACAAATTCTTTCCGATCATTAAAATTAATAATTTTAAACTTTCAAAGCTGGAAAGTTAAAAATTGTAAGCATTCAGAACTAAACTATAAATAAAAGCATTCAAAGTACAACTCTTTTGGATATGACGAATTTTATATAAAAAATTAAAATATTTAAGGTCAATAATTTTAAACTTAAACTTTTGTTTCTAATTTCTAATGGTTAGATGAGATATCCAACATTTCGAAATGATATGTCTTCGGTATTTTTTTATTGTGTTTTTTTTTAAACATGAGTAAAAATCCGTAAATAATCGAGTGAAGAATCGTGTATTGAGCTCAAAGCAGGAACAGCAGGAAAACTCGAAGATCTATTATTATTATTATTATACCATTAAGCCATTTCCCTTTCGGGGTAGGCGTGACTTGCTCGGTTGGAAAGTAGTGGGATAGGTATATAGGTGTAAAGTAGGTCGTTATATGGTATAAGGTAGATAGATATGTAGGTATATGTGTTATGGTATAGATATTTTAGATTGATCTGGAGTTTTCGTGTTATTTATTCAAATAACACGTCCACTCCGCAACACTGCTCCGACCCAGGTTGCTGATCAATCTCTCTAGCGATCACCCCAAGTGAGGAGCCTCACAAAATTGTTATGTATGGTTTCCCACTTGGGCCCATTAGTATCCAAGGTCTTTGTTTCAGGCATCATTCACTCTATTGTCACTCTGCTTATAAACTATTTGTCGCCACACATTTCTGTCCTGGCATACTACTCTAGCTTCCTTTACGTCCATGCATTTCTTCATGCAAGCTCTTCTGTTCCTATGACTTCTTATGTCTTCTATAATTTCGAAATATTGGATTTATAATCTAAAAATTTGAAATTATAAACAAAAATTAATTTCGCTGTTCAAAAACATTCAAAATAAAAAAAAATTCGCGAAAATATTTGCAGGGTGATAGTACAGAAATATATAAGCAACATCTTTACGAAAATGGGATTATTGCATACAAAATTCTTAAAAATTAGAATAAATGTTGTGTTGAAAGAATTTTTTCTAATTCTAACATTTTAACATAGTATATTAACGTAGTCGTTATTTTTTTCTTCCCTTTAGCATATATTTATTGAAATTATTATCGCTTATTCAAATCAAAATAATTTTCTTTTTATAGGTGGTATTTTTTTCCTCTTCCTTTATTTCAATTTTTAAATATTTTGAATGGAAGTATTTGCATGTGTGTTATTCAGATTTGGTCACTTTTGAATCACGGAGTTATTTTTTTTTCATTTCTGAAAAGTGAGACGTTCTCTTCTCAGAGTGTGTTTTCACAACAACAAAAAATACATGTCATTTAGATTTAGATAGTGCAAACATTTGAAAAATCGAAATATTATTTTTGGTTTCTAAATAGACATTTTGATAAGTTTCTTCAGTAATGTTGTACCAAAACCTAAGTCTATTTTATATGTAAACAGCTAAAAATTTTACTTAATTCTAATCCCTCTATTGATTCATTTATCATTTTGTCCCAAAAATTCCAATACATCTCTACATGCTTTTCCCCCAGAGTTTGAAAGTATCTAACTCTTTTTAGTTTTTTTTTCAGTGAGAGCATTCCTTTCATTTTTCATGAATTTCGTAATTTCATCCGTTATCTTATTTTTTATTTTCCTTCCATGATTTCGAATTCCTAAGAACTTATCGAACTCCAGCGAAAACAATAAATTAGAGAGAGAGTTCCGTATTTGAGTGCGAGGTTTAAAACTGATAAACTTATACATAGTAACGAGAGTATGACTCATGAAGATAAAACTGAGAAGTGAAGAGAAGATATTACTTGTAATTCCTTTGGGCTCGTTCGCGTACAAGTGGCGAGTGTTAACGTATAATCGAACTGATGCACGACTAGATTCAGGTAAACTGTTTCTTCCCAGTCAATATCAGGATCACCAATTGGCAGTTTTTTGCTATCCTTTCGGAAAACGTTCACTTCTGTCTCGAACTTCGGCAAATATCTCGAAGAAGTTTTGATGTGCTTTTTCCGAACAAAGAATAGGAGATCATCGCCATCGATTGTATGCTCTGCTTGGAACAGGAAATGCCGTACAAAAAGATCCGTCCAATAAGTAGTTCCTTGCAGCATCACAAATCCCGAATCTGAAAATAATAAATTAATCAATTTAACAAAGTAATGAAATAGTACATTTAATTCAAATCGCAAGTGATTTAAATTTTTGAATTATTGATTGGCAAAAGTCATTATTAATCTGTTGTATTAGATACTGAATTATATTTGATTACATATCGAAAAATGGCATGAGTAATTTTTTTTGCTCATCGCCTCCCGAGATTCTAGGTCCTTTTTGTCTTCGCAGGATATTTGCAATGCAAAAATAAAGTGCCTGATTTACATGATAATTATTCTGCCAACTTATAGGTGGAAGAAAATATAATCTCCTCTGAAATTGATGTGTTTGCATATTGCAGGAGGCAAATATATTCGCCTTTATTTTCGAGAAAATAAGAATAGAACTCTGATTATGCTTAGGCTACAAAATTGAACGTAAGATATTAATAAATTAAATGGTGAAGAAATAAAAATAAAAATTTAATCTCTTGGAAATTCGAAAACAACACGGGATATTAAAAAATGGCAACACACTTTTTTTTAGATATTTTTCACCCAAGTTCATTTTCTTTTACATTTATCTGTCCTTTTATTTTCATGCGTAAAAGAAAAAAGATGATAAAATTTTAGTTGAGGCACAGAAATGATTCAAAGTAAAAAAAACTTTAGTCTATATATAAACTCGTATCTTTATTTGTATGGCAGGGTGGGGGGCGTGGTCAAACCCATATCTTACGTGAGATATTTTCAAGTCTTTATTAAATGTAAAAAATTTAAGTTACTTTATTGATAATCATAACAATACTACTTGTGATTTGCCTGATAATATTAGTATCACCTAGTAATATTAGTATTAATATTAAATGTACTAATAATAAATTTACGAAATAATAAAAAAAAGTAATAAACCAATAAGGGGTCTTCCAAAATCTTACTAGGATTTGATATATTTAGAAAACGAACATACATATGACATTTTTTAAGGTTTGAAAATTCAACTGTTTTGTATAAATAATTTTGACATTGATTGTTTTTTTTTGTCTACTGGTCTAAATCAATATTTTTCAATATTGATTTTTTTTTAAATTGTAAAAAAAATTGTTCTCTAGCTCAGCTGGGAACCGAACCCAGGTTGATTGATTTTTTTGGTAGAAAATCCAACTATATTGTTGAAAATGCGTATTTTATAAAAGAAATTTTTTAACTGAAAGTCCATTCTTGGCTGAAAATTTATCCTTTTTAAATGTAAATTCATGTATTTTGTTAAAAATTCGTCTTCAATTATATGAAATTATTCCACTTGGTTGAAATATCAACTATTTGGTTGAAAATTTATTATTTTGGAAGTTAGTCTTTTTTTGGTAGAAGATCTATTTTTTGTTTGTTAAAAATGCAACGGTTTAGTTGAAAATTAATCTTTTTTTCGTTAATTTAAATTGTTTTTCGTAAAAAGTAAAAATATTTGTTATTGAAATATTAAGTATTATATTTTTTATTGAAAATTCATCTTTTTAGGATGAAAATTCATCTTTTTAGGATGAAAACTCAACTGCTTGGTTGAAAGTTCAACTACTTTCTTAAACATTAATTTAGTTTGTTAAAGATTCATAATTCTAGTCGAAAATTCACCTCTTTGTTTAAAATTCGAACTAATTTCTTGAAAATTCCTGTTTTTGGTTGAAAATTAATTTTTTTTATCTGGAAATTTCTTTGGTTGAAAATGTTTGTAATTGGTTGAAAACTCGTTATTTTTGGTAGAAAACTAATCTTCTTGATTGCAAATTCAACTATTTACTTAAAAATTTATGTATTAAATGTAAAAGTTGATGTATCTATTACAAAGGACGACTTTTGTAGTCGAAAATTCATCTTCTTGGTTGAAAATTGATACTTTTACGTAAGTCATGCACGGCCCCTTATATTGGGTTGAAGTTTCTGAAGCCTAGTCTGATAAATTTTTGTTTTGTTATTGCACTAAAAGTAAAACGAAGGTTTTCAAAAACATTAAGGGCATATCAATTTTATTTGGAATATAAAAATTTATCAGACTAGACAACTGAAACTAGACCCAATTTGCGCTAAATTCTACAGACAATAATAGATTATTTCCTACGGAGTTGATTTAAAAAGGTATGCGGCCCTAATTAGGAAAAATGAAATTTAAAAAGATATTCAGAAATTATGAACAAATTACTACACTTTTGAGGCGCAAAAATTATTGCAACAAACGTATCTGAATACATTTCGGTTGAGATAATTTTAACTTTTGTTTTTGTCAACAACCGATAATGAGGTTTTAAGTACTTGAATATTTTCCAAACCATTTACCGCTGACACTCAAATGTATATTACATATAAAAACTAACCAGTTTATTTAGATAAATGAAGTAACGTTTTTAAACATTTAAGATATAAAAATATACATTAAAAACACGTTAAGAATATGAAGCCATTTTAACGATAAACATGATAATTGTGTACACAAATTTACCATAATTTGAAGCAAAAAATAATATTATAAATTCGAGTATGGTAAATCATTATACAAAACATAAAAGAATGAATATCAGAAAGAAAAATATCGGAAAAGGATCATTATATGACATTTGTTCTTTGTTCTCTCAATATGTGATTAATGATAATGAGCCCTAACTAGGAAACAAAATTTGTCGAGCCAAATCCGATATTTAAATGCGTTTTCTTATGATTAATATTAACTTTATAGTAATTAAAAAAGAGTCGGTATTATTTATAAATATATGTATATATTTTGTGAGATTGGCGTGTAACGTGTATTACAACAGCTAAAAATATATATCTTCAAAATCGATATCAGTGTCGCCAATCCTCAAAGAAATGATTCCGAAATAAAAAGACCTTCCAAGGCGTATTTATAAGCATTAAACAAACGTGTAAAACATATTTTCAATTGAAAAATAATTTACAATTATCAATCATTTATAAATATTTTTCTAGAACGATAAATATATTGATACTTCTTAAAAGTTGGCAGATCTGAAAACAAAACAAACCTAACCTCCTTTACTTTCAAAAAATTTTGTCGAATCTATCAATTTAAATTTTCAGGATTGAATTAATTTTTTCAGCAGAATGAAAAATATTACAAAATTATACAACTAACGAAAACATGGCACTTTAATAAACAATCATGTTTTGTTTATCATAAAAATAAATTACTAAATGAAATTAATCTAAGATGAAGTTTTTCGTAAAAAATTTCTCTATTTAATTTTTTGTTCAAAAACAACCCTTGGTAATAAGTTGTCAACCGCACCCCAGGGGATGGTAGTTACGTACCATCCTTGAGTAGCTGACGCATTTCTTTTGTCCTTTGAAAATTGATTTCTTCAAGGAGTTGTTCCAACATCGTAGGAGGTTTTGGAAAAGCGGTCGAACTACCTGCCAAATTTGCCATGGCTACCGATTTTTACAGGCTATTTTGACAATTTGACAGTTTCCACCTGTCGCTCAATAGAGGCGAACTCACAAAATAATCACATCCAATGTACTGCTTGCGTTCCGGTGCACCAATAATAAACACACGTAAACTCCTGTCGTCCGCAAGGTCGTTTAGGCGGATCGACGCATTTAAGAATGCTAGGAATTTCGCATTTTAAGGCACAACTCTTTTCCTGTTTATGGGACAAATAAATATTGTTTTTGGGATTGACGTCGCGACTCGCTCGCGACGAGTTGCAACGAGTTGTCATCTGCGTTGCGTCGCGCAAAAAACTGCGGCTGCTGCACTTGTCGATAATGCAGCGCATGCGCATTGAACATAGTTTGCCGTAGGCGCCAAAATTCAAATGCATTCGATCGTCATTTTATGCAATCGGATTATAATGACATTTTCAATTAGTGACCGGGGTGGGATGGTACAGTTGGACAGATGCAGCACCTAGGTTGAATTAATATGAATATTTTAGACCTTAGGGATCATGCATTAATTACGTAAGGCTTTCTCGGGTGGAGAGAGCACGTGCGGAACGATAGGGTGGTGAAACCGACGATCGTCCCACCCCCTCTCAGGATTTTCTGCCTTTGCACTCACTTTTTTCTTTTTCACTGGGAAATGCAGAAAAATTATTGAAAATATTAATATTTGAATGATTGCCAAAACTTATACATAATAATCTTCAAATTAAATAATTCACTTTGTTAAACGAATTTTCAACTTTTTTAGAATGATTAAACTTTAAAGGTTCATAATATTTAAAATTCTTCAATTTAGACCCGTAGAAATGACAGTGAATGTTTTTTTTTACAGAAAACTAATTTTTTAATAATAAAATCTATCCAATCACTTTAAATGTAACTTGCTTCTGCATGATATGTCAAGTCCCAATAATTTGTATCATCTTGAAAATTTCTATGATTTCAATATAAAATTATAGTTTTGAATGCGCAATTCAGAAACTGTTTAATTTTTGAGGACTTGAAACTAAAGTTGTTTAGCAACAAAAGTCTAAATTCGCAAATATTTGTTTTGAAGCTTCTTAAACTTTAAATGCGCGATGGGGAACGTTACACATTTTTTACTGTTTAGTTTGTTATGTTAGTCTTGTTAACCAGGCAGAATTAATCTAAAATGTACAGTTCCTAATGCTTTTTCAGAATTATAGAATGTTTACGGGCATTAAATTCAAACCTAATCAGTTTTGGAGGTTTCCAATTTTGAAATTCGACTGGAAAATAAAAATAAATGTGAAACAATTAAAAAGCCTCCGAATCTTGGAAATCCTATTAAAATGCCTTTAATGTTATGATGAAATTCGATGACATTTCCTGAAATCGTGAAAAATTTATGGAAATATCTTGAGATCTTTTAAAACCTTTTAAAATGAGTAAAACCCCCGGAAATCTGATTAAATCCGCAAATCTCTCCAAAGTTTTTAATTATCTTGAAAATTTCATGGAATCATTGGAAATATCCTAACATATTTCAAATCCTTTGATGCATTTTAAAATAACTTGAAATTTTGTTGAGCGCTTGAAAATTCCTGGAAATATATTAAAACACCCTAAAACCTTAAAAATCTTTTAAACCTCTCAAAATATCTCTAATTTCTTGAAATATATTTTGCTAATATTTAAAAATGTTTCCAAATCTTCGAAATCCTTTGAAATGAATTCTCTTGAAATATTTGGAGTCCTATAAAATCCTTTGAGATTCCGAGCAATTGAGTAAAATACCTTATTGAGAGTCCTTACAATTCCTTGGAATTAATGAAAACCTCAAAAATCTGATAAATCCCTTAAAAATAATTTGAAATATTTGTAAGTCCTGGAAATCCTCTGAGATCCGTTGTAACCTTTTTCAGGATTCAGTAACTTCATATTAACTGATATATTTTTAATTATCTTCAAATTTTTTCAATCCCGCGAAAATCCCTTAATTCTTGTGAAATTCTTTGCAATTTATAGAAATATGATAAAATGTTAAGAATTCTTCTTATATTCATTGAGTAGATGTTACGTAAGTTAGTTTTTCAAGCAAAATTTATTTTATATATAATAAATTAAATATCTTTAGAATTTTATATTTCATCAATTGAATGGTGTTATGTTTTTGTTTCTTTCAATAAAAAATTTAATGGTGAATCACTAGACATAGTTGACAAAGCGTGCACAGTGCACACTGCATACCTCGAGTGTACAGTAAAAATATTTTCTCTCCATTTTTTTTTAACTGGATGATTTTTATTAATGAAGCTATATTTATCTATGTATATAATGTGTCCATTCAAAATCTCAATAGCTAGAAATTAAGTTTTTGTTTTTTTTCATAAATTGCATATTCTTCCTGCATTATCTCGGATGCTAATACAATTTTCCAATCAAACTTCTCATGCCTCTATTCAGCACTGATTATCTCAGGTTCAATATCTTATTGTGTATACAAAATTCACGTAAGATTGTATACATTGAATTATTCTTGTTATCAATAACATAAATTATGCACAAATTATTCTTACCAACAAATTATTGAATAAGTATTATTTCGTAACTATTTTTGACAGAAATAAACTGTTTCTTCCATAACGCGAATCTATTAATGATTATGGAGTTTAACAGCAAATTAGCCAATCACACTTTTCATGCCTCTATTCAGCACTGATTATATGGGGTTCAAGTTTCTTTTTCTAAATTAAAAATTTTATTTTTGAGAACTTTTTTCCTCTTTTCTGAAAAATTGTCAAATTTCACACAGTGGTCCCAATAAGAAATGTACTGTTCAAAATTGACTAGAGCTAACCGTTGTCGATGTTTTCCTTTAAGAAGTGCTCATCATTATATGCCCAATAACAACCAATGAAGAATATGTATTGAAGTGATTAAAAGTCACAAAATATTTTTAAACAAATTTTTAATCAAATCCCTATTATTATTCATAACATAAATTATAAACAATTCATTTCTACTAATAAATTATCGAATAAATGTTATATTCTAACTATTTTTGGCAGAAAGAAACTATTTTTTCTCATAATACGAATTCAAGAATCATTATGGAGTAAATTCAACAATAATTAATGTTATCATTATATTTATGTAATTATATATTTAAGGAAAATAGGTTCGAATTTTAAAGATACTCTTATTATTAAGAACTTATTTATAAACTCCCATTAAAATTCCTTGATAATCTTCAAAATTCGTGAAGAAAGAAGAGACTTATTGAGGTTAATATTACTGTTCGGTGTCCAGAACTAAGAAATATATTTATTATTCATGAATGTGTGTTATTATTAATCAAATGCAAACCTATATATTCTTTTGTATGAGAGAAACATTCTTAACCTATGCAAAGAATGTAGAAATTGATACGTATTTAAATTTTTTAAAAACGATAATAATTAATTCGCGTCAATAACATATTTTCTTAATGTAATATTTTGATTCAGTTCTCCGTAATCTTGTTTAGTAGGAAATTTTTTTTTAATGTGAATATGACTAATTTTAGAATTTTTTCATAACTTTCATTATTAGCAATAAGAAATATTCACTAGTTTTTAATTGGTGTGATATTATCAATCAATGTAAAACATGTTTGAAACTGGTTTGATGAAAAAACAATATATTCCTTCGGAAAATATATAAAAGTGTACTATTTGTTTATTAAAAAATCTATAAATATTAGGGGTGTTGAAAAAAAATCCAAATCTCAATTTGCATCCTCGATTTTTTTATTCCTTTCGGGTTAAAAATGAACTTCCTGGAAGAAGAAATAAATTGGATAATATTTAGAGGTCGCTCATCGTGAATTTGTCTGTTTTCAACAGAAAAATCAAATTTTCTCAAACACGATAAATCATAACGCAAAATTGTGAGGAGCATAAAAGATGCGTCTCATTGAAATGAGTATTTTTTGTTCATAAGTTTTATTGAAATTATGCATAGTTAAGGAGATATATGAAGACAATGGTTATAAAGACGTGTTAATAATCTATCCACGTACTAAGAGGTCTTTTATACACATTTACATTATTTTTTATGACAAATGCAAGATTTCAGCCCTTTTCGACGCCTATATGAAGCGGGGCTAAAGCTCTACTGTTTAGTTCCCAGGGAGTAAAAAGTACTTTTTACTCCCTAGGGTCTGAAAAGTGACGTCAGAGGTGAATGATGAAAATGAAACATCTATGAGCTCGCATTTTACTATTATCAGCTCACTCCGTTTGTTACAAAAAATATCCTATGCGTCAAAGGGGTGCATAATATACTATTTTGCCCTTGAAAACAATTCATATAAACGAATTTATCAAAAATAGTAATTTTGCATATTTTTT
>CAKNXH010001128.1:315765-424093 GCA_932178445.1 Andricus quercusramuli | reverse complement strand
TGTTCGTTTTCCGGAAAAAGAAATTCCGTAATTTTTTTTGTTTCTTTTTTTTCAACGTTAACCCGTGCCCCAGGCTTTTGAAATTAACATGGGGTTTTAAATGGGAAAAGCTCGATTTTCAAAAAAATAGAAAAAAGAACTACTTGTTATACATTTTTTATCAATTAAAGTATTGTCACCTCTTGAGGAGTATTTAAGGAATAATTTCCACCCAATAGCTTTTAATTTTGACACACCTAAACCCCTTTAACTGTGCCCGGAAAATGCCCCAAAAAATGCAAAATAGCAGTTTTCTATCAAATGCATGCTAAAGACAATATTTTTAAAAAAAATTTCAACATGAATTATTTTTAATCGATAAGTGACGAGTTTTAAAGTATATTTTTGATAATTTTGAATTGTTTAAACAATTAGTGTTTGTTTAAGCAATTTTTTTTCCCCCTGTAAATCGTGCAAAGTTATTATCTTTCTGAATAAATCGTACGAAGTTGATGAATGTCAAAAGTAGTAGTTTTTTTTTACTTATTTGGTAATTATTTAAACAATTTTCATTTGTTTAAACAATTTTTTCTCCCTAAAATCGTAAAAAGTTAATATTTTCTGAAAATAATGACACAATTAAAGAATGTTGTAAGCAATAAATGTTTAAAGGATGTTTGGTAATTATTTAAACAATTTTGATTTGTTTAAAAAATTTTTCCCCCTGTAAAGCGTGAAAAATTATTACTTTCTAGAATTAATGACACAATTAAAGGAAATTTAACAGTAATATTTTTTTTTCTACAGAATATTTAGCACTTTTTAAAATAATTTTCATTTGTTTAAACAATTTTTGTGTGTTTAAAATTTTTTTCTCTGCAAATCGAGAAAATTTATTCTTTTCAGCAATTAATGACATAGTGTGAGAGATTCGAAGAATCTAGACTTCTCTCCACCTTTCCTATGAACAGGTGCAAGTGAAGGATTAATAGTTGTTTAAATAATATCAAAATATCTTAAGCAAAAAATATTATTCTTAAAATTCGTCAATTGTGTCATTAATTGCTAAAAAGAATAAATTTTCTCGATTTGCAGAGACCATTTTTTTAAACAAACAAAAATTGTTTAAACAAATTGAATTATTTAAAAAATTGCTAAATATTCTGTAGGAAAAAAGTATTACTCTTAAATTCCTTTAATTGGGTCAATAATTCCAGAAAGTAATAATTTTTCACGCTTTACAGGGGGAAAAAATTGTTTAAACAAATCAAAATTGTGTAAATATATACCAAACATCCTTCAAGAATGTATTGCTTTCAACATCCTTTAATTGTCTCATTATTTTCAGAAAATAATAACTTTTTACGATTTTAGGGAGAAAAAATTGTGTAAACAAATGAAAATTGTTTAAATAATTACCAAATAAGTTACAGAAGAACTACTACTCTTGACATTCATCAACTTTTGTACGATTTATTTCGAAATATAATAACTTTTCAGGACTTACAGGAGAAAAAAATTGTTTAAACAAATACTAATTGTTTAAACAATTTAAAATCATTCAAAATACACTTTAAAACTCGTCACTTATCGATTAAATATAATTCATGTTGACATTTTTTTTTAAATATTGTCTTTAGCATGAATTTGATAGAAAACTGCTATTTTGCATTTTTTGGGGCATTTTCCGGGCACAATTAAAGGGGTTCAGGTGTGTCAAAATTAAAAGCTATTGGGTGGAAGTTATTCCTTAAAAACTCCTCAAGAGGTGAGAATACTTTAATTGACAAAAAATGTATAACAAGTATTTCTTTTTTCCATTTTTTTGAAAATCGAGCTTTTCCCATTTAAAACCCCATGTTAATTTCAAAAGCCCGGGGGCCCTGGTTAACGTTGAAAAAAAAAAATTACGGAATTTCTTTTTCCGGAAAACGAACAAAATAGGGGGGTTTTATCACCAAAAATCGAAAGTCGAATTTTTACAGGTATAAATTTGGATCATCCTTAGGCTACACTTATAGGACGCAGTTTATTTATTATGGTAAATTTCTTTGGTAACTTTCGTCAAAATCTAATAATTTTTGCCTTGTTTTCATTTATGCGTTCCGCTTGTTTTGTGAATTATGACTTGAATTTGTATGTTCCTATTTTCCTGTTTAGAGGTCTAACCCACTTCTGAATTATGAACTCGAATACGAAACAGTGTGAAACAGAGGAAAATGTCATTGAAAGGTTGTTCAGCGTATCATTCCAGTCGAATCTTCCGGAAAATGTTTTACCCAGTGTATTTGTTTTTTTACAAACACTTTTCTATCATCACAGCTTTAAGAAAAAAACTGTTTCGGAAAGTGCGAAATTAATAACTGTCACTTTATTCCGAGAATACACATTGCTTCAGAAGAATAAATCAAGGACTCTTTCTAAATCACAAAAAGGTAAACAAGATAATTTCGCAAAAAAACTGAAATCTTTATTTGATACATATAGCTGATGCAAATGCCGTAAATTTGATTTAATACGTTGAAAACAAACATTTTTCGGAAGATCACGAGGATTACTCAAAAAAGATCCAAAGAAGCAGAGCGGCTGCGACGTGAAAAAGAGAGAGAGGAAAAAGAGAGGATGACAAGATGGGTAGGTTTCACCGATAGTGAAGAAGAGTTAGAAGACCAGTCATGTTCAGAAGCAGAAATATCAGCATATCATAATAAAAAATTGAGTCAAAGCAAATCACGCATTTTGCAGAATATTTTGTACTCTGAAGAAGTGTCTGCGACTTTAGATCGAATTAACCTATCCGACAAAAAATGTACAATATGCTACCTGCAGCAGTTGCAAAGTCAGATGGCCAAAAGAACGATTCTCCATGTTCTGTTTCCACCGTACGAAGAAAACGTTCTGCCCTCCGTGCAAATATAGAAGAAAATGTAAAAGAATTTGCTGCAATGGAAAAGCCTCCCTTAACAATTCATTGGGACGGAAAAAAGATGAGAGATACCAACCACTAACAAGGAAAATACGAAAGGAAATGTTGAAAGGCTGTCAGTCGTGACTACTGGTTACAATGTCCATAGGATTCTCGGTATTCCTAAATTAAATAATGCAACAGGTAAAATGATCGCAGAAGCAATTTTTCATCTCTTAACCCTTTGGAATGTGTTAAGCTACGTGATTGGTATGAGTTTCGATACAACTGCTTCTAACACAGGAAAAAATAATGGTGCGTGTGTTCTTTTAGAAACATTATTCGGCAAAGATTTACTATATCTGGCGTGCCGGCATCACGCCCTGGCGGACCGAACGAACGGAGCGGATACGCTACAGCGTATCCTTATAGTATCCACATCGTATCCTCTCCGTATCATGCAAGAAAAACTCATTAAAAAAGGAAGATGAACATTTCACTTATTGAAATTCGGAATCTACGTGAAATTGTGCGTTAAAAGGTCACGGAGTAATCGCAATAGTTTTTCTTGCAACATTAAAAACTTTCAAAAAATATAATACTTATCGATAACGTGGGACGAAGGCGACTTCAAACGCATCGTCGATGGATAAAGCCTATGAACTGCTACTGAATGACGATGCGTTTGAAGTCGCCTTCAGCGCACGTCATCGATAAGTATTATATTTATTAAAAGTTTTTAATATTGCAAGAAAAACTATTGCGATTACTCTGTAACCTTTTAACTCAAAATTTCACGTAGAATCCGAATTTCAACAAGTGAAATGTTAATCTTTCTTTTTTAATGAGTTTTTCTTGCATGATACGGAGAGGATACGATGTGGATACTATAAGGATACGCTGTAGCGTATCCGCTCGGTTCGTTCGGTCCGCCTGCATAAAGTAATTATTGGAGGTGTATTTACCGTTTTATTTGGACCATCTAAAGGTCCAAATATTCCGCTTTTCGAAAGATTTCAAGTAAATTGGAAAACAATAAGTAATGAAAATTTCGACGATCCATGATTGAAATGACCACATTTGAAAAAAATGAAACAGGATGTCGTAGAATTTCTCAACAATATTTTGTAAGGAAAAAACTGTTACTTGCCTCGAGAAGATTATAAAGAGATGGTAGAACTTTGTCTAATAATGTTATGAGTTTCACCTAGCAAAAAGAAATATTACTTTAGATTTCCTGGAACCTACCACTTAGCTAGATGGATGGCGAAAGTAAATTATTATTTTAAGATTTACCTTTTCCGATATAAGTTCAGACTCACTGCCAGTGAGACAAATAAACTGACCGAGTTCTGCTTATTCGCATGCCTTCTTTACGTTAAGGCATGGATTTCGTGCCCAATCGAAAGTGACGCCCCAGTCAATGATCTATTCCTCTGTCAGATGCAACCATAAAAAAGTATAAATCTCATCTGTGGTACATTCCCATGCAGAATTTTTGATAGGGCTCTAGTGGGGCTCCGACGAGTTTTCCCTATCTCTAATTGGGCTCTAGTGAAGAAAACTAGTCGGGCCCCCATCTCTAAACGTAAGGCTATGGCCATAGGGGCCCTACTAGATTTTCTAGTAGGGTTCTAGTGGGAGTCGCCAGCCTACAACCCCATTTAAGAGCAGGGCCCCTGCAGGGCCCCTATGTTTGATATAAGTTATTGGGATGAATAATATTCTGTACTGACATTCAAATTAAGAGTATACTACAATTGATTTAATATTTATAATAATGTAATATGATAATATAATATTATTAATTATTATTATTATCGACAGCAGCTCGGAGCTTCCATCTTCCTTCTCAGTCTTTGGCGTTGAGAAGATAATATTTTTCAATTCCGTGAGGAAAACTTCCTCATTGATATTTTGGCCCGTTGAATCTTTACATGTGTTGGAAATAGCAGCTGGAATAATAATAGTACACTAAAAAATGCGAATTGCTTAATTTTAATTGATTGATTTTGATTTTTATACATACCCCGATTTTTGTAAATTTACTTATTTGACATTTTTTGGATTAGTCTGAAACGAGACAATCCTCAAAGAGTGCGTTACAGGAGAGACACTAGTTTACATATGGGAAAGAAATCAATTATGATGGTTCGGACATTTTTAAAGAATGAAAGTTGAACGACTGACCAAACAAGTGTATAAAGGTAAAGTAAATGGCAGAATGCCCAGAGATAGACCGCCGAAAGAATGGTTAGCATCTGTAAATGAGACATTAATCCGAAGAGACATAAGAAGCTATAGAAACACAAGAGCTTGCATGAAAAAAATGCATGGACGTGAAAGAAGCTAGAGTAATATGCCAGGACAGAAAAGTGTGGCGACAAATAGTTTATAAGCAGAGTAACAGTCAAGTGAATGACGCCTGAAACAAGAGACCCGCTTCTTGTGAGGCCCTTCACTGTAGGTCAATCGATTCGTCTCGAACCAATGAATCTTTCATATTCTTGCATCAACTTTTAATTATGTTAATGAAAAAAGTTTTACTATAAAAAACCGTATTTTCAAATATTATGCATTACCATAGCTTCCTTACTCTGCAATAAAATTTATTAATATTATAGGTCAATCGATTCGAATCGAATCACACATCTTTTCTGTTCTTGCATCAACTTTCAATTATGTTAATGAATAAAGTTTTACTATAAAAACCCGATTTTCAAAATATATAAATGACCATTACTTCCCTACTCTTCAATAAAATGTATTGATATAATAGATCAATCGATTCGTCTCGAACCAAGGAATCTTTTATATTCTTGCATCAATTTTGAATTATTCGAATGAAAAAAGTTTTACTATAAAAAACCGATTTTTAAAATATTATTGAGTGCTTAAAAAAAATGCAATCAATATTTTTAGAAATCCTTCGGTCAGTTTCTAGATAATAGTAAGGAAAATAAGCTCTCCAAATTTCATCAATTTATCTGCGATCGTTTTCTTGTTATCATGTTCACAAAAAAGCGTGACATCCACACACACATCGACACATCCACACATCCACACATGAATTAAAAATTGTTTGAAAATGTTACCATTACAAAGCTTCCTCTATGAGGAAGCAAAATGAAAAATAATATCCAAATACACTTATGCTGAAAAATCTTTTTTTTCCCATGTTATTAAAAAAATAAAGTTTCGATCCATGCAATTGGTATTATTGTTTGACCCTCGGCATGCAGGCATCTTGCCAGGTGGCGTCATAATTTTGAACACCGAAAATTGTATTGGTAGCCCTGACTCACCTTAGCCCCCACCCCCCATGGTGCCCATGGTTGCCAAGTTCGCACGTTTGATGCGGTTGATTTTCTTAGCATTTTTCGGAATAAAGTCGAAAAAAGTGCACATAAACAGTGCTTGTAGTTATTTATTATTCGAAAAGTGTTAATCGTATATTAAAATGGTAAAATTATCGCCGGATTTAATCCAGCAGTCAATGCAGTACATAAATCCTGTCAGAGATCGTGAACTGGATCTTAGAGGTTAGGAAGAACAAATCGGTTTTTTCTGTGTTTATGCATGAAAACTATCAACTTTACTATTTACTGGTTTTATTTTCGGTTTCAGGATACAAAATACCCACAATAGAGAATTTGGGCGCAACTCTGGTGAGTGAAAAGTTTTAAATATGCTAAATATTCCGACTTCTAGGTTAGCCTTAATTCACAGGTTTTACGTTTTACCATTTACATGTCCGGCACACTTTATTATTTATTTGTTTTACCTTTAAGACAGCTTAGCTAGTTTATATTTTTTTTATTTGTAGAAATCACGTGTGAATTTATAATCCTTCAGAGACACATAACCTCTGTGAATCTGTCCAGCAAATAATTGAAAAACAATTAAATTAAATAACGGAGTAAACGTATACGCTAAAGCTCGTACAACTATTCCTACGCTTGTGGAACAAGTGTACGAAGCCTGATCTACGAAGTGTAATGGTGGCAATTCTAGTGCTGTGGAAACTATATTTTGGTTTTGATTGCAGTTTTGACGTTCTCAGTCTTCTCAGTTAACTAAACAAATTCATATTAACTTTTTTGTTGAGAATTCATATTTATGAGTTAAAAAGTTAACCGCTTTGTAGAAAATTCCACTCTTTTTCTTCTTCTTGTCTGAAAAATCTTCGTTGATTGAAAATTGAACACTTCTTGAAAATTCATCTCTTTGGGTGGAAATTTAATAATTTTTGTTGAAAATGCAACTCTTTGCAAGAAAATTAATTTCTTTTGGTTGGGTATTTTACTGGTTTTTTATTTTATTAAAAAAGTTTTAGTTAAAATATTAACTATTACATTTTTCTAAATTTATCTTTTTTAGTTTAAAATTAAGTTACATGGTTGAAAGTTGAACTGTTTTTTCTAATAATTAATTTTTTTCATTGAAGATGCATAATTTTAGTTAAGAAATCATCTTTTTGGTTGAAAATTTAACTATTTGATTAAAAATTCTTTTTTTGAATTTTTTTGAGTGAAAATAGGGCTTTTTTGGTTAAAATATGAGCTATTACATTTCACGTTGAAAGAACGTAACTTTATTCGAAATTTGACGAACAACAAAATTAAAAACTCTAGTGGTTTCAAATTTTAAAGCGTTATATTTTTGGTTTTTCTAAAAATTGACTTCTTAAGCAAAATATGATTCAACCTTTCCCTTCAAAATTCGTTTAAAACTTAAATTGTTTACATTTACAAATTAAGAATATTCAAAATTATACAGTCGCAAAGTAAAAGCTACTCAAATTAAACACTTTTACTATTACAAATGAAAAACCAAAAACATACAAGCTTGAGCGATTCAAATTAAAAATAGTGATTAATTCCTGAATTTTCAAATCCTCTCATTCTAATCTAAGAAGTTTCAGTGAGATTATTCTTTAAATCTTTCTAATTAAAAATTGTTTTCAAATTATTGAGGATTTTAATTGGAAATTGTGTAATTCTGAGCAATTCAAGTAAAGAAGAGAGTCTCTAATGTTTAAATCTTAAACTGCGATTTTGAGTGTTATGAATTTATAGTCGTGAAGTATTAAAAGGTTTTCTTCTTTAAATTATACAATTCCGAATTTGGTTAATATTACATTCAAACTTTAACCTTTTCTACTTTACAATTATTTAGCTATTAAAGATTGTAGATCAAAATTGTACACTTTTGAACAAAAATTTGAAATTTCGTGTAGCTTCAGATTTCGCAGATCAGTTCATAATAATTTACTACTTAAGAAATCACCAGCAGTTAAAAAAATATGTTTGGAAACATTTTTATTTTCGTAATTTTGATATTTTCATGTTGGCCAATTTTTTCACATTTCTGGAGGCCTTAAACGACTTCCCAACTCTTTACAGATTTTTATTTTTAGCCCCGTCAGAGATCATTGATGTTTAGTAGACCACAGTTTTAAAAAAATAATATGAATTTGTTTCTAGCGTATTTTTACCTGTAGAAGCGTTCTAGATACCTGAAAAATTATCTACATTTCTGTAGATTGTAAAATAATTTTTGGAAAACATGGGTTTACCAAACATTAATAACCTCTGATAAGGTCTGATAAATAAATTATGTCATTTAGGGCCTCCAGAAGTGTAAAAAAAATTGTCGTCCATGAAAATATCAAAATAAGAATTTTCTCAAACCTATTTTGTCAACGCTAACTAATCCAAATTAATTATACTTTTGCAGGGTTTTAATACGATACTTTTCCACATAGTTCCATTTCCGATTTCCAATGTTTTTATCCAACATTATCATCAGCCTTTTGCTCTATTATTTCGTCTAATTCATTTCACATTCTTATTGTTTACAGGATCAGTTCGACACAATCGACTTCTCAGACAACGACATTCGGAAATTTGACGGGTTTCCCCTCTTAAAAAGACTGAAAACTCTCTTCTTCAACAACAATAGAATAGTCAGAATCGCAGAAGGTTTGGAACACTGTATTCCGAATCTGGAGACGCTAATGTTGACTGGCAACATGATTCAAGAACTGAGTGACTTGGAACCACTTGTTCCCCTAAAAAATCTCCAGAGCTTGTGTCTCTTACAGAATCCCGTCTCCGCCAAACCACAATACAGGCAGTATGTCGTCTACAAATTTCCTTCGCTGAGACTACTGGACTTCAGGAAAATCAAGAAACAGGAACGAGAAACAGCTGTCGCTTTCTTCCGAAGCAAAAAGGGCAAGGATATTGCGAGGGAAGTTGCCAAAAAGGCGAAAGCACATTCGCAAAATATGAATGGTCTTGATAAACCTGTGATGACCACGGAGGAAAGAAATAAAATAAGGGAGGCCATTTCCAAGGCTTCGTCACTGGAGGAAGTACAAAGACTCAGCAGATTGCTTCAGGCCGGTCACATCCCAGGAGAAAGGCAGAGAAACGGTATTCATTTTTTTCATACAGTATTATTTATAGGGCGTGAAAGAGTAATTTTTTTCATTGTCAATGGTTTTTCATTGAGACCAGTGTTTGACAGACATTTTTTCCACATAGAAATTGGCGTGGAGTGAAGAAAAAAAGAAATCTTTTGCTAAAAAGTTTTAATAGTCTGGAAACGTTGTTTTGTCTAGCAGGAAAACGACTTAAAGTATTTTATAATCGGAAAATATCTTCTGCTTCCCATTAGAATAGATATTTTTTACATTCAAAAGCCGAAAAAATTATTATTGTTAAAAAAATCTAATCATTTGCATATCTCTTAATCTAATTTATTTTTCACTCTTCTTATAAAAATTAAAAAAGTATGTCCATGAAGCTTAGGCAGTACTTGCAAATCCGAAAAATATCCAAATCGTGAAAGTAATTGAATAAATTGCCTATTTAAAAACCGTTTCTCAAAACTAAAAAGATTTTTAATCTTTTTATTAATGCTCACTTAAGAAATAAGCGAACAGGCAATTTTTGTGTGAATAAATGTACAAATACGTCAAGTGAAACAAATGGTTTGTTTCAGTCGTCTTCATAAACTGATCATTTGAATGAGGCATTTTTTGTTCTTTTTTTCTGCTTATTCTCAGTCAAAAAGTGCACAACAAAATTTCTTACAATTTTTTACCTTGTACAACCAATTTGAATAAATCCAATAAATGTGATTTTTATAAGGATTCATCCATTTCAAATGAGGCAGTTTCTGCACTTCAAGTCGCAAAATCTCTCAACAATGACATATGTTGTGTTTTAGAGAAATTTGGACATCCGTTTCTCAAAAATCACAATTTTTATCTTTAAAATTCTCAAGTTTTTGTTCTACTGCACCAGGAAATTTTAAAAACGATAAAAATTTGTAAAGTGTTTAAAAGTATAAAAAGTCGATTTTCGCGAAAAACCTACACTTATTTTTTCATTTTTTTTTAATTTGGCCTTCTACAAAGAAGACATCCTGCAATTTTTATGCGGTTTAATTCATTTTGGTGGTCAGGAGATTTTTTTTTACGAGGCAAATTTGAAAATTATATTTTCAGACAAAAAATTCTCCTGGTTTAAAAAATGGTTTAGTCTGCAAAAAGCTGATACGATGCCAACCTTAAGCAGATACTTTAAAAAATATTGTAAAAAATTAAAAAGGTGGAGTTTTGCAGATCTTTTTTTATTTTCAAAATTCGAAAAAAATATAGAAGATTTTCTGCAAAACCTCACCTTTTTTATTTTTTGCATTGTGCAATGTGTTTTTCAAATGTGCGTAACGTGTAGAATTTTTTTTTTCTTAAATGGGAAATATACATGTCGCAAAATGTTCTCTAAAAAACAACATATTTCGTCACTCGGAGATTCTGCGAAAATATTTCGTTTCAAGATAAACTTTTTGAAGCACTAGTTTTATTAAAAGAAAAAGAAATTCCATGAAAATTTTACGATTTAGAATTAACAATAGTGTGACGTAAAACAATTTCGCAGATTTTGAATGAATAATTCTTGATTAAATTGTATACATTAAATATCATTTTTAAGTTTGAAAACACTTTTATATAGGAACGCGTTACTTTTTTCAATAACAGTAACACGTTACTTTTTGAAAAAAGTAACAGTAATGTTAACGCGTTACTTCTGACTGATAACGTGTCAAACACTGGTTAAAGCACAAATCGAAAATATTACAAATAATAATATAACGAAAATCTTGAAATTTAAAATCGGGAGGGGGGGGGGTTGATTTCTCGACTTTTCAGTGTGCATAAGATTTCAAGATTTAAAAAATTTCAGAAATATTCCAAAGATTTTAAAAAATTTCAAAAGATCCCAGAAAGATTTTAATGGTTTCAAAAATGCTTCAGTGATTTCCAAACATTCCAAAAATTTTAAAAGATTTTAAATGTATTAAATTTTAAATTCTTCAATTGCTAGTAATTTCATTTTAAGTATTATAAAATTATATTAGATGTGAAAATTTCAAGTTTCAAACCTGTTACTGTAACAATATTAATCTTGTTAATTTTCACGTCAAATTTTTTAAATTGCGAATAATTTTAATTAATCCTATTTCGTTTAGAGTCTCCAGATTTATGACTCCTAACATACATTATTTAACAGATTAAATTTTTTTCTCATGAATTTGTTATTAATGAATAGAATTATAATGTTGTAGGTGATCCAGGTGGAGAAGCCATGGAGGAAGAGGATGACGATTAAATTAAGTCTGCCAATTTGGATTCTAGGTTTTTTTTCTACAATTAGGTGGCAGAAAAATTCTCTTTATAAAAAAGCAAAATGTCAGTATGAAAGCCTTTTTTGTATTCATAGTGCCACCTTTTTGTAGGTTTTGCACATACAAACTTAGGTATATTTTAAGAGTTTCAGTAGATTCGAACGAACTTTGAGTTTCGAGTCTTTCGCTCATCCCGAGTTTTATAATTAAAATGGTCGGAAAGATGTAAGTATTGAGTCTGTCGATTTTATACGGTTTGAGTTAAAGATGTCAAGCTAATAAATACTGTATACTACACACATGCAGTTGCGAGCAAACCGATACTATTTTTTCTTATTTTCTGTGAAAACCGACCAAAACTGTAAATAAACTCTTGCAGCAAGTCAAGGGCTTTGAGGCGATTTTCAAATTGCAATTTGCAATCTAGGTTCTAAGGCAGAATTAAGAATGCGAATTGAATTATTATTATGATTGAAAAATATGAAAAGTCAGAGTTACAAAATTGATATCTTTTAGGGAGAAACTTCAAGATTTGGAGAAAAAACTTGATGGTTGAATATAATCAGGTACGTATTTTGTAACGAATGAATTGAAGAGAAAATTGAAAAATAAATTTTTTTAAATTACATGGCGTAAGTTATTTAATTCAATTTCCTTCGCCTTTGAATTTTTTCCAATTTCTGTATAATAATAAATTAATAGATGAGGGAGATTTCAGTTTTCGACAGGTGCTTGTAAATACCATGTTGAATTCAAGATTTTAAATAAGTAATAAAATAAAATTTTAAAAAAGATTTTAAATTAAATTTAAATTCCTAAGATTTCAAGTCAAAATATATTGCATTTTCAAGAAAATAGTTGTATTTTTAACCAAAAAGACAGAATTTTCAACGAAGTAATTGAAATTTTAACACAATAGTTAGATTTTAAACAAAAAAAAAAAAATATTTTTTACCATGGAAGATTACTTCCACCATAAACAATAAATTTTTTATCCAAAAGTCCAATTTTTTAATGGAACGGTTGAATTGTCGACCAAAATAGATGACCGTCAAAATATTTAGTTGAATTTTAAACCTAAAAATATGCATTTACAATCAAAAGGTTGAGTTTTCAAACAAAAAATATTAAAGTTGAACCAAAAACAGTTTAACGTTCAATCTGAAAAGTTGAATTTCGAACAGAAAAGTGAATTTTCGAACAAGCAAAATGAATTTTCTACTGAAATACTAATTTTCAATCAGTTGAATTAACCAAAAACTTAACAAAATAGTTGAATTCTTAACGAAATAGATGAATTTTCAATCATGAAAGATTAATTTCAAACCAAATAGTTGAATTTTAAATTGAGAAAGATATTTTTGAACCTACAATGGAATCGACAAATTTTCCGATTAAAACAAAATTTTCAACAACTAAAAATAAAAATGTTGAATTTTCCGACAAAAAATTAATGTTTGACCAAAGAAAAACGACTTTTCCACAAAAAAGTTAAATTTTCAACCAAAGAGGTGAATCTTAGAAAAAATGAATTTTTAACCAAAAAGACGATTTTTGAACTAAATACATGAATTTACTTCCAAGTAGTTGCATTTTAAACTTACAAACTATTCTAACCAAAAAGACGAATTTCCTACCAAATAGTGAAATTTTTAACTCGTAAAAGATCAACTTACATCCAAAAATTAATATGTGAAATTTTGGGATAAAAAATTACTTTTTAACAACAAAAAATGTACTTAAAAAAAATCGATTTTCAACCAAAGATGTGAATCTTGGAAAAAATGAATTTTTAGCAAATTAGTTAAATTTGTAACCAAAAACGATGAATTTTCAACCAAAAAGTTGAATTTTAGAACCAAAAAGACGATTTTTTAAAATTAAATACATGTATTTACTACCAAATGGTTGAGATAAATTTCCAAGTCAAAATAAAAAATTTAAACTTTCAAATAACAAAAATTAATCATTAATAAAAAAGCGAAGTTTCAACAAAAAAGTTAAAGTTTCAACCAATTAGGTGGTTTATCTAAACACAGAAGACAAATTTTCTACCAAATAGTTAAATTTTCATTTTATAAAGAATAAATTTCCAACCAAAAATGAAAAAGTTAAATTTTCAGATAAAAAACTTCATTTTTAACCAAAAACCCGTATTTTCAACAAAAAAATTAATTAATTTTTCAACCAAAGATGTGAATCTTCTAGAAAAAAAATGAATTTCCAACAATCCAGTTAAATTTTCAATCATAAAAAGACGAATTGTCTAACCAAAAAGACAAATTTTTAACTAAATACATGAATGTTCCGCCAAATAGTTGAAATTCCAACTTAGAAACTATAAATTCTCAACAAAAAATGAAAAAGTTAAATTTTCAGGCAGTAAATTAATTTTAAACTAAAAAAAATTCCAACAAAAAAGCTAAATTTCCAACCAAGAAAATTTGCGTTTTTAACCAAATATGTACATTTTCTACAATAAAGATGAATTTTCCACCTATAAGATTAATTTTCTTCCAAAAAGAGAAATTGTCAACATAATACATCAATTTCAAATAAAATTCTTGGTTTTTAAAGCCAAAAAAACGAATGATCTACAAAATACTTGAATTGTTAATCCGAAAATATAATTTTTCAATATAAAACTTAGTTTTCTACCAAATTGTTGAATTTTTATGCCGAAAAGACAACTTTTATACAAAACGGTTCAATTTTTAACTCACATTTATGAATTTTCAACTAAAATTATGAATCCTCAACCATGAGATATTGAATTTTTCTAAAAGTCTTCTTTTATACCAAGTTGATCTTTGTACCAAGTAGATTTTTCCTCAAAATAAAAAAAGATTAATTTTTAACCAAACATTTGCATTTTCAATTTTAAAAAAATGGTTGTATTTTCAACTGGCAAAGATGAATTTTTAATTTAAAATATCAATTTGCGACGAAAAATGGAATATTTACATTTTTAGTTTAACAAAGTTAATTCTCAACGAAAAAAGGAATTTTCAACTAAAATGATAAATCTTAAAAAAGAACGAATTTCCAACATAACAGTTTAACATTCAAACCAAAAGATGATTTTCTAACCAAGAAGATAATTTTTTCAAAAACGGATTAATTAAATTTTCAACTATTTAATTAATTAAATTATCATCAACTAAACAAAAAAATTAATTTTTAAGAAAGTAGTTTATCTTTTAATTAAAAATATCAATTTTCGATGAAAAATGGAATAGTTGCATTTTTAGTTAAAAAAATTAATTCTTAACGAAAAGAAAAAGAATTTTCAACTAAAATGATAAATTTAAAAAAATAATGAATTTCCAACAAAAGTGTTCAACATTCAAACCAAAAGATGATTTTTTAATCAAGAAGATAAATTGTCCAAAAACGGATTAATTAAATTTTCAACCAAAGAGATGAATCTTCAACAACAAAAAAATGAATTTTTAACAAAGTAGTTTATCTTTTAATCAAATATTTGAATTTTCAAAAAAAAAAAAAAATGTTTAACCAAATAGTTATATTTTGAACAAAATAATTGAAGTTTGAACCAAATACTAGCATTTTTAGCCAAACGTAATAAATTCCGAACCAAAAATATAGAAAACAAGAACTCCAATATAGGGCCCTCTCATATAATTCTTCCTGGAACTGCTGGTCCATGCAGTTCCTCAGCGCAACAATGCGAGGCCACCCCGCACCATTCATTTTGCGAAGAATTTAGTGCCACGGTCACCTTGAGGCAACCCCCGAAACTGGCCTTATATTGGAGTTTTTGTGTAGTAGACTTTTCAAACAAAAATAGTAATAAAATCTTTCTATTAATTACGTTCGGATTTGAGCGAAAACACGGGAAAAAGAGGAAGTTTCTTGAAAAAACGAAGAAAAAGAAAAATTCTTTTAAAAAGGGGAACATAGGAAAGAGTATGAACAAGTTTAAAATATGAAATTGATTTTGAAACAGGGTAATCTAAATGTTATTTTAATTCGTGAAGTTACTTCCAATGACGCCCCCATCCTTAGATTGTTGACGTAGTTCATTGACGGCCCCTTATTGTTTGAAAATTTTACATTTAAAATCACGCGCCTTTTTTTTACGCTTCGATCGATCGATGTCATTTAGCCGTTAATCGCCCGACTTCGGGCGACGAAAAGACGGTAGGAAGGTAGTACGGTTTTTCGACCGTCATTTTTCAAAAAAATGGGTGCTATGTGGACAAAAAAGTACTTTACATCACCGGATACAATGCCGACTGCATTGGAACCACCGACTTTTGACCCAACAATGGGATTTCCAAATGGCAGAAAGGAAAGAGGTAAGTGAACTTTGACCTAACCTCCAAAAAAACACCCCGATTTTTGGATATTGCACTTTAGTTTCTGGATTATTTTCATATAATTTGATATTCATGGTTAATAAAAAGGAACGAATAGCCCATTATTCAATTTAAGTTTTTGATTCGAATGTGATTCTGCTGCTGTGGAGTCCTCCGAAATGATTGTATGACATAATCACACTCCCGTCTGATATTGCCTTGTTTAGGAGAAATGCTTTGACGTTTGTTATTTATCCCAAATTTATTTTTGTGTAAAACATGGTTTTCAATAACAAGCAGTCATTTCTTCAATTCAATTCATTGGGTATCCAGATACTGACTTTCAAGTATTATTTACTTTTTTTCTCAAAGAGATTTTTGAAAAGTTAGTATTGTTTAAAGTTGAATGTTCATTTCTTATAACTCGGAATACCAGATTTTCATTACTTTATAATTTGTCTTGAATTTAGAATCCGTTACAGGGTGGCCACACTACCGAGAAACCGTGAATTACCCGATCATCTTTTGTGGTCATAAAAAACCGGGAAATGACCGGGAAGTTTTAAAGTTTTTATTAAAAAGTGTTTTATTTTTCTTAAATTGATTAACTAATTAAAATATTTATATTGTTATGTTGACTTACAAATTTTTGCTAGAGAACTTCAATGATAACTTTCAAATTTCTTAGGATGCATTTATTAATACTTTTGAAGATAATAGTTTTAAACACATTATTTTATCAGCCCATTCAATAAAGGAATGACCGCATTTATTTCAAATCAGGAAGGTTTTAATACTTCAATTATAGAGTTTTAAAGAATGCAAATTTTTTCTTTAATCTTACATCGTTTTTTTATATAATTTAGATCTCTAAATTTCATTTCCGGACTCTGTCGAGATTTACTGCCCTTTTTCGAAATCGGTCGGAAAATGATTTATTTTTGAAAATATTTTCATGCCTGTGGCGATTTGTTTGAAAATCAAAAGTCTATTTCACAATAAACCAATAATTATATTCTTTGCCAATTTTTTGTTATGTTTATTTTATAAGGAACGCGATCCTGTGATTTTCATCCTGGCTGAAATATTTTGAGGCCAGGAGATTTCTTTTTCATAACATCGGTTGGTTTCAAAAACAACGGAAGACTTGTAAACAATTTTGCCTAATTTTGCACTGTTTACAAATTTTCCGACAGATTTCGGAAAATGGGAAAACTTGAAAATGTGAGAAAAGTTCACGGAATTTTAATGGTTAGAAAAAAATTCAGGGATTAAAAAAATGCAAAAGTCAGGAAATTTCTGTAAGTGGCACTTTAAATAACATTCAAGAATTTTTAGTTCCAAAGTTTTAATTCAAAATTGTTTTATTACTTTTATAAGGATTTTATATTTCAAATGTTACAAGATTAGAGTTCTAGTTTTCAAATTTGAACAGTCAGGGAAAATGAGGGTTTGGAGGGGAAATGTCAGGGATTTAAAAAAATAATGTTTTGCAACGACCCTGAAAAGAAGATAGTAAGTCTTACCAAATCCGGAAAAAAATGAGGAATAACTGGATCATGTCAAAAATTATCGAAGTTCAAAGAAAAAATTGGTATATTTTGAAAAAAAAAAAACGTAAAAATTTAAATACTTATAAATTCATAGAAATATTTTTTCCCAAATTCTGTCAAATACTAAAAATCTTCAAATTATTGATCTTCATCTTTAATTATAACAATTGTAAACAATTAAGGGAATAAGAAAAGCCATTGTATTAACTGCTGCTCGTCATAAACTATTTCTTTAATTACCGGGAAAATTTTGTTTCCTTTATTAAAACGGCCATCCTGCTCTTTCTTATCTTGAAAGAATTTCAGATTTAAGTTCCACAAAAGGTTGAAGGATTCTATTGTCTTTTGAACCTAAAATAAATAAATGTAGAATAAAAACTATCTCGTTCCTTTTTCTGCAATTCAAATTAAATTAAAGAGACTATTATTTAGTTTTTGGAAACGAAACAAAATGAAATATAACATTTTACTCTAAAATTATTATTAAATATTTAAAAACTTATTATATTCTCATATTTATCTGTTGAATTAATACGGACTTTAGGAAAATCGAATTTAGCTTTACAAAATATAGAACGGCTTCAAGTATTTTAATCAGAAAGTAGGAGCAACCCTTCCGTGTTTCCCTAATTTTTTCGATGATCAAATTTCTATAATTTTCTTATCTCTTGTTTTAGTTATGATAGCTACGGAGCAAGAAATGAGGGCTAATAAGGTGCCACCAGAACATCGAGATTATTGTGCTCATTTGTATTTAGAGCTTGAGGGATGTCGAGCCCGTGAGCTTCCATGGATTACCAGATGTGTTGATATAAAAGATAAATTACAGGAATGTCTTGTGGACGAGTAAGTTATTTTTTTTTAAGTTTCTTACTATTATTTCTTTCTTACACTCACAGTGTTCAAAATGAACATTTTGAAATCTTGAGTTTGCCAAATCTAGAAAAGTGTTTCCATAAATTTGGAAAAATCATACTCAGGAGTAAATCTTACTCTTAAAATCTAAACAAAGAACACTATTAAATGTTGTGTAATTGCTAAGAATTTATAAAAAAAATATTGACTCGTGAAGGAGAATTTGAGAGACTATGTGAATGATTTTAAACATATAAAAATGGTTTATTTAACCAAATTTGTTTCGGATTATTTAAAATGATTCTTTCTTCTTTTCTAAATATAAAAATTAATATGTAATCATTTCCCTATTGTTCCCCTTTTTTTCGTGAAAAGTTGCCCTATTTCCCCTTTTTTGAGCGGTCTTTCGCTTCTGAAACATTTGTATTGCACCGGTTTATATTTTTTATGAATACGCGGCAATTACATAAGATTTAAATGCTCTTGGTTTAAATTTAAGAATGGGACTTACTCTTGATTATATGATTGTTCCAAATTTTTAGGAGTACTTCTGTATTTGGATTTTGCTTGGAAATTCAATTCAAATTTTATTACTCAGTATAAAGAAAATATGAAACAAAACATTGATTACACAAATTTTTTATTTTATTTGCCATTTGCTGTGACAGTTTTTTCACCTAAAAGGAAAATACAATTGAAAAACTTACAATCTGTTCGGTTCGGTTTCAATAAAGATATATAATGAACTTATAGAAATCTAGATATTTTCGTAACAAATTCACCATTAATTTTTCGGGAGTGTAAGAATGTATGTAACAGACATTAAAAGGGTGAATTTTCGTAAGTAGAAAAATGATTTCTAGATTAAAATTGACAAAAATTAAGCATTGCAGTCAAAATACTTTACAGCTTGTACAAAAAACTGTATCAATTGAAGCCTGCGTTCCCTATTTCCCCTATTTTTGGAATAAAATAGTTATTAGCATTATATTTATCAATTTCAGTTGGATCATACGAATGAAGGAATATGAAAGAGAACGCCGTCTCTTAGAAAGGAAGAAGAGACGACAACTGAAGGAAGAGCAAGCTGCAGCTGCTTGAACTTGTTTCTTTGTAGATACATGCTACGATTGTTATTCGCATCTTAGGAATCGTAAGAATATTTTACGTCTATTGTATATAAATTATAAATAAAATGTCGATAATCTAATAACGACATTTTCCTCTATTATTTAAAAAAAATAATTATACATATGCAAGATCAAATCAGATAACCTTTTTCTCCTCTAGAGTATAAAAAGAAAACAAAATTAGGATAACCTGAAACAGGGAATTTTGTTCGCCGAGAAATGACCGGGAATTTGATTCAGCGACCGGGATTTTCCATTCGATTGTACTAAAATGAATATTAAAAGTGTTTTGATATTTTATTACTCCAAGTTTGTTCAATCACGAAACGAACAATGGAAATACTTTATTGTCGTTAATGAATGTAATTAGTATTCATCTGAAAATGTAAATATATGCATGGTTCTGACTTTGAACAGGGATATTTTGAAAAGAACGATACAAGTTTGGAACAGGAAAATTTTCGAAGCAATTCTGTTTAGTTCTGGATTGGATCAGAGAATTTTTGAGAAAAAAAATTATTCAGATCTGGAACAAGGAATTATCTAAAAAAAAAAATTATAACTCTGATTTAGAAGAAGAAATTTTCGAGAAGAATTATAGTTGTGACTTGGAATAGTTCATTTCTCAAAAGAATGCAAATTGTGACTTGGTGCGGGGAATTTTCGAAAAGAATTATGATTCTGATGTAGGATAGGGAATTTTCAGAAAGAAATAAAATTCTTACACAGAACAAGACATTTTGCAAAAGAATAAAAATTCTAAATTAGAACATGGAAATTTCAAAAAGATGTATAATTCCCAGACCTGGAAAAGGAAAAATTGACCTGGAGAAAACCAAGAATTTAAAATAATTCATCTGGTAGACACTGAAAATGTCAATTTAGCTTCATCAATCCAATTTAGCTTCCTTTGAATCTCAACACTTTTACCTAAAAATTCGTTCTTATAAAAACCATTCCTTATTATTTTTTAATGACCCCTTTTACAACTTTTATAAAGGAATGGAAATTGAACACGTCAATGAATAAGGTTGTATTAAATTGATACTTTTTATTTGCTTGTCATTAAAAAAGGTATATTTACAAAGTAGCATCATAAAAACTAGTCTCTTAAAATAGACCTTAAACTTAAAGTCGGAGGTAAACGAGTGGCTGCGGTCGTTGGGGGTAGGCGAATACTTTCCAGACTCTTAATTAGAAATCCAGATTTTTTTTTCTGATCGGTTATCATCGATAGAATGAGCGCCACTGCACACCCACTCGACAGAATCGATACGCAGACTCCGCGGTTTAGCGCCGGGTTGTCCACACGCATTCATGCAACTCCGCAAGATTATGCACACAATTCTCGCTCGAAAGTGCCGTTTGTAAAAATTCAAAACATTTTCAAAATCATCAGTGATCGTTCTAAATTTCCCGGTCCTCCGACATCCCTCAAATCCATTATCACCCTTGAAAAAATGTCAAAATTTTACGACAAATCCATTTCCCGCTCGTCAGGGGCAGTTTAAGGCAACGAGTGCCCCGAGGCTTGTTTTAACAAGAGTACTAAAAAATATTTTCTAAAATGAGTTACAGAAAACTTTCTCGATTTGAGTGTCTTCCCTTAGAATAATTTCTTCTTTTTTCGCAGTTTCGCATTTTTTTCCTAATTTTTCATTCATTCATCCACGACCGGGACTAACAAGCTTTGAATTCCGATGTGTAGAAAATAAGAAATTGATGTTTCTATCTGAAATCGGCATCCCTAAACTGCAGCGCTCCTATTGGCTCCTATTTTGTAAACCGCCCCTGCTGGTTGTCGCGGTTAGTCTTTCGGATCCTTGAAAAATGGCAAGACCATCGCTGCGATTTTCGCCGGCCCGGTGAAATTCCGAGGACATTCTTTAGTATGCAGTAACAGTTTTTTTGGATGCATTTATTAGATTGAAAAATCGTCCCGCGAGTGACGCACTGCGGTAATACGGCATCGAAACGTGATGCATCTTGACAAACACTGGTACTCGTACAGTGTGGCCTGTGAAAGCTCCTCTACGTGCCGCAGGAAAGACTTCAGATTCGCTCGCGTGTGGCAAGGATACGGCCTTCGCATTTTATAAATAGGAAAATTCAGTAATTACAAAATTTGAGCTGGTTCTGTCCACAAGTCGTAGTTGTCGGTAAGCGGTTTTCAAACAAATATCCTTCCAATACTCTGAGAGAACAATTTATATACTGAGAAAATTCCCAAGCAGTCCTTCCCATTAGAAATTCTATAATTTTTTCAAATAGTCAACCCCTTAGAAAGATTTTTTACTTTTTAGTGGCCATCCATAAATTACGTAACACATTTTTTGCCAATATTTTACCCCACCCTTCCCGCCTGTAACCAGTCGTAACAAAATGGTTTGGACCCCCCACCTACCCACGCCTATGTGAGTAATTTGTTCAAATATTTGCAAATATGTCTTATTAAATACAATTTAGTTACTTAGGACCCGAGACACTAGAATTACAATTCCTTTTTTTTATACAAGGAAACATATGTTACATATGTAAAATAATAAACATAAATCAGTGCTGTCATTTTTTATGTTCACAATTTAAAAATTTTCAATTGCAAATCTATAGAAATAAATAAATTTCAATTTTATATCTTGAAAATTAGAGTATTAAAAAAAAAGCATTCAAAATTTGCGTCATTTTTATGCTACAAATTAAATATTGAAAAGCCTTCAATTGCAAATCTTAAAAATTGATGAATTTTTCATTGTAAATCTTAAAAATCGAACTTCATATCTCAAAAAGCGTTCAAAATAACGGCACTTCAAACTAGAAACATTCCAAATTAATAAAGTTTCAATCGTAAGTTTTAAAAATGGAAAAATTTCCCATGTAAATCTTCAACATTGAACTGTTCCAAAAACAAGTTCAAAATTACATAACTTTGAGATATAATTCTTGAAAATTGAATAATTTTCAATGCTATTTATTTCAAATTCAATGAAAAATTCTAAAATTTGGATGCTTTAAATTTTTTTCAATTTGGAAGATTTAGAATTAAAAACTCCTGACTTTTGTTCTTCAAAATCATTCAAATTTAAGATTCTTGATTTATACATCTTCAAAATTGAAGAATCTTCAATTGAAAGTCTTAAAAATTGAAGAATTTTCCATTGTCAGTCTCCAAGATTGAACTACATATTCCAGAAAAGTGTTCAAAATTACATTATTCCGAAATATAAACATTCAAAATTAATTATTGCTCAATTTTAAGTCTTAAAAATGTAAGAACTTTAAAATGAAAACCGTTAATATTGAAGAATTTCCAATTGTAAATTGTCAAAATTCAACTATTTAAAAAAAAAACTTGACATTAAATTCTGTTAAAATATAAATCTTGAAAATTGAATAATTTTCAATTTTATATTTTAAAAATTCAAGAATTTTTAATTGTATCTCTTAAAAATGTTTGAACTGTGAATGGAAAATCTTTAAAATTGAAAAGTTTTCAATTTTGAAAATTTACAATAAAAATTTTTTCAAGTTTTAAGTTTTACAATTAAAAAATCGAAAATTCTTATGATTTACGTTTGAAATTTTTCTAATGTGGAAGCTTCTTAATTGATTATTCTTGATTTTGAATCTTCACAATCATCCAAATTTGAGAATTTTGTTTTATTCATCTTTAAAATTGAAGAATCTTCAATTGCAAATCTCAAAAATTCAACTATATATATTTTTTGAAATGTTCAAAATTACCTAATTTTTAACTATAAACATTCCAAATTAATGAATTTGCAAATTTAAACATTTTAAAAATGGAAGAATTTTCAATTGAAATTCGTTATAATTGAAGAATTTTTCAATGCAAATCTTTAAAATTGAAGAGTTTATAATTTTGAAAATTAAGAATTGGAAATTACGCAAGTTTCAAGTCTTACAATGAAAAATCCTAAAATTTGGATGCTTTTAATTTTTTTTTCAATTTGTAATATTTAGAGTTGAAAACTCTTGACTTTTGAAATTCGAAATCATCTAAATTGAAAAATCTTTATTTCTAGGTATGTTTAGAATTAGAGAACTTTTAATTGTAAATCTTCAAAATTGATCTATTAAAATAAAAATCATTCAAAATTACATTCTTCTAAATTATACACATTAGTAATCAATATTCTATTGCAAATCATCAGGATAGACCCATTTTTAAAAGATGATTAAAATTTCGTAATTTTGAACTATAAACACTCAAAACTAAACAAGGTGGCGTATTTTAAATCTACGCTCAGAAAAATGTTTGTTTTAAATTGGAGAAACTTTTTCTTTAACATATTATTTTTCATTAAACTAAAAATAAATTCAAAATGAAGAAAATAATTTTAAATGAAAGAAAAATTTGTACCTATTGGTACAAAAACCCATTTCTTTCTATCAGAGAAACTTTTCTTTGACTGAGAGTCAATGAATATTTTTTTTAGGTTAAAAAATTTTTTTCTTCGGATCAAGGAATCTCATCACCATATAAAATCCTAAATTGATTTATTAATTAATTTCTTTGCTTCGAATTCTACTAATGATGCAAAAAAATACTAATCTAATTCTACCAATATTAAAGTCTTTTAAACGTTATTACAGTCTTTCATTGTGATTACTGAACTTTAACATTACACTGTAATTTTGGATATATGGATTTTTCCTGAATCCCCTCCCGCAAAAAAAGCTGTTACGTAATTTATTGATGGCCCCTTACTGAAAATGAAATTAGATTTGATGACATTTAATTGCAAGGTAGTGATTCCTTAAAACCGTTCTTTGGTAAGAAGATTCGTCTTTATAGGTGAGTGTTTTTCCAAATTTTGCAACTAATCCTTTTTTGTCCCTAATGATAAGTATAATAAATAGATAAATATTCGATTTAGTTAAATAAAAAATTCTTAATATAAGCTACAAATTCACCAGTTACTAATATCAAATATGTACCACTTAATAGTAGTAAAACTGTTCTCTCAGAACTAATCTTTGATTCAAGCCGATATAAATTTTTTCAACCCTTACGAGATGAGATTAAGGTAAATAATAGTGTAGGTAGTAATTTATAGTTTCTGGAACTTTTTGAAAATAGTTTTTGATGAGATTGGAAGGTTTGGAGAAATGAAAAAATGGCCTAACTCAAAAAGATTTTCCCATAAGCACGTCTCTTATTGGGTATCGCGGTAACTCGTAAAGGCGGCTAACGAATCATGACTGCTCGGATGAATCGACTCTCGACGTTCATTCTTTTCTGTATTTGAAATTTTTGAGAGGATTTTCTTGGGCTTGTGGATCTTATTTTCAAATTGGAGGCTTTCAAACTTGAACATTTTTGCTGGCTTTTAGATTATTTCTTCTACTTTTAAAGTCTTATACTTAATTATTTTGTTCACAGTATTCTAATAGTTCAATATAAATCAGAAGCTTTAACTTTGAAGATGAAAGGCTTTTAATTTGATTTTTTTAAAGGAAGATCAACTATCTTCAAAATTGAACTTTTCTTTTGTATCTTTTTAAATTTATTTTAAATTCGAATGCTTTTCGCTTTGATTTTATTTAAGTGGTTAATTCCTTTATATTGAAAGCAATTTGAAGCCATTTAAATCATTTTTTTCATTAATTGAAAGCAGCTGATCTTCATTTGTAGTTATATTTTGATTTTTGTTGCTTTAAATTTAATTTTTATAGCAATTATTGGCAGACGAATTCGAATGCTTTTACATTTTAATGCCCTCGGTTTTGTATTCCTCCGAAATTCCAAGTATTTAAATTTATTCATTCACTTTCTTTCAACCTGAAAAATAATTTTTTCTCTTGCTTGAAAAATATGATTTTATTCCAAACTCAGGAGATTTTAACTTGACGATTCTTTCAAATTTCTGGGCTTTATGTGCTACCCCATATTCATAGATATTCAATAATTTTATCGATTTCAAGCTTCTTAAATAAATTTTTTAATTTATTCCTTACTAGAAGGCTTGACAATAAATATTTTTATTTGAAAATCTTTCAGATTGACAGGCATCAAAGAATAAATAACTTAAAAGTTATATTTACCTATATTTTAATGTTTTGAATTAATTCTATAAAAACATGAAGATTTTCATCATTAGAAGGCTTTCAAACAAAAAAATGCCTGTTGTTTTTTTTTGACTTGGTGTATTTTAAGAGTATTTTCTAAACATACAAATTTTTAGAATTAATTAATCTTTGTTCTAAACTGGAACGTTTCAAAATTTATATTCTACTTAGTTGTGCATAATGTCATGTTTAAACCATTTAAACGTAAAAACAGTGTTCATCCAAAGTTCAAAGTCCGGTAAGTCTAAACTTCTTTCACCTCCAAATTTGAAAGCTCTCTACGAAATAGTCCGATGCATCGAAATTGATACTTTTTCTACTTTTAACATTATTATAAAATCTGTCTATAGAATAAGTTACTTATAAACCATATGTATATTTATCTAATCTCCTTGACGTTAAACTTAATCTTTATCATTCCAAGATTGAAATATCATCAGTATATTTTGATTGGAAATTAGGAAAAGGTTCTTATTTACATTAATGCTTAACTGTACAGCTTCTTAATCAAGGAAATTCTTTTTAAATAATCTAGGACATTATCAGACGTCGAGACCGATTCGATCCGAGAATCTTTGGCGTGAAAAACGCCGTCTCGCGATTCCTTCCCCGATCTACGTTCTCAATCTTCTGCTCGGACGATCCGCCCATGGCCATTGCGATCGAGAATCAGGCACGAGTAGGACTAGATTAAGGCGAAAGGGTACCTCGTCCATTCGAAAATCAGGATTCCTTCTGCCATTTGTCTACTCGGATTTGAGCTCCTTGGCCTTTGTTTTGGCGACAGAAGACATTTGTTCCTTGCGATAGGCCTGCCTATAGAAGTCGGAGAACAGGGCGAAGAAGATCGTTGAGTGGAGCAAAAGAAGTCCAGCCACGAGTTTTGGATACCCACAGTCGAAAACCAAAGCCTGGGCACTGTGGATGAAGACCAGGAAGAATTGGACCTGTAAAAGAAAAATGGAAGAACGTGATGAACATCGAGTTGATTTATTGCTCGAGTGTGAGTGGTAAGTGGAGAACTCAAATTTTACTTAATTTATTAGTCTCAAACTTATTCGCTCCATCAAATGTCTACCTTTAAATTTGACAGTCGGAAAACCGGCTGAACTCGGGAGATGGTTTTTTGCAGTTTTCCTCTCCCCTGGCTAAACGTCCAGACAAATACGAGTGCTTCTAATAAAGTCGAATGGTGCCGCGGGTTATCACTGGTTGTGATTAAATTCATAATGATTCTAAGCTCATTTTAGTGAAGAAAATTTTTCACAGGTTCATAGCCAGTGAAGTTGAGTGAAATGAAACTTGAACAGCGAAGAGGAACTTTGTATAGGCCTGTGTTTGTTTTTTAAATGAGGGCATAGTACAATAGGTTATAACTGCAGTGCTGCGGGACTTGAATGAACAAGCGTAAATTTTAATAATAATAGTGTCAAACTTCATTTTTAAAAATCGAATGATTTGAATTAAGGACTTTTTTCGACATTTTTGAAAAATGCGTCTAATTTCAACTATTTTATTTATTTAATTTAATCTAAACTTTGAAAATTGAAATTCAATACTAAAAAAACTACCATTTTATTTCAGAACATTAGAAATTGAATAATTTTTCATTTAAGCGTTATACATAGATTATTTTTAATTAATAGCATTTGAAATTGAACCATTTATAATTCCGTGAATCCTCATTCAAATTTAAAATTAAAAAAATTAAGTTACAAGTCGAAAACGTTTAAATTTGATTAATTTCACATTAAATTATAGTCTTCACACAAATCCGCACAAATGTCCCACTATTTTTCGTTGAAAAATTCGACTATTTGGTTGAAAATTTAATTATTTTGTTGAAAATTCATCTTATTTCGTCGAAAATTTAAATATTTTGTTAAACATTTGCATTTTAGGATAGAAAATTCATTCCTTTGGATTGAAAACTTCTCTCTTATGATAGAAAAGTCATCTTTTTGGCTGAACATGCTGAAAATTATTTTTGTTGTTAAAATTTAAATGTCTTCTCAAAAATTCCTCTTTTTGGCATGAAAATTCAACTATTTCGTTAAAAATTTGATCTATTTTTTTTTTTGAAAATTCGTCTCTTCCGGTTGAAAGTCTAGCTATACATTTTGAACTTTGAATGTCAATTTTTTTGATGTAGAACATTCGTACTTATGGACTGAAAATTTATCTTTTATGTTGGAAGAGTAATATTTTTTGGTTGAAGATTCATCTTACATGGTTGAAAATTTACTTTTTTGTTGAATATGCAACTGTCTTCTAATAGATTCGTATTTTTGCTTAAAAATTCAAATATTTGGATAAAAATTCGTCTATTTTTATTGAAAGTTCAACTATTTGGTTGAAAATTCATCTTCCTTTGTGGGAAATTAACTTTTTTGTTGAAAATTTCAATTTCCAGGTTTATAATTTAACTGTTTTGTAGAAGATTCGTATTCTTGGCTTGAAAATTCTTCTTTTTGGGCTTCAAATTAATATCGTTCAGTAGAAATTCCATATTTTTCTGATGAAGAGTCAACTATTTTGTCGAAAATTCGACTATTTGGTTGAAAATTATCTTTTTGGTTGGAAATACATATTTTCGGGATAGTAATCGAACTGTTTTTTTTAGAACAGTCTTCTTTTTGGTTAAAGATTCAACTGCTTTGTAGAAAAGTCGTCTTTTCCGCTTGAAAGTTCGAAAATTTTATGGAAACTTCAGCTATTTTGTTCTAAGTTAACGTTTTTAATGAAATTTCTTATTTTAAGTTTGAAAATTCAACAATTTGGTTAATTCAGTTCTTTTGGTAGAAAATTAACCTAATTCGTTAAAAATGTCACTAGCTGGTTGAAAGTTAAACTACTTTGTTTAAAATTCATCTTTTTGGTTGAAAATTCGTTTTTTATGTTTGAAAATTAATTTTTTTCAACTGAAAATTTTACATTTTTTTCTTGAAAACTGAACTGCTGAATTAAAAATTGAACTATTTCTTTAAAAATGCATGTATTTCGTTAGAGAATTCGTCTTTTCAGTAGAAAATTAATCTTCTTTATTGAAAATTCCACTGTTTTGTAGAAAATTCGTAAGGATGGTTTGAAAATTCATCTTTTTGGTTTTGAAATTCATCTCTTTTAGTAGAAATTTTATCGTTTGTTGTTGAAAAGTCAACTGTTGGGTTGAAAATTAATCTGTTTTGGTTGATTATTTATTCAACTGTTTTGTTGGAAATTTGAGTATTTGGTTGAAATTGAACTTTTTAATTGGTAATCCACATTTTTGGGTTAAGAATCAATTATTTTGAAGAAAATTCAACTGTCTCGTAGAAAAGTAGTATTTCTGACTTGGAAATTAAACAATTTTGTACAAACTTCAGCTCTTTGTTGAAAATTCCTTTCTTTTGGTAAAAAAATGAATGTTTTTTTGGTGAAAAATTTAACTATTTTATTGAAAATTCATGTTTCTCGGTTGAAAATAAACTTTTTTAATTGAAAATTAATTTATTCTGGTAGAAAATTAAGTTTTTGTTTGAAATATGAACTATTTCGTTGAAAATGGAATATATTTCGACTTGCAATCTAAGTACCTACATTATTTAAAAAAAATTTGTTCCCCTATTATTCCCATATTTTCGTAAAAAATCATCTTATTTTCCCTGTTTTGAGAACTTTTTCGGCTGTGAAGTCTGCAATTAAGATTGCGGATTTACAAAGGCTTCCCACCGATCCAAATTATTCAATCGGGGTTTTTTTCTGGGTTGAATGCATACAATTCGAAATTCATAGAATCTTTTGACATCTTTTGAAATTTTGGATATCTAGTTCTTTGAAGAGAAATTCTGACTGGAAATGTCCAGTTTATCTTTTTGCTAGGGTCGTGCGGACTCCTGGATCATGCCAGGTTGAACCTGGTTATACCTGAGCGAGCTTTATTCTTTCTGGGAAAGATTTGTAGGTACGCGGTCGGTCAGGTCCACTCTAGGTATGAATACTCGTCTGGTCTTACAACCACATGTGCTCTTTCTGCCAGTTTGTGTGCACATATATCGGAATGCCAAATTATTGCGCCACTGAGCGTCGGAGTCCGGCAAAGCTAGTAAGTTGCAATTGCCCAACGAGTACTTTTCACTTTCCCTTCCCCTCCATCGCGAAATTTTGCCTTGGCGACCTCAGAGCTCGGCCCAGAATCCACCACGGATCACGAATTAAAAACGTGCTGCACCTCTACTCCGGGGTGACCAATGACCATAGCAGGCTTCACAATCTTTCCCCTATTCCCCTCTTTTCCCCTTTTTTAAAGAATTCCTCTTTTTTTCCCTGTTTTCAAGAAACTTCCCCTTTTTCTTACTTTTTTCGCTAAAATGCGAATTGAATTAATAGAACCCAACCATAAAATCCAACTATTCTTGGTTAAAATTCAATTATTTTTTTTTGTAAAGTCTACTAATTTTTGTTTGAAAATTCGTCTTTCTTGGTTGATAATTAACTTTTTTGTATAAAATTCAATTATTTTGTTAAAAATTGGTATCTTTGAGAGTTGAAGTACTTGGTTGAAAATTCATCTCTCTTGGTTGAAAATGAACCTTTTGTTGAAAATTCAGAAATTCCGTTTTAAAAGCCAACTTGATTTAAAAAATACTCGACTCTTCAGTTGGAAAACTAAACTTTTTTGTTAAAAACTTTTTTGTTGAAATATCAACTATTACACTTTTTGTTGAAAAATCATCTTTTTGGTAGGAAGTTCGACTATTTGGATGAATGTTCAACCACTTTCTTAAAAAATCACTTTTTGGTCAAAGATTCGAGAAAATTGATCTTTTTTGGTTGAAATTTGAACTATTTGGTTGAATTGAATTGTTTTTGATTGAAAATTAAAATCTTTTTTGCCGGAAATATCAATTATTACATTTTTCGCTGAGAATTCATCTTTTTTGGTTGAAAAGTTTTTATATTTTTTAAAGTTTTTATGGAATTTTTTTTTTTTTTTTGTTGAAGAGTAATAATTTGAGCGGGAAATTTACACGTTCCCGTTTTGGTTAAAAATTGATAATTTTTTAAACTGGAAATTCAACTATACTTGGTTGAAGATGTGACTGTTTTGTTAAACATTTATTTCTTTTGTTGAATTCAACTGCTCTTTGGTTCAAAAATTAACTGTTTCTTTAAATTAATCTTTTTTGCTTGAATGGCTTGATTGGAAATTTCTGTATTCTCTTCAAAATTAGTCTTTTTTGTTACAAAATTAATCTTCTTGGTTGAAAATTCAACTATACTTGGTTGAAGGTCCGTTTTGTTAAAAATTCATTTTGTTCGTTGAAGATTCATCTCTTTTGCTGAAAATTTAACTATTTTGTTGAAAACTTGTCTCCTTTGGTTGAATTAAACTGTTCTGGTTTTTAAAAGAAAAATGTTTTTTTTGTTGAAATACGATCTATTACATTTTTCATATAGAATTCATCATTTTTGTTTGAAAATTCAACTTTACTTGGTTGGAAGTGGAACTGCATTATTAAAAATTCATTTTTTGATGGAAGATTCATTATTTCAGTTGTAAATTCATCTCTTTTGTTGAAAAATGAACTATTTTATTGAAAATTCGTGTTTTTTTTTTGGTTCAAAATCAATCCTGTTAACTGAAAATTCAACTACTTTACTTTTGGTTGAAAATTCACTTATATTATAGAAAATTTGTCTTCTTGATTGAAAATCCCTTTTTGGCTGAAAATTAAGTTCATTTTTTTGTTGGCTGAACATTCATCATTTCAGTTGCAAATTCGTCTCTTCGATTGAAAAATTAATTATTTTATTTGAAAATTCTTTTTTTTTTTGGTTCAAAATTAACATTCATCTCTTTGGTTGAAAAATGAACTATCTTGTTGAAACTTTGTTTTATATGGAATTCATTGTGGCATACACCATAATTATATTTAAAAATACTTATCCCCTAATATTCCCATATTTTCCTAAAAAATTACCCTATTTCCCTTGTTCTGAGAGGATTTTGAGCTTTGAAGTCTGTCATAGGCATAGATCACCAGCAGCAACTTCTGGCTTCTCCAACTTGGTCCCACATTCTCCTTCTATTTCTATTCCTTTCTCGAACCCTCTCGAATATCCACATCCCTCCCCTTATTTTAAACCTCTCTCCTAACTCTTTGACAACCTGACAAGGTGCGGAGATGAATTCCATTGAGAACCTTCCCAAATCGGGACTAATTAGTCACTTTCCTTTTTCTATTTACGTCTTTCAATTCAAGAGGTGACATTTTTATGACTCGCACTAGTGAGAACAAACACACGTAGCACGTTTCGTCTACTACAAAAAAATTGCAAACATTTTTTTAAATGCGTTTCTAATCAAAGTAGGACACTTACATTTTACTCAAATTGTCACAAAAGCGTGACATTTAGTTTGAACGTTCTTTTTGGCTTGAGAAAAATTTGTGGACTGGGTGCCAAAAATTTTTGCAATTTTTTTTTATGGTGCCAAGCGAAGGGTTGTTCACCTCTGAAATCATTTAAATAACGCCATCCCGGAATCTTTAAAAATCAGAATTAGCGATTAAAGATTAGTGAAGGTTTTTGAAGATTTTAAAGATTTTCGAGATCTCCGGCAAGATTTAAAACTGTTTTTGAGTCTCTAAATCTTGAAATTTTCGATTCTTCTTATTCCATAATGTCTGTGAACAAGATTTCCGAAGTGAATAGCCCCTCAGAGCCATTTTTTTAAAACACTATTTTTTCAACTAATTAAGACATTTAATTTTCAGACAATCCGATGGTTAAATGCAACCCAGTCAAATTTTTTGTAACACGATTATTTACCTGCTTCCACCATTATAAAAAAGGTTCCAATTTCTAATCAACCTATGATTTACTTTCAGTATCGCAAGTTTGTTATTTGTGGCTACCTCAGCTAACAATTTGATTGTTTTGCTCGGCGTTTGAACTACTCATTCTGTTGACTTGACCCAGATTTAGTATTTATTACCAAATTAAATCTTGATAATCAATTTACAAATTAATATTTAGTGATATATAAATTTTATTGTTGAAACTCTGCATCTTAATTGCCACTTGCTGGTTGCTTCATATCTCATCTTTCTACTTTTCCAGATCTCACCTATCAAGAATAATTCACAGCTTCCTAATTAATAAAGATCTTTCCTTGTCGTGTCATTAGTTATGGTTTAGCCTCCTGATGTCTAGAGAAGATTAATAGCCCATAAATGCATCTTATCTCGCAATTATTTTTTCCACCGTCTGTTTCACTCTTAGTTTGTCCTAATTTTAAAATCTTAGTTGCAAATTGTTGTTGGCGTTTGGGAGAAATTTTAATTCTTGATTCTGCTAGAATTGATTCATCTGATGGATGAAAATTATATCTCCACCTGTCTTGGGCGAAACAAACACCATTCACTTTCATTGACTTGAATTATCCCAAGTCGAATGAACTTGCGCAAGATGAAATCGAATTTAATTCTTAGGCTGAGTCGGAAAATCGCTCAAGGAATTATACTCTTAGTGGAGAACCTTGGTCCGAAAATTGAGGTGCCTTTGTAAGTATCCACTAACTGACCCATAATCACATGATGAAAATGATATCGGCAGGAAAATATCAGATAATTTCAAAAAAGGATACCTAGTTTTTTATCAATCAGGAGTCGAGTGACTTTGTTTTCATTAAAATAGGTGAGCTTCTGGAGAACTTTCAATGCAAAGAATTTATAACGATTTACTTTCACCCCCCCCCCCCCCTTCACATTAATAATTATAAACAATGCCAATTTAAGACTTTTTTAATATTCAAAATGGAAATTTCGAAATAAAACGGTTTAACTGAAAAATTCCATAATAAGAGGATCAATATTTCACACTTTCAATTTAGATTTTTTCAAAATTGTACAATTTAGAATTAAAATTGTTCCTAAAAATTGTGAATACTTGTCTCTATTCGCGACTGTACAATTGAATACATTAATAGATAAATTCTTTCAACTTATAATTTATAAATCGAACAACTGAAAATCGAAAGACAATACAATATTTACTAAAATTAAACTGAATACACCTTTACAATTTGAATAATTCTACATTGAATTTATCAAAGTTTCCAAGGTGAAAGTATTCAACAGAGAAAAAGAACAATTTTAAATTTAAAGGTTGAAAATTAAAGATTGAATAAATTTCAATTCAAACCTTTGAAATGGGTGTAATTCGAAACTAATTGAAAGATTCGTTCAAAATTGTGACCCTAAACATAAACAGTTAAAAATTAAACAGCCATAATCTTTTACCATTCAAAATGATACTAGATTTTGAAAATGTATAGTTTAAAATAAAAATCGTTCAAAAATCCTAAATGGCCCTTTAATATTTTAAATATTTTAATTAGGTTTCTGTAAAATTAAAAGCAGTTTAAAAAGTAATTGTTCAAGATTGAATGAATAAGAAATCAAAACTTCAAATGGTCAAAGCTGAACATTTCTCAATTGAAACTTTGAAACCTTCTAGTGAGTGTTGAATATTTTTATTTATTTATTTCAAATTTTCTCAATTAAAAAAAGTTTTTTGTTGTTCTCAAACTGCGCCCCACAACTTGTTCCTTTCGTTGCCAAGATTTAGTTTCTCCTGAAGAATATTTTATCAAACAATACTTATATTTTTACATGTTTTAAAAGTAATATAGGACATCATCGTGGTTCTTTTCTTCCAATTTTTCAGATTTGGCTGTCATTTTTTGACATTATTTAATTTTAATCAGGCCTGATGGCAGAGCTGATCAAAAATATAATTTTTTTAGATGAGTATGAAACCATGCCCAATGTTGCCTTTTAGGGTAAGAATCATTACACTTTTTTCTCAACATTATCGGCAAGCGCAACGGTTATAGAGTGATAAAAATAAGTTTTTCTCCATTTCTATCTGAATTTCCAATGGTAATGAAAAAATATTATACAAAAGTAGTTACGTGATTTTTTTTGTATAACTAACGGTTCTGGAGAAAGTAAAAAATCTAAGAAAATGGATCGAAAAAAGTGTATTTCGAATTTTCGAAATTCACCTACGCGAAAGGAGCGCTTTCAAAAGAGCAACCATTTGGGAGAAAACTGTTGTGAAAGGAACGGCGCATCAAAAAAAAAAAAAAACGCCTATTTTGAGTCAGAAAGAATTGTATCCTTTTTTTTACTTTTTAATTAAAAAAAAAGACAAGCAATTTCTTTCGAGCTAGTACGTAGCCCTATTTAATTGCAAAAAAAAAACTGTTAGAAACAATGGTCTAAAAGAAACATTTTGAAAAATCTAACCATCTCCGAGAGAAACCCTTGTCAAAGGTACGGCGTGTCCCCAAAAAAGAAAATATTGACACATAAAAAGTTGCGTAAGTTTTTTAAATCTTTGAATTAAAAGTAAAAACAAGACATGAGTTAGGTGAAAACCATTATTTTAAAATAATAAAACGCATTTCCCAAATTTGGCACTTATGCCCTTATGTCCGAGACCCTTCATATGGATTCATTTCGATTTAAGAAATGTCGCTTTTTTCTACTTGTTCTACATGATAGCTGTTATTATTATTATTATTATTATTATTATTATTTATTATAGTAGATTCTCACAAAGCGCCTTTTTCACTAAGCGCCTTTTTCGCCAAGTGCCTCTCCCTTCCATTACTTCCAAATTCGGTATGCGCCTTGAGCGTGGCATTAGATGCGCGTGCGCTAGTTTCATATGATCCGCCAATGCGTTACACAGATATTTCCCGCCAAGTTCTGGGGGCGTTGCTTAATCTTGCGGGCGCTTAGTGAGGACGTCGGTCCTGAATACCATGCACTTTGTGAGAGTTCACAGTATTTCTTCATTATTATTGTTCAAAAATTGATTAATTTATTCTTCTAATTAATTAATGTAATTAGTTTAATTAATTTTTCATTTTTTTTTAGTTTGCTGTATCAAAAGCCAAGCATTCATGTGACCCACTTTGGTTCTTTTCAGTCGCAAGGCGTGTTTTGCGACACAGTACGAAATTTTCTGATATTGAGTTTCATTAGTAACAAAATAAGTTATCGAGACCTCTCGAATTTCAACTTGTCGTTTCTTACCAGTTGCACTGAGGTGAGGTGTTTTTTCCACCAGAGGTATTTCTGGTACTCGGGTCCCATGGCTGCCAGCATGTAGTATAGATACATGACCACATGCACTCCATTGTTTATTAAATTTCCGAGGGTGCCATGACCTCCTGCGATGAACTTGACGCAAATCCAAGTTTCGAGAGGAGTCAAAGAATGGTGGTAGAGATGCAGGAACGTCACCTGGCTTTCCTTTTTCCGCAGGACGAAGAACATCTGAAAATTAGAATCTGATCAGAATCAATTTATTTGAACAAAATGGCCTTAATCTTAATAGCCATTGAATAAGTTTTAACTTTTCCCATTCAAAATGGAACAGTTTTAAAGTTCAACGTTTAACTTAAGTGTTCAAAAACTGCTTTCGAAGATAAAAAATGTCTAGTTGAAAGCGCACAATGTTGACCAGTTTCAAAATGGAATTTCAGAATTGGACCAATAGAATTTTAAAGTGAAGAAAATAGAAATGTTTCAAATTTCATATTGAATTGGAAGTGTCTTAAGTTGTACTATTTTGAGATGGATGCAGCGATCACAGTCAGTCCCTTTTTTTAGCTAATCTGTTTTTTGCCCCATTAAATTTGAAAACCCCCTTAAAACACCTATAATCGAGAATTTCGACCCAATTTTTACCTTTCTCTCCTTTTTCTTACAAGGTTTCAATTCACTTGTGAAGTATCATAAACAGAAATTCAAGGCACTAGAAAAAAAGATGCGTTTTGAGAGCTTCTTTTTGATGATACCAATTTCAAATATTTCGTAAACGATTTATTTTCTAGTTTCGTAGATTTGAAGGACATCCTCAAAATTGAAGAAATCACTAATGAATCAATCAACAAGCAGAATTTTCTACCAAGAATATTTTTCAATAAAAAAAAAGAATTTTCTACAAAACAGTCAATAATAATAATAATAATAATAATAATAATAAATCTTTATTGAGTTCGTAACAAGAATGATATGTACATGGCAGACAGAGTTAACATAAGAACCCAAAGGGCGAGGTACAGCTTAAAGCTGCTTTCAAAGCGGACACTGACAATATTTTGACTAAATCGTGTAACAAACAGTCTTATTTTTGTTAAGTATATGAACCCTCAAAAAATATTTTTAAGATGGGAGGCATCCTCTTGTTATTAAAAATAAATATAAAGTATTTATTGTTCAAACTATGCAAGATATACAAAAATGTCAAAAAGAACATTTTTTCCTCAAAAAGATCTATCAATTGTATTTACACAATTTTTTAATAAGGTGCATAGTTTTTGTTTTCACTGTAAGAAATAACATTAAAACTGATACATGATGAGAATGTGCTCGCGAAAAGGGCAGTTTTTTTCATAATAAAAAACTTTAAAAATACTACAGGAATACTTTCAGCTTCTTTATTTAGAATTTCTTTTTTTTTCTAATTTTTTTACGAAGCTTTGATGAAAGTTTTTTTTACATAAATCATTACACTTATTCTATAACTATGTATTTATTTTAGTTCACTTACATTGATTTAGTTGAACAATATACACATCAACTGAATAGGAATTAATAATATTCACCATTATTATCTCGATTGCCTCCCACCCTAAAACATGTCGTAGGTTGCCAAAAACATTGAAAAAATGTCTCCGTTTGTGGCACGAAATGCATAAATGGTTACCTTATCCGCCAAACTATAAATTTTCAACCCAAAAAGATGACTTGCACACAATTTTTGAATATTGAACAAAAACATTCATTAATTTAAAACAATTGCATTCATCCAAAAAAGAGGAATTTTCAATAAAATAGTTAAAGCCTCAACCAAAGCAGATTAATTTTCAACAAAACAGTTACATTTTTATCCAAAAAAGTTTTAACAGAATTTAATTGAATTTTAAACAAAATAATGAAATTTTCAACCAAACAATGAATTTTCTGCCCGTAAAAGATGAATTTTCAACCAAAAGTGTATCATTAGACTCCTCAACCAAGAAGAATTAACTATTGGGTTCTATTAATTTAGTTCGCATTTAAGTAGAGAAACGAGAAAAAGAGGGAAAGAACGAAATAGGGAAAAGACTGTGAATCCTGTGATAAAAAATCGGAATTTTTATTCATTTTCAATACTTTTAAAATATCTCATAAAATACATAAAATGGCGTATTAGAGAATATAGTATGTTAGTCGCAGTTACAGAAACAAAATTTTTGAAATCAAAAATAATATGAAAAAAGTATTTATATTGGCCTCCAACTGATGAAAATAAATTAGAAGCAAATTTGAATTTTTAATTAAACAAGAACAGAAAAACTAGGTGTTTTAAATAATAATTTTTTTCTTCTCAAAATTATTTCTTTTTAGCTTACTTCAAAAAATATATTGAGCAACTGAGGCTTCTGTACTGAAAATAATAGACTAGAAAAAATGGATGTGAATAAGGAATTCAGAATCTACTACCTACTGATAATAATATATTTTAAAAAGCTCGAACATGAGTATTTTTAAATTCTGTTGTTTGTCTATTTTTCAATTTTTGATCTTCTGGAATTTTTTTCTGGTGTATTTTTATGAGTAGTAGTAGTACTAGAAAAATGTTAACTCAAAAGTGACTAGAAAACTTGCTAAAGAAAAGGCGAGATACCCATATGATATTAAAAGTTTTTAATACATAATGAAATCCCCGTTCAATCCCCTTTTTCACCTAAAATTAAACTGCTGATTCGCTGCGATCCTTGTGTATTTACCCAGACATGAATTTTGAATTAGAAACGATTTTGAAATTTGAAAAATTAATGACGCATGATGACTTCGTGAAGCTGTTCGTCTCGGGTGATTGCTAGAGGGATTCATCAGCGACCTCCCCCTTTTACCTCCTCATTCACGCTTCATGGTATAATAATTACATATATTATTATCGAAAAGATTAGAACATTTTGATTGAAAAAGTTGCAGGAAGCTAGAAAATATTTATGATTAGGAAATTAGGACTGCAATTATTATTGTATGGTTCATTGTAGGAAGTAGACAATGGTTTTTCCGGAAATGAAGCGATCATCCTAGACAGTAAAGTTGTGGCTAGACTTGTACTTTCTCACTCAGCGGTATATTTCATTGACATTGTTTTCAGCGTCCTTGTAAACAGTTGTCTATGTTATTACGCGTCGCGTCTCATTGTCAGTAAAACGTGTGAACGGCGTGTCCCGGTGTTACCGACCTTACAGTCAACAAACGCTTTTACTATCGGAATTTGGTCTGTGGTCTGTGGTTAATAATACTAATAATTAGAGTTTTGCTGATCGAAAATTGAAAGATTTTTACTTTTAGTCATCATTGACTTCCAAGTCACTTTCTTTTGGTTTCTTAGGGTTAAGGTAGCCCTCCAAAGTTGTTTGAACCCACAAAAAAATTTATTTTTTAAATGATACATAGAGGTCCCGTAAGCACCATGAAGTTAAACACGTACATTTTTTATCATAAGTAAAAAAGACGTCTTTGCAAATTCTATTCAGAATTATCTATAATAGGTCAAAATTAGCCATAGAATACGAATTAAAAACTACTTTTTGTATTTCACCCCCATAATTGTAATTGTATTTTGCGAGACTTTAGTGACAATAATTATTTTTTTGCGTTTTCTTTTAGTACAAACTATTTCCAATTCATCAAATATCACTTTCTACTGACAATTAGATGTTTAAATAAATTTTTAAAACAATTTATTATTGTTTACAACAATTTATCTTAGAATATTTAGAAAGACGTGTTTTTTAATTTTTCAACTTGCTTTTAAGTTTTTATTTAGAGTGAGGCAAGAATCAATTCAAGTTAACAAACACGATTGTTTAAACAGTATATTATTATTTATAACAATATTCACTTACAACAATGCTAGAAAGTTGCGGACTTTTCTAAAATTCTCCACATTTTGTCTAGTTTTCAATTAGAGTGAGTTACAAATTTATTGAAGTTAATAAATATAATGGTGTAAACAATTTATTATTATTATTTTCAATAATATTTTCATTGAATAATGCTAGAAAGTTGCGTTTTTCGGAAATTTTCAACTTTTTTTCCACTTTTAACTTAGACCGAGGTATTAACTAATGCATTTTAACAAAAATAATTTTTCAACAAATTTATTATTGCTTATAACTATCTTTCCTTAGAGTAATATTAGAAAGATGCGATTTTTTCTGAACTTTTCAGTTTTTATTTGACTTTTTAGTTTTGAAAAAATAATAAATGAACATCAACAAGAAATATTTTCTAAATAGTATTCCATTTTTTTCGCAGCGAAGTATTTTTGCTCTTTTGCTAAAATTTAAAAAGATATTAGTATGAAATGAAAGGCTCTCAGTAACTAGAAAAAATTACATTCAATATGATCCATATAGAAAATTGGAAGAATATTTGAAATTTCTGGTTTTGTTTCAGAAAAATATATCCACAAGAAAAGAAAGAGGTTATTCAAAAAATGATTCTCTTTGGTGTTTATTTCTTATTTGTGCATTAGACGCCACTTTCATTATGTACTGTTGTAGAGTACGCTTCAATTGAAAAGTGGACAAAAAATGGAAAATTTCAGAAAAAACGACCACTTTCTAGCATTATTCTAAAAGAATATTGTTATAAATAACAGTACTTTTTTTAACAATTAATTTTGACAACTTTAATTGTTTATCACCTCACTTCAACTGAAAAGTTGAAAGCAAGTTAAAAAAGAACTTTGAAAAATCGCTTTTTCAGAAAAAACTTATTTCAGGATAGCGAATGTCATAATCGTTTGTATTATGTTTTTTTTTCAGATATAAAATTTAGACACTTCTGGTCATTTCTGGGACATAAAATGTAATGTTATATTTTTTATTCTTGTTCACACAAATGCGATTAGCTCAGAAACTACGATCAGCTAATGGTTTACTTTTGTAATAGATTAGTAGCTTCTCAAATCAGAATAAAGCAATTCTTATTGCCTAATTAATATGTTAATTGCCTGAAGGACAACCGGGAAAAATATAATTTTTATCTTAGAAATGGCCTGGAGTTTTTTTCCGAAGTTTGAATTGCCATCCTGAAGGAAAACATTTTTGGCAATTTAAAATTCAGTTTTTGTGACCAAAAAAATGGTTGAGGATCGGGTGCCAAACATTTTTTTCAAAAATTGAAAGAGGGCTTTTTTATTGATAATCCGGTATTTTTCAAAATAATGGAGATAATTAGCTTTTTCATTTGGCTTCTGGCGGGAAGTCCAAAAGCAAAATTGTTCCTTGCGAAGAGTTCTACCGAAATTTTGTCTTCAATTTTTCGATAATTTGCACCAACAAATTTTTGAATGCAGAATTTATATTTTTATAAATAGGAGAGACCACTCTACAGGGGATAATCATTATTTGAAAATAATAATGTTTGCAAAATAATTAATTAAATAAAAATTAGAATTAATTATTTGACCTACGTGTATTTTTTTGCGCTTAATTAATGATTATCTACGTAGAGTCCTCTACTCAAAAATGGTGCAAAATGTCGAAAAATGGAAAGAGACTTTTTTCTCCCATATTTTTTTAAGTAAACCAAAATCTTTGATTTTCAAGAACGGTTGCCATCTCGTTAATTTTCAGCTTTCTATTTTTTTGAGGATTCAAAAACATTAAGACTCTCGTCCCCTCATAATAATCAGAACGAAAATGTTAATTATCTCGCAATTCATTATTGTAAAAATTTTCAAATTCTTAGAAAACAATTGTCCCATTTAAAAAGAAACACCTTGTTTTTACTTTGGGTTGCGTCGTTGCGTGTTTAGTTTGAAAATATTAATATTGATGATATTGAGTATTTCACGAGGTATTTTTATGAAATGTGTTTCGAGATGAAGAAAGAAAATATTTGACTACATTCCTTAAGTCAATTTTACCACTTATATAATTCTTATCGAGGGAAAATTGCACCCCTCCCTGTATTAATTGAGACATTCTTGTTGCAATAATTCACTAACGACTTAAAAAAAGGGTGCAATGAGAACTTAAGAAAATGTATTAAATTCAGCCTATTCGAGAAATCTGCGAAGGAGCATTGCGTGCATAAAGATAATTACAACTTATGACTATTTGCGCGGACACTTGTGGCCTATCGACATTGCTTAAGACTATTGCCATGAGAAATAGAAACATTACGACTTTATAATCGGTTATCAGATGGAGCCTATCATTTATTTTTTATAATTTTCTTATAATTTTTTTCTATAATCAGCTCATACAATTTTCCATCTCAAGGTCTTGTTCATTGAGAAAAACGCGAACAATTTCTCCAAGGACTTTTCACATACACCTATTATCCAAAAGAATACTTTTCCCACAAAGGTAGGAATGCAAGTGTTGAACTATTGTTAATTTTTATTACAAAAATGACTGTAAAACCCGGAGAAATTTTCATTTTTATCTTTTGTGCGTTTCTTTTTCCTTATCGAGAGGTAATTGCAGGTAATTGTGATCTGTAACGACGCACTCTTTGAAGCGATCATTACTTTGCGAATGAGTGAAAGAAAATTTCTTTCCAATTTGACAAATATTATAGAGCGGTAAGAGCAAAATATGTGAGAAGCAACGTTTGAAAATCGACTAATAGCCGGCGTGACACACTTTTTGGAATCACATGCTTTCCAATCATATTGCTGTCACCATTAGTCGGTTTTTTACACCTTATGTTTTTCGTGAAAGATATCTTTTTCAATTACGTTGTACTTCAGTAAATCCTGAATTCTGGGAAAAATTGCAACATTTATTGATGTATAATGATATTCATAAACATACCGTGTCGGCGAATTCCGTAAATTTGCTTATGAAATACCACCAGCATAGATTTGCCATCCTGAGGGCTGACGGGTTATGAGAGTAGTCGACTGGTTGACATTTGTAGCTGTAGTCTAACAACCATCCTGACATTAAGTGCTGAAAAAATAAAAAAGAGGTCACCTTTCTGTTGCAATTTTTAATTATTTTTGTTATATAGCTGACAAAATTGAAGGTTAATGTCATTTTTTAGGATTATTTGATTAACAAGGGAGTGCCAGGTAGTGTTTTTTGCTTGAATTAATAATTTATGTAAATGATTTCATGACCTCAAAGTAAAGTTGGTAAATTCTTAGGGCCCAATATTTAGCTAGTTCCGAGAAAAAAGACTTCAAAATTTTCGTTGTGTGTCTAATGGACACACAACTTTTTTTTTCAAAAAATATTATTTTTAAAATAATTAATTAATGACTGATGCATAAGCATTTGCATTTTCAAATAATTAAATGAAAGTGCGAGTTTTTCATTGCAGGAAAGCATTTAAGATACATATTTTTGCATCGAGAATCGAGCGCGCAACATTCCGGCTACAAAACCGGACGTGCTACCGGCTGAGTTACTCGGGCAGCTGGAAGGTATATTTTTTCATGTATGTATAGTTCTGGCGGTGAAAACTCGAAAGTCGTTTTCATCGAAAATGGCCAAATATTAGGTGCTAGGAATTTCACAATTTTACCTTGGGGATATGCCCTTTATTCACTTTTTGAGCTATTTTCAGTTGGCTTTATGCAGAGATTAAAAAAAAATGTTAAAAAAATGTACATTTCTTAAGATTTCAAACAAAAAACTTGAAAACTTTTAAAGGATTTTGAAAGGTTTTGAAATAATAATTTTTTCTAAGATTCCCGGAATATTCAAAACTATTTTTTAATTTGAAACATTAATTTTGAGATAATATCTTAAAAGATTTATAAAATTCTCAAAAAAGAATCTGGAAGATTTTAAAACAATTTCTTTGAATTTATAGGCTTAAAAAATATTTATTCTAAGAAATATTAAGAAGTTGAAACAAAATTTAATAATTTAAAAAGATTTCAAAAAATTTTAAACAAAATATAGGTTTTTTAAGTTTTCAAAATAAAATTTGAAAGCTTTTCATGGATTTTGAAAGAGTTAAAAATAATAAAATTGTAAGATTCCTGGGAAAGTTAAAAATGATTTTTTAATTTGAAAAATTAATTTGTGAAGAATATTTAAGAAGATTTCGAAACATTTCAAAAGATTTTCAAGATACTCAAAAAAATCTCGAAGATTGTGTGGTAATTTTTTAAATTTTGCATAGATTTTTGCAGATTTCGAAAAAAAATTAGAAGCTTTTTAAAAATTTCGAAGGATTAAAGAGGATACAAACTTTTTCTTTAGATTCCTAGGAATATTTTAAATGATTTTTACTTTGAAAAAATTATTTGAGAGAATATTTAACAAGGTTTGAAAAAATTTCAAAAGATTTCCGAAATTGTTGAAAAAGAAAATCCAAGATTTTAAAGCAATTTTTTCATTTTGCAGATTTTTTAAAAATAATTTTTAGGAAAATGCGAATAATTTTGAAAGGATATTTAGAAGTTTAGAAAGAATTTAAAAAATGATTTAAAATGCGCAAAGATTTCCACAAATTAATAATAAAATGGATTTTGAAAGGTTTCAAGATAATAAACAAATTTTCTTAAGACTTCTGGAAAAAATTTTAATATATTGTCATTCTGGAAAATTTATTTTTAAAGAAAAGTTAAAACGATTTTAAGACATGTTATAATATTTCTAAAAATGGGATGACTGAAAAATTCCGAAAAATAAAATTCTCGACACTGCAAAATTGTTGAAAAACTAAAATATTCGAAATAGAAAATTTTAGAAATAATAAAATTTCCATCAATTTAAAGTTCCCAAATTTAAGAGATATTCAAGAAATTTGAACAGATTCAAAATATTGTAAAACTTTGAAAGATTTTCGAAAATTTTTCAAATACTTTTTCGTTTTTTGCAAACTTCTGTAAGTCCTGAATATCTTTTAAAAGTGATTCGAATTTTTTCAAAAATTGGATGAAATCCTATAAAATTAAAAAGTTTCGTAAACAATTTCTAGATCCTTTTTCGACATATCTGAAATCTTCAAAAAAACTTTTGCATTTTCTTAAGAATCTTAGGAATATTATATTAATATAACCTTAAAAATGAACTGATAATATTTTCCTGAAATCTAATTTAAGATTGAATTGAAGTGTTCAAAATTTTTTAACAAATAAATAGTTATTCGAAATTTTTATTTTGAATTAAATATTATTTTTCCCTTCGAATCGGAAACTACACGCGCGCGATTGATGCTACTAGTAGAGAGAATTTGTCCTATATTATTTTTTCATTGCATTTATCCTATTTTCATAAGCTTTCATATTTATTTAGACAATAGGTGGAAAGTTAATTTTCAGTGTAGTTTATCGAATCAATTTATCTCGAATGTTGATCAATAAAAATAACTATTTCCTTAGAAAATTTTCAAGTTGGCAGAAAACTCTCCTAGCAATCACAACTTGTAAATTCTTTTAATAGCCCCATTATGTCCATTAGTATTCAGTTCTTCTTCAATACTCGTGTCCGTCTTTGTATATAATATTAATGTGTTTAACTTCTAAAGTTTATGAGCACATAGCAAGCGATTTCTGCATAGTTAACTTGAGAGTTGAGCGCAGTTATGTTTAAAACGCTTTGCCGCCCAGGTACTTATTAAACGTTTTATCTCCCGTAATACTCTTTCTTACTCACCGACTATAGCTTGCGTCGAAAAATCTGTTTACCGATTTACACACTTTGTTGAATTCTTGTAGTAAAAGCAGAATTTGTCAATCCTTTTATTCCTAATTTTCGAAATCACTTAACTAATTTGTAATCTACTAGAAACTGCTGATTTTAAATGAGAATGAGCTCGTGTACATTTTTTATGACTATATTCAGTTGCTATCATTAATGTGCTTATGATGCTTAGATGTATCTAGCTTTTTCACTTTTTGTTATACCATATGAGCTACCTTTCATCAAGAAGTGTGCCAAAAAGTTTGAGTATAACTGATTATATTTTTTCCTTGATTACTAGTTTTATTGAACAGCTGTGAATTCGACCTCGAATACTTCCTCTTTGTTTTTATTTATAATTATATAGCGCTGATTTGATGAACACTTTGCATCCTTATAGAGGATACATGAATGATTTTCTTCAAATTGTTTTAAATTAATAATTAAAATACTTTAAAATACAATGTTAGGAGCCGCTCTGAAGGGGTTCCCCTTTTCACCATAAAAATACAAAAATACAGTTAGGTCAATCACTGCGTCTTGCATCAAGGAATCTTTTTAATTCTTACATCAACTTTGAATTATGTTAATGAAAACAAAATTCAGTTAAAAAATAGATTTTTCAAATATTATAAATCACCAACGATTTCTTAATTTCCAATTAAATCTATTAATATTATAATTCAAGCGATTCGTCTCGAGTCAAGCACACTTTTATGTTTTTCAATGAACTTTGAATTAGGATAATGAAAAAAGGTTTACTATAAGAAACTAATTTTTTAAATATTATAAATGTCAATAACTTCCTTCCTGTTCAGTCAATTGTATTGATATTATGGATAATTCGATTCGTCTCGAATCCAGACATCTTTGCTGTTCTTTCATCAGCTTTGAATTATGTTATTAAAAAATTTATAATTAAAAAAAACAACAGATTTTTAAACATTATGAATCGCCATAACACTCTTCAATGAATTGTAATGATATTATGGGTCAATCGATTATCCTCGAATTGAGGATTATTTTCTATTCATACATCAACTTTGAATTAGAATAATGAGAAAAATATTGCAGTAAACAAACATTCTTCAAATTTTTAAGTGGCCATAACTTCCTTACTCTTAAAAAAAATAAAATGCATTGATTGCATAGGTCAATCGATTCGTTTGAAGTCAAGAAATATTTTATGTTGTTGCTTCAACTTTGAATTGGATGAGTAAAAAAAGTTTTGCTATACAAAACTAGAAACTAAAAACACGTCAAATTTAAATGTTTTCGAAAATCTGAAATAACTCTGTAAATGTTCTTTCGGTAACTCCAGTGGTGTGTCTCTGTAGTAATTTGCTAAATTATTAAGTAATTGTTAGAATTTTCGCTCCTACATATATATAATTCCCTATAAAAAGGTTTGTAAGTATTTACACATTTTTTTAATTTGGCGACTTTTTCTTAAAGTTTGACCCGAGGGCAGAATCTAGGGACGATCTTCTAAGAATATTTAAATACTTCAGTAAAATACTTTAGAGATTTACCTTTAAAATAAGCCTGAAAAATTCAACAACAAATTTTAATTGTTTCCAGAGTTATTCCAGTTTTTCGAAAGCATCGAAATTCGAGGTTTTTTTGCAATATCGTTTTATAAAATTAATATTTTACTTTCAACTTGGGCTCATCAAATGTATAATTTTATTACCTTTTGCTTCATGATTAAGAAAAACATTTCATGTCAATTATATAAAAATTAAGAAATTTTAGTAACAGCTTAAAAAAGAGAGGTGTAGATAATTTGCGATAGTAATGTATATGAAAGAGTTCAAATTTTGAAATGATGAATGTTAAGAACATTGAGATTACATACATTTTTTTCAACATAGAGAATAGGATGGATAGATTGTATTTCTTTAGTTTAAAAAAATGGATTGTTTATAATTTGTAAAAATTGGAATTTGATCACTATACAAATTTGAACCCTTTTGATCTTTTTGTTTGAATTTTCTTTAATTGGGAGGATTTTTCTAATTTGTACAATTGAAAAAAAAAACTTTCATATTCAAACTTTTTTACATTCACCATTTTTTAAATGAAATTAAGAAAATAAATGCTTGAAAATAATTTCCAATGCCATTAAAATTGTAAAAAAAAGACGTACTATTTTTTCATAAATGTTTTTTCTAAAGAATTTACAAAAAGTCATCTTTATTTTTTTTACAGGTTTTTTAGTTTTCGGGTCAATCCACGTGACATTTGATGCTGAGTATCACGTGGAGCTCTTCTTGGAATACTTCCAAATTACATTTAAAGTATATAAAGAATTATAGTAAGGATGAAATAATAAATCTTGGAGAGATATAATTAATTATACTCATAAGCATCACGATTTAATTATCAATGGAGGCATTTTTAGAGGAGGATGTATTCTATTCTGGATAACGAGAACGATTAAAAACATTTTTGTAAATTTTATAAATTTTTTTTTTGTTTTCTCGAGGGGTCTCATATCGCCGTGAAACGTCTATTGACGGACCTTTCATGACTTTTTATGATCTAGCAATGCCGATTTATAAATTTAAAAAATGTATTGTTTATCTTGTTGATGTGAGGAAAACTTCTTTAATATTGGGAATACAACATTAATGTATATAGCTTATACCTAACAATATCGTTTTCAAACTCATCAATGAAATTATTAACCTTGTTTATAAAAGGAGTTTTTTGATGTTGAGAATATAGCAATATTGTATTTGATGTTATTGTTCGCGTCACAGAGACGCGTGGGTGAATCTATTAACGAACTTTCTATGAGCATTCTTGATTAATCACTAGCAACTTAGAAAGTTTAACAAAAGGTAACATTGTATATATGAAGAAAACTTTTGTTTCAATTGGGAATATAATACTACCGTAAGCAAAAGAGTTGTTCATTGTAACAGAACACATCGACTGACATTTTGATGGGCTCTCTGATTTTCTGAAAATAAGATTTTCGGTAAGGCAGAAACATAAGCTTGAAAACTATTTAAAGCCACAATTTTTTCCTTTTGCTAGAGAAAAACTTCCCCCCATGCCAAAGCAAATTCATTTAACACCCATGACGAAGCAAAGTGTTCATGAAAAATAGGCACAAATAATTACACCAATAATGAAAACACCCATAGCACTTCGCAGCGACATCTTCTTTTTTAAATGTAAAAATACATTTTTAATCTTCTCCTATTCTTCCCTCCTCTGTGAAAAATTCCCCTATTTCTTCTTGTTTGAACTCTTTTTGCGCTGTGATCCCCGAGGTAACGATTAAAAATTAGGACGTCTGATCACCATGGATGCCTAGATGTTCTGCCTTCGATTTCTTTTCTTTTTGAATTTGTAGGGAAGATTGGAGCTTCGTAATGATTTTCAAAGGTCTTCGCGAGGAAAGATTTAAATTGCCGTATTTAATAATCCGATATTGCTCGGTCTCTGGTCGCTTTTGATCGGTACTAATGTACGCAAGCTGTGTTCAGGTGTTTCACAGAGCGAGAGCGGGGACCTTGGCTTATGGAAAGTAGTCGAAGGAAATTCCTCGAGGGGGGAAAAAGAATCATTGCACAAACGCTCGAAAACAGGATGCTTCACCTTTAACAAATCGCACTTGTAAACAAAACTCCGTTGGGCAATGTATTTCGACGTCGGTGTGCCGATAGATCGTTGGCGAATTCTATAAGCTTTGCACATCTTCAACATCATCAAGATGACCGAAGATAAATTGCTATTTTATTCGCAGATTACATTTTCCTAATAATGCAACCTATTCGTATTCTCAACTCAGGCATTTCTCGTTCCCGCTTTGAATTCTATTTTTATTAACAAGATATAAAACCGATTGACATTTTTTATGGTAACTGTAGCAAACAAAAACCCACTATGCGCCCGATTATTAATACCAGCAGCCAATAATCGTGTGATTTTGACGTGCTCACGTCTCTGGATTTTTATTTTCTAACATTAGAAATATAAATAATTTAAAAATCCATTTTTAAACAAGTTTTCAAAAAAATTCATTTTTTTAAACAATAATTCCGAATTGTGGGGGTTTGAAAATTACAATATTTCGAATGGAATGAAAAGGAATTGAATGTGTATCATTTGTGAAAAAACACGTTTAAAATTAAACAATTCGGAATTAGAAGTGTTTCAAATTTCTAAAGTAGGATAGTTTCAAAACGTTCAAAATTGAATATTTTCAAATTAGAATTTTGTAAGTCAGGTTTTCAACAACAATGAGTGCGATATTTTCGAGACATTTTGTTACACCACTTTTTTTCTAAGACAGATATGGTAATATCATTTGGATTGAAAAAGTAAAGAAAATCGATCATATCCAACTGATATAGCAGAAAAATTGACATTGTCTTCGAAGTGTTTTTCATGATTAAGAGTTTTTAAATATGTTGGTTCAGAATGGAATAGTACCGAGCACATACTTTTGGACCTTTCTTGGTCCTCAAGTAGAAGAATATTGGAGGACAACAAAAGAGTTGATGCTTTGAGAAAAGCACATCAAAGAGGATGGACAAGTATATCAGATGGTGATCCACGATGATTATAAAAGGTTCAACAATTGTTTTGATGCTACAACAATGAATTTTTTTTTTGATGAACAACACGATTTTGATGCTAATCCAAAGTTTCAAGCAAAAAATATATATAATACTACATGACAGCTGCTGAAGAGCCTATACTTGAAATGGAAAAAGTCAATTGGGATCATCTGGGCAGAATATTGGGAAAATTCTTTGGTCCATTATTCTAAAAGCATAAAGGTGTTTGTTATTTGAACTAGGGTCACCCTACATGGAGCGAGTTAATCAGTTAAATTTGCGAGACTTGCAAGCTTGATTAATGCAGAAGTGGATACATATACTTCGGCGAGAATCATTTTATCAAGCAATTCTCTTCAGCTTGTTGAGCAAAAATAATGACTTTCTTTTCGGCTGATTCTTATTTTGCAAGCTCGGTACTCACCATTTTATTGGTTGATGTAACTATTCAGCTTGTTACAATTATACATTTAGCGATTAATTGAATCGTTGAGAGATGTAATAAAAATTGTGTTTACTAACATAACAATTGGTTCGATTATCTACTTTTTTGATTGTGTTTTCAGTAGCCGTATTTTTAAAAACTATACTTTTTTAACTAGAAAGCAATATAATCATATTTCAGATCCTGTAATTAGAAAAACCTATTTTGCAGAGAATGAATTTTTCATCCGTCTCGATTTCTAAACATATGAATGTTTGCGATCAATACTACATTGGAAACGAAACAAACAACTAAAAAGTTTGTTTGATTAGCGGAAAAGTAGAGATACCTTTTTCTTGACTAGGTAAATTTATACTATAGAAAGCTGTGTTTATTTTTTTACTTTCGAAACTAATGCATATAAAAGTTTGTATGGCACAGTCATAATAATAATTTTATATTTTTCACACTTTATCGATCGAAATGAATAGTATAATTATCAAGATTCGAATGTTTGAAATTCCTTAAGAACTCAAGTAGAATTAATCTGCAATAGCAAAGATTTTTATATAATTGTAAATTTTGATCATAGGTTCGCAGAATTCACACACTTTTCCCTATTCCCCCTTCTCTCCTTTTTGAAAAAATTCCTCCTTTTTCCCCCTGCTTTCAAGAAAATTTTAATTTTTCACGTTTTTCGCTAAAATGTAAACTGAATTAATAGAACCAAATTTTTTTTGGTTCGAATTTCTACTATTTGTTTGAACATTTCATCATTTTTTTGAAAAATGAATTATTTTGTTAGAAAGTCGTCTTTTCTGGTCAAAAATGTAATTGTTTTGTTAACAATTCATCTCTTTTAAAAAATTGTTTATTGGCCTAAAAAGTTAATAATTTAGTTTGAAATGCAACTGTTTTGGGTTAAAGTTTAATCTTTTTGTTTGGAAATTCGACCATTTAGTTGAAAATTCATCTTTCTAGGTTGAAAATTCAACTATTTGGTTAAAAATTAGGAAGTGTCTGCGCGTACCGAAAAAATCCAGCTATATTCCAGCTATACGTACCGAAATTTCAGTACAAGTAGCCCATTTCACCTCCCACAATTTGTGCCGACAAAATTTGTCTACTTGTAACGAAGTTTTGGTACACGTAGACACGGCCTAAACATTATTATTATTTGTTTGAAACTTTAAATGTTTTTTTTCAATTCCTTTTTTTTTGGTTCAATATTCAATTATTTTGGCTGATAAATCATTCATTTAGTTGACAATTGAACTATTTACTTGTCAATTCAAATTTTTTGCTGAAAATTCATATTTTTTTATGGAAAATTCAATTTTTTTGTATAAAATTGAACTATTTAATTGAAAATTAATTTTGTTGTTAAAAATTATAGTTTGTGTCGAAGTTTTAAACATTTCATTGAAAATTAACTTTTTTGTAGAAAATTCATATTTTTTAGTTGAAAATTTAATTGTTTCGTAGAAAATTAATTTTCTTGGGTTAAACATGAACCTATTTTGTTGGAATTGTTTTTGAAATTCTAGTATTTTGGTTGAAAATGCAACCGTTTTAGTTCAAAACTCGTATTTTTGGCTCACAACAATTCGGAAGAAAATTAACTGGTTTGTTGTAAAATTCATATTTTTGTATAGAAAACTCAACTGGTTTGTCGAAAATTCATTTTTTAGCTGAAAATTCAACTATTCGGTTCCAAATGAACTTTTTTGTTGAAACTTCACATTTTTTTATTAAAAATTTAACTATTTGGTTGAAAATTAACTTTTTTATTCAAAATTCATATTTTCCAGTTAAACATTTTTATGTTTTGTAGAAAATTTCTCTTTTTTGGTTAAAAATTCAACTATCTGGTTGAAAATTAACTTTCTTGTTCAAAGTTCAAATTTTTAGTTTAAAAATTTAATTGATTTGTAGAAAAATAGTTTTTTTTGTTTTACAAATTTAACACTTTTGTAGAAAATTCAACTATTTGGTTGAAAATGAACTTTTTTCTTGAAAATTCATATTTTTGGGTTGAAAGTTCAATTGTTTATTAGAATTTTCGTTTTTTTTAGGTTTTAACGTTCAACCATTTTGTTTGAAAATTAATCTTTTTTTTTGTTGACGATTCAACTATTTTGTTAAAAATTCGTATTTTCCAGTTGAATTCAAATGTGTTTGATGTAAAATAAAAGGGTTTTTAGTCAAACATTCAACTAATTTTTAACCCAAATGAGATGTTCGTCTCGTCACGATCGTTTCTCGAGATTATATATTTTCTTCATCTGATTATGTTTCTAGAAAATCTCAATTTGGACAGATTAACTGTGAATTCTCACTGATTCAAACAGCTAGAAATGGATCACTGATTGAAATCAGTAAGGATTTATGCTGGAAATCAGAAAAAATCTCTACAGAAAAAACAGAATGTAAGAAACGTTGCGGTTAATCGGTGAAGCAGGATAACAGCCAGCCAAATAACTCAGACTAGGGTAAACTTCCCTTTGCGACTCACAGATGTTTCCGGCGCACAGTGGGGCAAAAAAAGTACTCGTGGACAAATCAATTTTTATAGTCTACACTATTCATTCGATTCAAAAGTTGTTTTTTCTAAATGAAAGCTTTTTAAATTTTGAAAAGATTTTTTTGCAACACCCACCTCGAAAGTACTCCGAGTTCCGTGTAGCTAAATTATACGCGAAGTGACTCATTCCGGATAACAATGCGGGAATAACATTGGCGCATGCGCAGTTCGATTCTTCTTTACTTTCCACATCAGCGGAATGTACGCGCATGCGCACTTTGCAGATAAGCAACTTTCCGCATCGCGACAATTCGGGGGCAACGTAGCAACAGCAGCGCTCAGTGTTTTAATGATTAAAGTTTTGTTTTCTGGGGGTCGCCGGCCCCCCCCCCCCCCCCGGGAGCAAAAGAGCATAAATGCCATACATTTTTTTTCAAAATTTCTGTTTCACACATTTTTTTTCAAAATTTTTTCTTGACAAAAATTTTTTTTTTACAAAATATTTTTTTTCAAAATTTTTTTTTCACAAAATATTTTTTTTCAACATTTTTTTTTTACAAAAAACTATTTTTTCAACATTTTCTTTTCAACATTCTTTTTCATAATTTTTTTTTCACAAAATTTTTTTTTTCAACATTTTTGTTCACAAAATTTTTTTTCAAACATTTTTTTCAGCAAATTTTTTTTCAACAATTTTTTTGCACAAAATTTTTTTCCAGAGCACTTTTTTTTTCAAAATTTTGTTTAAAAATTTTTTTCAAAAATTAAGAAAAAAATTTGTTCAACAAAATTCCTTTACTCCACTCTATGCAATATACAATTAGTATTTTTCGTTACCACCTCCTAACAACTTTCTCGGAAGGTTGTTGCAAAAAATAGCGTGTGATACACGTGCGCACAGGCAATTGCTGACTCGTGTAATTTCAGCATTCGCCTTCAGCTCTTCGCACCCGTCCTCGTTTTCGCACTCGCTTCGCTCGTGCGCTAACCTCCGACTCGTGCTTCGAGCCTCCGGCTCATGCTGACAAATTTACACTCGTTGGCAATCGCCTATTTTGCGCACTTGTATCACAAATAGCTATTGTGATTAGATTTTTTCCGAATTGTTTAAAAATTTGTTATTTCTCAACAAAGTGAATTTTTGCCATATGGGAATAATTTTCAGTTGATTAGTTTAATTAAAAAAAATTGTTATTGTTATTTTGGGTTTGGCGATGTTTGGCTCATTGTCATTAACAGATTTTTTGGTAATTTTTAAAAACTATTATTATAAACCAATTCACAGTTTCGCAACTTTTCAATAACTAGGCTCAATTTTTTTTCACGGAATCAACTATATATGTCTTTCCGATGACTCTTCACTATGATACATTGCAAATTGACAGCAATCATTTATTATTTACACAATTTTCATAAGCAAATTCACAGTTTAACGATTTTTCAATGAATAAGCTCAATTTTTGTTTGCGGAATCAACTAGGAATATCTAATGACTCTTTGCTATGATACTTTGCAAATTGACAACAATTATTCAATATTTAAACATTTTTTATAAACAAATCCACAGTTTGGCGATTTTTCAATGAACAGACTCAATTTTTATTCACGGAATCAACTAGGGATGTCTTTCCGATAACTCTTTGCTATGATACTTTGCAACTTAACTTGTAACTTCCAGAAGCTATACAGAACTGCTTTTGAATACTACGTGAGTTCATTGGATTGAGAAACAATCGAAGTTGTCAATCGGCAAAAAATGGACACAAAATGCATTTGTTTATAACAATTGTTCATATAATGAATAATTGTTGTCAATTTTCAAAGTATCATAGCAAAGAGTCATCGGAAAGACATTCCTACTTGATTCCGCAAACAAAAATTGAGTCTATTCATTGAAAAATCGCAAAACTGTGAATTTGTTCATAAAAATTGGTTAAACAATTACCGAAAGCATGTATTCTTAATTAATGGCAATGGAACATTAATCTCTCTCACATTTCATACAAAATCTATCATTTCAATGAGCTAAACACTGCCAATCCCAAAAAATGACTTTTCTTCATAAATTTGTTTATAACACAATAAAAAATTTTTTTTATTCTCATCAACTGAAAATTATTCATATATAGTTGTAACGCTGTTTCAAGACCTTCTCTGATCAATGTGAATGTCTCAAACGAAATAGCACTTAGGAAAGGTTCACAAAAATCAACTTTGTTAAATATCAAATTTTTAAACAATAACAAAAATTTTATTCACAAAAATCTCGTGAAAATTTAAAAAGCTTTCAGTTAAAAAAAAGAAAGTTCAAATCTGATGAATAGTGTAGGCTAAAAATTTATTTGTCCACGGGTAGTTTTTTTGCCCCACTGTGCGGCGGCCTCTGGAGATTACATGCTGTAATGTGCTGCCTTGAGCGGAGTCCGCTGGAGAAATCTGCGTGTCGCCACTCGCCACGGTGAGTTTACCATAGTCAAGTTACCCCTATGGCTGTTATCCTGCTTTAACGATTACCTGCAACCAGTGGCGGATCCAGAAATCGTGCGTCTTTTTTTAACACGAAGTATAGAAGGTAGGAAGAGGGATCTAACCTACCTTGTTTCTTCCGGGTTGAAAAGAGGCGCACGATTTCTGGATCCGCCACTGCCTGCAACGTTTCTTACCCCCGGTTTTTTCTGTGCTGCTGATTCAAATTTAGAGTCTTGAGCGAACCTATACTAATACTCGAAAGATGAAGCATGCGAAGCAAGAGTCTTTTCTTTCTTTGGGAGGTTATCGGTTGCTAAATACACAGCATCGCTAAGTATCCTGTCTTTTCTGACGAAAAGTTGTTGCCCCACTTTCCTGTTATCCAAAGAAGTAGTCTAACCAGGTTACTGGTTCGTAAGTTATTTCGCGCGTTTCATACACCTCTTCAATTTCTTTTTATTACGAGAATGAATGTTTATTCATTCAAATCAATCATCCACGTGTGTATAGCACTTCCTAGGTGGAAAAATAATATACACCGTCAACCGGCGCGAATCGCTACAATGTTTCACAAACCATGACTTACACCTGTAAACCCAACTTCTTCATTAGATATTAATATTAATATTGCAAAAGCTTACTAAAATATATTTGTATCAAATAGAGCAAATCAAATAATAACAAGGAAAGTAACAAGAATTAGCTGTACCATAACCTGTTTTTTATTTTTACATTATTCAGTTACTCTTGATGATATGAATATGTAAGTATTAAAATGTCACTGTACGTATGTTTTCCAACGTTATTCATTAATATAAAACATCTTTTGAATTTATTTATAATGTATTTCAGTTGCAGCGATTCGCCCCGCAATCTTTGGATTTAGATTATTTGTGAATAACTTAAAAACAGGGTCTAAAAAACTGATTATGGAGGATTTGATTCCTCCTTCCACATAGTTTCGTTATTTTGGAATTTCTTATTCACATGATATATATGCAAATTTTTGTAATCTAACCTTTGGTCGATGCGAGATTTTGACCTATTTAGCACTATTAGTTTTTTACAAATCAAGATATGTATATATATTTACATGTGCGATAAAGAAGGGACATTGCGTGATATACTGAGCTCAAGATCAGTTTAAAAATACAATTACTAAGCCTTTGATGATTTTGAAAAAATTAAATATACATAATATTTTGCCGCCTGGGTTTTCTGTACATTGTTTCCTTTCCATACAACATGCTGCTTTCAATATTCCTTTCTATTGACAGAAATTTGAAGCAATTTTTCTATTTTTGTCATGTAAAAATTGGTTCCACATTGGTTAATTTCTGACATCTTTCGGTTTTTTTACAACCTATTTACTACAAATTAAAACCATTTCAACGCCCTCTCCTGATTCCCCTGTACTTCCTATATTAATTTCCAATAATCTTTGTTTTTGAATTTTGAAAATGATATATTTTTAATTTTTCCAAGGGGACACATAGAGTTGTTTAAGGCTTCTCGATCGATCACAGAAGTTAAAGAGCGCTTGCAGTGGCGCACATTGAAATTTCGGCTGGGGGGAGCGAAGCTCCTTCCTTCACGGGACCACCCACCTACCCCTCCAAGAAAAAACCAAAAATCACAATTTGATGAACATAGAAAGAAAAGACCCTCGTTAAACATCCCTTTGTTTTTTACGCAAAACGGAGCATTTTTAACAACAAAGGCCTTTTATTAGAAAACAAATTAATGACCTTCACGATTTTAATGGGGACATCTTGTTCCTGGGCTTGATACTGAAAGCGTCACAGCAATGGTTTTTGTGCTTATTTATGTTATGACTACTTTTATTCAGTGAGAAGAATTTATCACATACTGGACACTTTTTGGCACTGAGAATTAATTTTCGTTTCATAATTTCACTATTTACAATGTCCGTTTCTGAAACAAGTGATGCCAAAACTTAGCATTGAGAAAATGTTAAATGCTCACACCAGAGCTTCTGACGCGCACAAATTTGAATTAATAAATAATTCGGTACATTTTTTGTGTAGTAACGTTTATTCTTATTATTCTACGCTTTTTTAGCTCTAAAACTCAAACTCTAATTTACTACTTTTTTTGAATCCACCGGACCCTTACCCACCCCCAAGACGTCGGACCACCACCCACCCCCCAGACTAGGGGGAGCCGCTTCTATATGACCGTCGTACTATATGAATAGTATTCACGACACTGTACACTTTTGCAACGGAAATCAAAAATTTTTTATTGCATTTTTTGCGCAGTACATATTTTTTTACTTTAAAAGTACATTATTTACGAAAATAAGGCTTTATTTTCAGTACAACCTTGTAAAAAAATTTATTATAGACATTTTTTGGAAAACTTCACGTTATATAATAATATTTTCATTATGGAGCTGATCATTATGGAGCTGCCATTCACAACTAAACTTACATTTTTCTCTTGAATTTTTTAGTTTCTACTTTTTTCCGCACACCGGCAGTTTGTGTCTGGACTATAACTGTAAATAAACTCAAAATCACTAATAGACTTCATTTACTTTAAGCGATTTATTGCATTTTGGGGCTGACCGGCTTTTTTGTACGGACTGTTTTGTAAACAAAAAATCACAGCTGTCGAATGATTTCTGATGGAAAAAATTCACTGGAAGGTAACATCAACTTGGTGAAATAAATTTTATGGATTTGCGCAAAATATTTTAATTTGGGACAATTACGGAACTGACATTTTGGATATTTTGTACGTAATATAGTGTAAATATTCATTAAAAGGTGCACTTATTTCGTGGTAAAAAATTGGGTAAAGTTATTGTACGATAAAATATTACAAGTCTGAGACCTAGTTTGACTTTTTTTCTATGTGCAAAAGCCGAAGCCGCAAAGGTGTACAGTTTCGTGAATATTACCCATATGTGTAAATTTCATACATTTACGGGAAAGTTTCTAAGAAAATAAACGAGAATTTAAAATTTTGTAATTTGACCACCGAAATCTTAAAAACAAAATTACAGAACAAGATGTATTTCCGGTCATTTTTTTTAACGTCTAATAAAAATATTACCTGTAAATAATTTGTTTTTAATTCTTGATTTGAATAATGTTGATTTTTTCAAAAGTAAATGTAAATTGTTTTGGAAAAAATGATTAACTATTCATTGCAAAATTTTATTATTATAAAGAAAATAATTCAACTAAACAGTATATAATTCTTGCTGGAAAGGGTAGAATACATGGTTTCCCCCTTAGAATATACAGTTATATTCTGATTAAAAGGATTGTAAGTTACAAAAGTTATTAATTTTAGTTATTAAAGTAAAAATAATAAATAATCGATTGCCTAAAAACAAATTTTAGAAATTTCAGGGGTGTGGCAATTCCTGAATAAGAATTTGTTTTCTTACAGTAGAACTGCACAAATTATTTTTTATAATTATAAATAAAGTATAAATATAAAAATAAGTTATATCGGATAGTTACGTGGCATCTTTGCTGACTTTTTGAGAGATTTCGTTTTTAATGGACTCAAGTATCATAATTCTAAAGATTTATTGAATTAGCATCCGAGTCTAGATTTTTTTTATTTGATTTTAATTAAAAAATTTTCTTCAATTCTGATAAATTTTGAAAAGCTATTGAAACATATAAGAATTAAGAGCAATCGAACCTAAGAAATTCTAGGTCAACTAAAACGATACCTTTCGGAAAACCAGGAAATATGTTATTTAACTTTCTCATATAACTTTCCGATATATATTAATTAATTATATTTTTTGAAATAATTTCACTGAAAATTTAGTAAATTACATTTTATTTGTATGGAAGATTCTTTCTGATTCAATATGTATCGAATTTCCTGATTTGGTTTATGAAACTGCTGAATGTTGTTTAAACTTACCATTTCGCTTTGTGATGAATAATTAAAGTTAACAAAAAGACCAGTTTCATCACGTTTTCGCGTAAAAATTTGAAAATAATTAAGGTGCAGAATATTGTTTATACATGAAACGTAGCTCCTTGATATAAATAATTTAAATGAATAAAACATTAAACTAATATTTAATCGATAGAAGATTATTAATAAAAAAATGACCGTCTTTTTAATGGCTGCATTTTTCAAAGCATGTTTGAAGTTAACGTAAAGATAAATGATTTTATGTAGCCAATTTCGGTCCTAGAATAAAAACCCTAGAATTTTGAAATTTATTTGTTTCCTACACAGGAAAACTTTTATTTTTAAATCAACAAAAAGCAGTCAGCTGAACAATTTCGTTCGAAAAAGCGTTTTTTCTAAATGTGATACTTCACATTCAGAACAAATGAGAAGTGATTTGGAACTTCAAATTTACCATAACATGGAACTAATAGTGACATGTGGCTTAAAGAAGGATGCCTACTTTTTTATTCAAACAAAGCAATAGCAAGTCATGATAAGCGAAGATTTTGCATGCCCCACTTCACTCTACAGGGTCACCACTCGTTTTTCAATCAGGAGATTCAATATAATTCGCGAAATTCAAGATTTCGTGTGTCCTGCTTAGCTCCATTTGACAGAACTCTTCTTTAAAATTATTCAATTGCAATATAGAGATAAGTTGTTTAATATTTTTACTTCATTGTCATAAGATTCATGGATCTAATTATTATATTTGAAAAATTCGAAATAAAAAACTCCTTATTGCTATGAATATGAGTTAATTCTAAAATATTTGAGCTCAGGATGAAACATGGCACCTTGTTAATTTCTGTTTCTCTTGAAGAATGCGTTTATACTTCTTTATCCAGAAAAGAAGGGGTACTAAAACATTTCTTAAGAAGCTTCATAAAACATAAACTATGTTGCACCATGTTAATCAAATTTCGTATCACGTAAATGGTTAATTACCTCGTACATCATTCCAAGAGAAAATACTACTTGAAAAGCATTGTAGGCAACAAGAATATTCCTCAAACGAAAGGGTTTTCTGTTGACCATGATTCGCGGACCAAGAATCGTCACACTGTAGAGGTACAAGAGCACAATAGCGAAGGTTGGGATTGGCGAGTTCATCAGGGGCCAATCACTCACTCTTGGGTCCGAAACGGTTGTTAAAATCTCAGTATATTGTTCCAAAGCCATCCGAACGAGACCTTCTGCTCCAACAAACGACCTATTACTGTCCTTAATAATTTCATGTCGTGGCTCTAGCTCCCTTTCTGCCACCAATTCCGCAGCAGCCGAAGCCATTTTTTTCTGCAAAAGAAAAAAAACATTCCATTTTATAGATTTGAGATTATTCTAGACACAAGTTTAAAGTTTGGTAAATATCACTAATTCAGCAAAAGAAATCAATTACAGGAATCCTTCATCAATATTCATCGATTTTTAAAATAAAAAAAGTGATATGATTCTCGTAAGGTCAAAAGAAAGTTTGTCCCTGGGCTGACCAGATATTCACCTTGTGGTTATTTTGCTATTTGCAACTTATAATGTCAAGGATATTCATTTAAGGCAAGATGTTCCAGTGTAATAGGAATATATTTATAAGAACATTGAGAATAGTTTTGCGAGAATGAGAATTTGCACACGGGGCTCTTACTTTATAGCGAATATCGAGTAGGTATGACTCCCCCTCTTTATTTCGTAGAATAGATTGAATGATGTAAGATTATGTCCCTCAGGTTTCTTTCAGGTCTCAAAGTGTAATTTATTTCATTCGCGCATCTCAATTTATTAATTTATTTTCTATTACGTTGCGAGTATGTAACAAAGGTAATCTCGTTTCATAATAGAAATAGGAACTCGTTGGGTCTTAAGTTTGTCAGCTATGGCCTCCTAAGATTTTTTTGAAATTCTTGTGGGACATGCGGATATGAAATGGGGAGATTGATGCATTCGAGACGAAAGCATTGTCAACTGGAACTAAATAGATTTTGATTTGCGCGAATCATCCTTGGAATCGTAGATCATGTGGTGTAACTACTGTTCCTGATGGGGTCTTGACAAGTTATAAGTATGTCATTTGTGAAATTGCACTTTATATTGTTATTTAAAATATTTATATAAGTTATGAAAATTGATGATGTAAGAATTTTATAATTGGTCATTTCTACGGCGTGTCTACTAAATGGAAAGACCGAGAAAGAGCCGGAAATTATAATAAAACCGTGGAAAATCGGGAATTAACCAGGAATACAAATTCGAGCCAGGAATCACATTTGAAGTTTTCGATAATGTGATAGTTCTCAATAATCGTGATAATAAAACAAATAAATATAATAATCAAATGAATCTAAAAGCAAAATGTAAAATTACACATAGGCAAACCGGCTGTTAAATGTTTTTTATTTGTGCCTTTATAGTAAAGACGAGGTGTTACATTTACGACCGTGGTTCTTAGGTTCACTTAGAAAAATCGTCAGTTTCAATAGTATTGGAAGTTGAATATTTTACTGCAATTATCCTATTAGGTATACAAATAAGTTCTACCCGTTTTAAGCAACTTTTAGTTCATTTACAAAAAGCTAACAAAATGCAAGTATTATTTAATATATTGGCCACTGGCTTCTACTACTGTTCCCAAATGCTCAGGCAATTGATGGGTTTCGTGGTGAAAGAAGACTTGATTTTTTGACACTATAAAGTCATCCACCTTCTTTCGCACTTCAGCTTCAATTTTAATTTGGTGCTTAGCTAAACTGTTTTGTAACGAGCGAAAAAGGTGGTAATCGGACGGGGATGTGTGGAGAGTAAGCCGGATGCGGCAGAATTTCTCATTTCAATTCTTCTATGGTTTGGCGGACAACGGAACTTCTATGTGGCCTAGCGTTGTCGTGCTGTACTGGTCTTCGTTCATGCCCAGAATATCATCTCTTTTCTTGGATTTTTTTCGCAAAACAGTTCAGTTGAAAAGAGTAACGTTCGCCAGTGTTACCCTTTTCAATTGAACCGTTTTGCAGTAACAATCCAAAAAAGAGAAGATATTCAGGGCATGGACGAAGACCAGTACAGCACGGCAACGTGCCATCAATTGTCTGAATGTTCGGGAACAGTAGTAGAAGCCAGTGGCCACTATATTAATTAATACTTGCATTTTTCAGATTTTTATAGATAAAATCAAAGTTGCTTAAAACGGATAGAGCTTATTTGTACACCTGATAATTTTATGGGATGTTAATCCCACATCTCGCAATGTTATCTAATCATAGATCAGTTATCTTGATATCTCTACTTCTCACAATCTGATAAGTAATCAAGATTTGTTGTCGAATGATCCTGATAAAATGTTTCTTATCATTTCAGACAAGAAGTAATATGAACATGAAGTTTTAATGAAACCAAAACTGTCCTTGCAACTCTAAATAATAATTTTGGATCAAAGTACTAAAATATAAAAAATGAAAATATAATCTGTAATTCATATAGAACAGGTTTTTCTAGTTATGGTCGTTATAGAGTTTTCAAGACATGAAAATGCTAATTTGAGAAGCAGGAAAACATTTAGTAAAAAAATATTCCGTGGGGTATTTCCTTCCTTGTTCAAAATAATTAAAATCCCTTGTTTATCCTTTACTTCCTATAAATCTTGTTTCATCATTTTTTGAATTTTCTAGACCTTTATACTTGAGCAGTAAAACTTCTTAATCATCTTCTTTTCATATTTTCTTGTCTGAAGATTTTTATTCTCGATCATGAGAATTTCCTCGTAAGATCTGAGTTCTTTGACTTTTTCTTTATCATCCTGATTTCCTTTTTAAGATCCTTCATTTTAAGTCATTGTTTCGAAGTGATCTCGAGTAATTTATTTTATGCTTCACTTATTTTCAGGGACATTATGACTTTCATGGTTACTAAAATTGTAATTTTTATTCTATAAAATGGATGTAGTAAACAATCGGACAATACAAGTACCTCATCGGCATAAAGAAAGGATGCTGATTCGAGATTTAGATTGTGTTTAAGAAATAACTGAATTAAAAGCAAAAAAATCCTAATTTCTGCGTAATTACCTGTCATATTTCGAAATTCTGACATTTGGACAATCATTCAAGTGCACATAATTGGCGTGATTAAATTTCTAATTATATTTTCTGACAGAATAATTCTAGACTACGTGCTCAAATGTTTCTATCAATTTGAAATATTCCCCTTGGTTGACATATGAGACCTTATTGTATTTCTTAGCACTTGAAGCCCTAAAAATGATCTACTCTACTTGATTTGTAAATTAAAGAGCATTGACTTTAGTTAGAGACTGTTTTTTCTTCTTCTTATTATTATTATACATTTTCCTGATTTAATGTGTAATTATTATTTTTTATATGGTCTTCCTTGTAGAAACGACCATCATCAACTCTCATTGTTAGATTCAGATGAATCACGATTTCAGTGCCTTGGGCCATTCCTCTTATTTCTGGGTTAACAAGGTTACATTTTGTGAAATGGAGGACACTGCCTCAAAATCGAGGTGAACCGGTATTCGACCCAGACTCAAATATGTCCTTCAAAGGGTTAATGCTTTTATGAACTTACTGCCGCTCATCCATTTAAAAAAAATAATTGTTCAGAAATGGAATTAAGGGCTAAAAACTTGTCAAGTATTACTGAATGAGTTCTGAATAATAATAATATACTACATAATTAAATTTAGAAGCTAACCAGATTAGACTTTGAGAAGTAATATTTGAAAGAATGCTGGACTAAATATTAAAATATATAGATTTAAAATAGCAGACGCATCCAAGTTGAATAATTTAAATTGTTAAATTTTCAGCACTTTAAAATCTTTTAATAATTTTTGTCAATATCAATTTTGTACTTTTTCCATTCTAAATTATTTTTTTAATGCTTTAAAATTTAAATTTGCATTTTTTCGAATCAAATAGTGTTAAACCTCTAAATTTAAATCAGTGAGAAATAGGTCCATGAATCAAATCAGTAACGAATTTCTCATATACACAATGCAATCTCACTGATTTAAATAACTAGAAATGGGTCACTGATTAACATCAGTATCAAAAAGTATAAATCTCGTGATTTATGAAGGATTCAAATTCCAGACACAGTTCAATTTTAAAGTCATCAATTTTTAATAATTCAATGCCAATAAGCCTTAATTGTTAACATATAATAATTCTGTTAATCGGGAAATAAATAATTCTCTAAAAATCATCTGTTGTCAATAATTTACATAATTTTATTAAAAGTAAGCACATTTTCAGTTGTGTACAACGCAGAAAATATTGATTTGACAGAATATTGTGATTATGATTTTAATTCCATAATTTTTTTTGGTATGAAATCAATATTTTTTTTCTCTCACAAAATGTAAAAATTCATTGCAACCAGCTCAACAACTAAATTCATCAATATTTTCATATGTGTTAGAAATAACAGGAAGCTTATGATTAATGTTATTATAATATATAATATATTATTATCAACAAATATATATTTGTTATAATATTATATTATATATTATATTTGCTATATATTGTATATTATTAAATATATTTTATTATTATAATAAGCTTTCTGATGATTTCAAGATGGAATGAAAAAAAATCTCACTTTTTTTCGAATATTAGAAAGTTAACCTGTTTTCGATTAAATTTTCGTATAGCAACTACAAATCGACTTTTCAAATTATAGTGCAAGAATGACTGCATCTTGGGTTTTATATGGGGTTTCACTTGAGAGTATAATACTCAAACCCATCAGGAAGCGTGATTTAAAATGAATTTATACAAATAGCTGGCAGTTCTCATTTTCATGTAGCATGTGTATGGTCTGCTAATCTTGCTTCTTCAGCAAGCAATGCTCTGATTTTATAAAATGAATAGTCTAATTTTCAAGACATATATTTTTATTTTTTCTAATAATTTATTGTCGGTCGATAAAATTGATCTGAATTATATTTAAAATTATTAATTACCGCAATTTAGATATCATTTAGACTAAAATATGAATGTAGTATTATTATGAATTTAATACAGTTTTATAGTACAATTACTCATTAGTCGCAAATTCTAAAATCAGAATCTAATTAAATGATTATAATTGAAGGGGACAAATCTAAATGGTGTTAAGTCCTAGTCAACCTAATTTTACAGGAGACTCAAAAAAACTTTCTAGAGGAACAATTTACGATGGATTGAGTACATTTTTTGTGTAGGTGGATGGATCAGTTTAATATCCATTATGAGAACAAATATATGGCGCTACAGGTTCATGTAAAAATCTAAAGATAAAAGTCTGCTTCTTAGCACCGTTCAACTTTCCCTGGTATTATGAATAAATATAGTACATACATCATTAAGAAAATCAGCTGAAATACACATTTTTTATTACTTCATTAACAAATAGAAGTATTAGGACAACATTTTGTTTGAATTCTTTAACATTTTTAAATATTTGTATACATCTTAATACTAAATTTTAGAATAAATCATCGCAAAACATTATTCCTTCACTGAGGTGTGAAAAAGCGAGAAAGTACGCGGACAAAGAATTAACACTGAATCCAGAAGTCGAATACGAACGATACATTTTCTTTATCTAAAAAAATATTTTTTGTCTCAGGAAAATGTACTAGGAGAAGAAATTTGATTACCTTTATTTAAGAAAATTTCTTAAGACAAGAAAAATTTTATCTTAGATCCTGAAAATATTGTATTGCCCGTATTCGTACAGAAAAAAGAAAGAAAAAAAGTAAAAGAAAAGAAAGAAAACTCAATCTCGTCAAAAAAGCAGAATTAGCACCGTTTAGATTTCCCTGCTTCAATTAGTGACAGGGAATAATTGACGAACACGATTTGCACATTTAAGTGAAATTATTTGAGTATAAGACCACTTTTTACACGTAAAAATAGCGCAATCAGTGACTCTTCTACTCTACTTATCTGCTCGCCTTTAGTGCGTAACGAGACCAAAGCTGACGTGAGATGCTTTGTAGCAACTTTCAATTCTTTCATTATTTAGAGGATTAGATAAATATAATAATAATATGTACCTACGAAGTATCTGCTAAAAACTACAGTTCTTTAATTTCTCTAATTTTTATATAATATTGCAGTTTACTATAAAAAGCTGTTGCTAACAAAGTAATTCGAACTGACAGTCTTGAGCGATCATCTTATCGCGATAAATAGATAGTTTCTGATATGTCAGCTTCGCACCTAAGAGAAAAGGCCAAGCTTATTAATATTTCTTGCCTTCTTAATATCTTTTAATTTTTCAACACCTGCTGAACCAATATCAATATCAAAAGATTGCATTCTCATTTTGAACAAACCAGTATTTCTATTTGGAGTTGAGTGTGCTATTCTTCGTTCAGAATAAACTTTGATTGATTAAATTCTCAGTTTACTTTTACGCATTGTTAACTTGAAGTTTATTTGTTCGAATTGTAAAAGAAACAATTTAAATAGTCTTTGATACTGAATAAGATAGTGATCGCAAAATATACAAAACCTAAAGTCAGCATTACTACTTCAAATTGTAAAAAGAAAGATTACTACAGCAAGCAGCTTCAATAACCACTTGAAATAGTACAGTTGAACATGTAAGATGTATGAATAACTAATTTTCATAGTAAGGAATTGTGAGTTTGACTTTTGCACGTGAGTTCGATCTCCTTTTTCGCATTGCAATAAGCACTTCGCGTTTAGTAGAACAGATTTCCTCTTCTCTGTGTAGAAGTTTTTTTGTTTGGTACAAAATTTTCAGAATTTGAAAATATTCTGAAGAATTATATAAGAAAAATACTTTTCTTACATTGTTTCTACTATGAAATTTTCTGCTCATGATATTTTTAATTTCTTATAACACTAAAAATGATTAGGATTTACTTGATTAGGCCACCCTGATTCGAATATTGTATTATTTTATTATTTTAACGCAACAATAATTTTTTCAATCTTGTTACATTGATATCTGTAGAAATTACTATCATTTAATGAAAAAAATATTTTTCAGATTTTTAACAACAACAAAGTCTACCATATTACTGTGATATCACGATCTTTAATTTTCAATTTCTCGGAACCGTATAATTTTTTTGTATTATACAGTTTTTACTCTAATCCAGCATCCCCATATCTCGGGAGAAAAATTTGATTTTTACAAAAAGTTTAAACTTTAATCACTATTCAACGTTGGCCTCATCTTAAAAGAGTGATTTCGATTTTGCATTTGATATAATATTACGTTGTTTAAACTGTTTTTTATTTATATATCAGTTATGTAAATGAATGTAGCGTTTTCAATAAAGTGAGATGATTATAAAATAAAATTACAAACTCAAACAATTTCCTTCGAAAGCAATTTTTCAGCTCTTAATTTTCAATAATACAGAATATGTACTTTTTAAAAATTTTGATCGAAATTTTTAAACCTACCTGACAGTATATAATATGTACAAAAAAATTACTGATAAAAATGAGCACGACACATATATTTCTTAGCTGGTCACGTTTTTCTCAGATAAAACGCTTGACCGAGAGTTTGTCAAAAAAATCTAAGCGGTTCCGTAGCTCATTTGACTACTGCTTGCGCTAGATTTGGGTTTTAGGAAAGGTTTTAGGTAATTATAGGGTTCGACTCCCCAGCGGGGGCGATTTTTGAAAGCGTTTGAACGTGCGATCATATGTATAAGTCTCTGTGCGTGCAATTTTGTAAGAATAATAATTAATTAAGTGCAGTAATCATATATAAAATAATTTTTTTCTTTTCAAATCAACCGACATTTTACATAATTTTTGTTATTGAAAGTTTCGAGATAGTCTATTTATAAATCTTGTGTAGAATGCGCTACAATGCGAAATCGGCAAAGTTACTCTTCACAGAAGGAAGGCTTACTACACGAATAGTAACTCTTCATCTCACTGAGTGTGACGGTTACCAATTCGTGCATTGCATCCTACTATTTGAAATTGTTCATCCTACTCTTTTAAAAAGTCAGTTCAACTTACTTGAACACAAAATAGTAATTTGAACAAAATTCACCGACGAAAAGCTGCGCTTCAATTTAAAATAGCTAGATCTAATGGTTTAGAGAGTTCTTCTAACGATCCACTTTTTACCGTGTAATTAGGTTAATTATTATCGTTTTTATCAGACGTAAAGTGCTAACATTTCAATTGTTAGAAATTTTCTTACCGAATTAACATCTCTAACCTTGTTCACAAAATTATCCCGAAAGTCAACCCATCAGTGACGGGTAGGTTACTTTTTAAAAGGAAATATAGCCAACATTACCCCGGGGGGTCACATTATTCCGGGCGCTACATTATCCCAAGTGCCACATTACCCCGTGTGCCACATTTCCCTAAACAGTCGGATTTTCAGCAAAAAAAAAACCACTTTTAACTAATAATGGAATAGTTCAATTTTCCGTTGAAAACGAATGTTAACCAACAAAAATTTCAACAAAATAGTTATATTTTCATCAAAAAATAAAATATTTGAAGGTTAGTTAAAAACTAATATTTAATAAATAAAAACGCATTTTCAACAAAATAGTTAACTTTTCAAACAAAGAGTAGAATTTTTAACCAGGAAGATGAATTTTAAACCATGAAGATTAATTTTCTACCAAAAAAGACGAATCTTCCACAAAATATATGAATTTCCAACTAAAAAAAAAAACGAATTTTCCAACCAACTAGTTGAATCTATAGTTAAAAAATATGAATTTGTAACGAAAAATGAAATACTTAAATTTGTAGTCAAAAAAATTAATTTTACATAAAATATCATAATTCTTAACCAAAAAATTTAATTTTTGACAAAGGAGTTCAGCTTCCAACGAAGTAGTTGAATTCGCAATCAAATAGTTGAATTAAAAAATATTGTTAAATAAATTTCTAACAAAATAGTTCATATTTAAATTAAAAAGATAAATTTTCATAGAAGAGAATAGTTAGATTTTCAATGGAAAAAATTATGAATTAACCAAGAAAAATCTCAACACAATAATGTAATTTTCAGTGGAAGAGATGAATTTTCAACTAAAATAATGAAAATAATTAGTTAAATTTCAAACCAAACAGTAGAATTTTCAATAATTACAATAAATAATATTTGCTCTTTTAACCAAGAAAGATTTTTATTTGAAATCATTATACACGTCTTTTTTAAACAAAAAAGTTCATTCTCAACCGAAAAGTTGAATGTTCTGTCAAAATAGTTAAATTTTCAACAAACTAATTGAATTCTTAACCAAATATCATCCAAAATGTTGAAATTTCAAGCCGAAAAGATGAACATTCAACAAAAGGGTAACTTTTCAACCAAAAAGTTGAATTTTCAATGATGAAGATTTATTTTCTACCAAAAACAGATAAATTTCCAACAAATCATATTATTTTTCAACCAAATAGTTTAACTTTTACACTAGAAAAGATCAATTTTGAACTAAAAATGGAAAAGTTCAATCTTCATTAAAAAAAAAAATTTTCAATTTAAAGGAATGCATACGAAAAAGTTGAATTTTGAAACAAAGAGATCAATTTAGTTAAATAATACTAATAATAATTGATTGAATTGAATTTAAATTTATATTTATTTTTAAAAATAAAAAAAAATCAACAAATTAGTTCTATTTCCAATCCAAGAGATGAATTTAATTGAGTAATAATAATAAATGTACACTCCGAGAAAAAGTTGTCTTGAAACAAAAGCATCGTCCTCCTGCGTGTTTTGTTTTGAATCACGTAAATATCTTTCTTTATACAAACAAAATTATTTGGCTGGTAGATTAGATGAAGTTTGTCGCAGATGAATAATGTTTGCTGTGAAAAGATTCTCTTTGATTTAAGAGTCTCTGAGTGCAATTATTTAATTTTAATTTATTTTTATATTTATTTTTTAATACAAAAAGAGAAGTTTTCAACGAAATAGTTCAATTTACAATCAAATAGATCAATTTCAAACTAAATATGCGAGTTCTATTTTTAATCAAGGAGTTGAATTTTGAACATTAAAATATGAATTTTCAACACAAATTATAATAGTTGATGTTTCAACTAAAAAAGATTTCAATTTTAAATAAAAAAAAGGTGAAAAAAGGTAAAAAAAAAGAAATTTCAACAAAATACTTGAATCCTCAACTATATTAGATGCATTTTCAACTCAGAGAATTCTCACGGTATCTTATATGGGGGGGGGGGGGGCGTTGATAATTTCACAAAAACATCTAGCGTAGTTTGTGGATAACCCCATATTTTTTATTAATTTATTATTATATAGTAAACTAATGATTATTACATTAAACAGTAATACTAATATTACTATGTACTACTAATATTATTAGATAAGTTACAAGTAATACTGTTAAAATTATCAATAAAGTAACACACTTTTTTTTAACTAGAATGAGCTGAAAAACAGCTGTTAACAAAAAAATCTGTTTGACTTTTCTTTTTTAGAGATTAGCAGACTTGAAAAAAACTTCACGTAAGAAATGTTTTTGACTATATACCCCCATGTTAAACAGCGTAGAAAAATCGTTGACCCCCGCCCCAAAAAAGACTACCTAATTTATGTGTGGCTCCTTTCACCATTTTGAGAGTCATCGAAATAAAGTGTAAAAACAGCTAAATTCTTGAGGATGAAGGTATCTGGAAAAACTGAACCAAAAAACGGAAACATGAAGAGGGAAATCAAAGATGTAATCAAGGCCTGTTCCTTCTGACAGATTTCATTGGCCAGACAGATGGCTTACTGCAATAAGTGCAAATCCTTCATATCATTAAGGCCGCTCGTAAATAGCAAAATTTCACCGTTAAATCCTCTCCTTTTTTCGCAAGAAACTTCACAATTTGATCCGACGATTCACAGCCATTGCCTCAAAAGTTGCATTAAGCGCCTAATTAATTGGCCGACTTTGCCTTGTTGCACTCATAAGTGTTTGCCAATTCATCGTGAATTACTTCCTTCGCGAAAGCTAATCTTTGCACGCATGTTGCGCGACAGCTTCAATCACCATTTACGATTTCCTGTCCACTCGATTAATTTTGACGTGTCCACTATATAACGACGTAATCCACGTAATCCCAAGTGCGGCATACTTTGGCACAATGTTAAGGATCAAGAACTCGAGAAATGAGACAATTATGGAGAAATATTTTTTTTACTTTTCAAATTGTTCATTGTAGAAATTCCGCAGATATTTCCAGGCCAGGTCATGCTTAAAAGCAACTTTTTGTAGAAGAGGTAGAAAAATGTGAAAACCGTTAAATACTCCCATTGCAAAAGAAAATTAATATAAAGAATTGAATATTTCTATTTTGCTTGTAAAAAAAAATCGGAGGTCAATTACACCATGAGAATGAAATTCTTAAAATCAAAGAAAAATCTAATTTTCTGAAACGCAAAATGATTAAATTCAAAAGGCTTACACTTGAGATTGTAACCCTGGCAAAAATTACCACGTTTTTTTCGATAAACTTATTTTTAGAACCAGCTGAAGATTTGAGAAAGATAGGCAATTAATTTTCATGAGAAAAGACAAATTATGATTATGGGATAAATTAATTAATTATATTGTTGGCCTTCTCTCAAGCCTTAGAAGAGAAAAAATCATCTTTTAAAGCATGAAACATTATTTTCATCAAAAAATAAAAATTACCGTGTATTTTCCCCAAGAGCTATAGTTGTATCGGGTAAGCTATTCTAAATAATTAATTTATCATACATTTAGTCATAAATTTTCTTTTTTTATGAAATTTAATTTTTTTTTTTTCTCTTACTTCTTTTTCTTTCCTCTTTTTCATTTAATATTATTTTTAATATTTTGAATGGAAGTATTTGCATTGATTTGCATGGCTGCTTGCCCGAAATAGTCGTTTTTGTTTCTTGGAGTTCAAACTTGGTTTAGGTTTCTATGAATTTTGTGTTTGAGTTCATTTTTGCATTGTGTATTATAGAAATCAAATGAAGAAAAATAATTAAAATTTGATATTTACGGAATAAGAAACTATCAACGGTAGTGAAAGTGTACGTTGAACCTTATTTAAACAAGTTTGTCGTGACTAGAACTTGAGCCATATGTTGTAGTTTAACCGCAACTTATAACATGGCAAATTGGCGAAAACCACAGTCAAGGTCATTCAGGTTAATGTTCCCAGACAATTGGTAATTTCACTGCCACTCAATATTGTCATAAAATGCGCTACAGGTGCGAGCAAAGATATTAGTGTGAGCAATTTATGATTTCTTTTAGTACAAAACAGATGAATTTTGTATTTTTAAATTGGTTTACTTGATTTTTTATTACATCTGGTAAGAACAGGAATTTGGAAAAGGCCGCTAGGTTCACCTCGATTAAGTTCAACCCAAAATTACTTGCACATCCAGATTCTCTCTTGAACGTGTTTCAGGGATACCCCTCTGTTCTTTTAAGCCAAGAAAGAAAAAATACTACGCGTTTTCGAGAAAAAAGATTCTTTCATATTCAGCTATTAAAAATCTCTTTTTACTCGAAAATGGCGCAAAATATGAATAGCAGTTCATAGTTAAAAATTTTTTTCCTTCCTAAAAAATATAAAATTGTAATTTTAAAAGAACATGTTTCATGATCTCATTTTCCTCGAAAACTAAGCAAAATATGAATATCAATTCATAGTTCAAAATTGTTCCCCTTCCTGAAATCTATGAAAATGTACCCTTACCAGACGTATATCTTCTTTATCTTAACAAAAAATGTCAACTACAAAAAAATCAAATAAGTTCAGCTTCAATAGATTTTTGATATTTCGTTTGAAAATTGTGGTGAAAATAAACAAGATTATCTGGCAAGGATACATTTTCATAGATTTCAGGAAGGGGAACAATTTTTAACTTCGAATTGCTATCCATATTTCGCTTCGTTTTCGAGGAAAATAGGATTTTGTATCATTAAGATTTATATTTCTTCAATTTTAGAGATAAGTGCCAATTTTTGTTTACTTTGAAACTCAGGCACCTTAATAATCTCATGGTACATATTCTTGACATAGTCAATGGAATAAAAACAGACGTTTTTAAAAATAATATGGTATTTATAATATGTTAGTTATAATATGTTAATAATAAGTAAGTACTATTCGTAAGTATCTTTTAATTCATGGAAATCACTATTCTGTATATCACCACTAATAACAATTTCACGTTTGCAAATATGAAATTTCAGTAAATTTTCTGTTCTTATGGCTTTTCTCTAGTAATAATCTCTCGCTTTTCACTGCTTTCTAAATTCCTAACTTACGTAACAAGTTGGTATTTTATCGATTTTTCGAAAAGCTTTAAATGGATGGAAATTTTTTAAAAAAGAGAAAAAATGAGAAATTTGATCCAATTTTAAGTTATTGGAAACTATAAATTTTTTTTAAATTCACAGAATATTTAACATATGTATAATAACCATAGTAAAAATAAAAATTTCTTCGAATAGTTTTCTAATCAGTTTTGGACTTTATGGATTGAAAGGAAGCTTTTTTCAAAAGAATGTGTAGAATTTTGTAATCATTCAGTTTCGGATTTATCAGGAAGCTTATATTTCGAAATTTTCAAGCTTCAATTCATTTTTCATTTTCAGAAAATCTTGAGTGTAAAGAAAAGCTTCACAGGTAATCTGTGAAGCTTACAACTTGAAAAGTGAAAAAGCATACTCGATTATTCTCCTCGAACTCTACAAGTCTACATCTCATGGATGATAGTGAAAAATAATCATTATAGCGCTGAGTGAAAGTTTCATCTCTCTCGTTTATAAAATTACAATTAATGAACTTCTCGAATACTGCTGTGCAAATTTCAGTATTTTGTACAAGTTGTAAAAATGTTCAGAACAGATTGACTGAAAAATGAAATACAGTTTTAACGTTTTTTCAAATGCCGATTGTCAGTAGCACCCTGCTATGTAAATCAATGTCTACTTTCCATTCGTGTTTCATTATAATTCCGGAAGATATTTTAAGGTCAGATCGTCTGGAGCCTCTCATATGGCGAGTACCGTTTATTATCAGGAAAGAATTTTTGCCTGCAAACGATGGAAATATTACTTTTCTAAATTGTAAAACTTTTTATCTTTATACCTTTGCCAGTTTTATTATTATTTTTAACATTTATAAATATGGATGAATCAATTCGGATAACTTTGGACAGTTTTGAACCACATTTGATCATTTCGAACCTTCTTAGATCAATCTGAGCCATTTTAGAACTTACTGAACTAGTTCGGAACATTCTAAATCTTTGAAACCCCTAGAAGATATTTCCGAACTAATTAATATAACTTTGTTATTTTTTGAAATGCTTTGGCCATTGCCGGATCAATTCAGATTATTTTGGACCTTTTTGGATATATTCGGATCTATGTGATCGGTCCGGATTCAATTTGTACGTTTCCAAAAATGATGGGATCTTTTTGAATCTTCCAGGACCAATTTGGATTGGTTTGGAACTTTGTAAATTTTTTTCGAACTTCCTATAAATGTTTAGAATCCCGTCAAAATATTTCTAACCACTTTACACAACTTTAGACCTTTCTGGACTAGCTAGAACTTTTTCAGATCAATTAATCCAGACGATTTTTTATTAATTCGGATAACTATAAAAATAAAGTTATTTTTTTCTTTATTTGATACAAAATCGTAATATACTATCAACAGTTCAGAATGTCTTTAAAGTCCTAAGAATTTAAAAAAAATTGAGGAACCTATTGGGCCGTTTTGGTCTTTTTACAATACTGTCAGTACCATATGGAATATCGAAACTGTGATAATTATTTTTATTTTCTCATGTTTGAAAAACAAATACTCATTTAAAAAATCGTGAAAATAAATTACACCCAAAAATGTCAATCGAAATTCACTTTCCATTCCTGAGGCATGGGTACTTTAAATCCGGAAGATGATTTTAAGGTCAGACCTTCTGAAATCTCGCAGGTTCCCAGCATCGTGTAAAGAAAGTACATTCATTTCTGACTATAGACGTATAGACTATAGAAAGGTTATATTATCCAGTCCTGGAATTATTCTATACATTTATTTCAATATGATCCCTTTTAAGTTATTTAGGTGTATTTGAATTGATTAGTAACTTTAGAATTTTCTGAATCAGTCTATTTCAGTGTCTCTTAAACCTTATAGATCAACTTGGACCATTTTTGATTTGCTTAAACTAGTTTAAAAACGTTTGAAACTTGTTTCTTCTTTCAATTACCCTGAAAATGTCCGGATCTTGGTAAACATTCCTAGGAAAATTTGGATAAATTTTGGCCTTTGATAACTAGTTTGTAACTTTTTATATCTTTAACACTATCTGATCTTCTTATTTCAAAGGACATTAAATCTTTGAAGCAACTTATTCATATTAATGAAAAAAAATTAACAAATTGTTCCAGTTTCTGCCGCATGATTTTAACACTCAATGTGTCTATCGTTTAAGGGCCATCCATAAATTACGTAACACATTTTTTGTCACTTCTTACCCCTCCTCTCCTCCATGCAACAAGTCGTAAAAAAAGGATTTGGGGACCCCCCTCCCTCTATGTTACGTAATTTATCAAAATATTTTCAGCGATGTCTCTCTAAAGACAATTAATGAGTTATTTACAACCTCAGACACCTGAATTGCCAAATAGTTAGAAATAATTAACTTGAGAATAAATAAAATTAATACAATATGGAACATGCAACAAAGGAATACATTCTTCGAAAATTAAAACGTATAAAAAGCTGTAGTATCTATTAAAAAAATGTTCTAAGAAACTTATTTTTTACAATTTTTTTAAAATTACTAGTGCTTTTACTAGTGTTAATATTTTTATTACTAAATAGTGTGTATTAGTAAAAAGTGCGAAGCCCGATAAACTTAAAAAATTTTGAATTAGCAAATGAGAAAATTGTTTTGAAAGTTTTGTTTCATGGATATTTTTCTACAGAATGAAGAAAAGAAAATCACAATGTTATTCTATTTGAATACAGATAGTGAAGTCTTTATAACATTATCACTAACTTTTATTATAATTGCTAAACTTGAACGTTATACACTTATACAGACTTCGCAGCCCAAAATGCTTTAAAAGCAGGGAAAGCAGAGTGATTTTCACTAAAATGTCGAAATCTATTGCATTTTGAACCAAGATATATGAGTTTTCAACCAAGCCAGATGAATTTTTAACTAAGAAAGATTACTTAGTATAATCAAATAGTTGAATATTCAACCAAATGGTGAAATTTTCAAACAAAAAACATTAAATTTCATCTGAAAACAGTTAAATTTCCAACCAAATAGTTGAATTCCATAGGGAAAAAATAGATATTATGACTCAAAATCTGGATTTTCAACTATAGGACAATGATCTAGATATTTAGGTTTAATATCTCGATATAAAAATTTAATATTCAGATAATAAAGTTTAATATGTCAATATTTTTATATTCATAGTTTTTAATACCTGGATATTAAATTTGAATATAAAAATATTCCAGCTTCATATCTAAATTGTTGTCCTATAGTTAAGAATCTAGATTTTGAATCCTAATATCCATTTTTCTCCGTGCAGCATCGAAAGATGAAGTATAAGTACTTTTCTACGTAAGAAGGTTAATTTTCAATCAAAAGGACGAATTTTCTATACAAAAAGAATAATTTTAAATAAAAGAGTAGAACTTTCAACCAATAAATATCACTTTTTAACAATATAGTGGAATTTTCAACCAAATGGTTGATTTTTCAAACAAAAAAGTTCAAACTTCAACCAATACTGTTGAATTTCCAATCAAAAAAGTTGCATTTTCAACTAAATAGTTTTAATTTTCAAGCTAAAATGACCATTTTGTTACAAAATAGTTGAATTTAACTAAATAGTTTAGTTTTAAACTTAGAAAGATGATTTTTCTACGAAGAAAATGACTTTTCTATCCAAAAAGAAGAATATTCCTATCAAAGATATGAATTATTCCATCAAAGATATGAATTATTCGACAAAAAATATGACTTTTTGAGAATATAGTTGAATTTTCAACAAAATAGTTGAATTTTCGAGTCAAGACGACGAATTTTTCATAAGAAAGTTGAATTTTCAACAAAATAATTAAATTTTCAACATAATAGCTAAATTCAACCAAATTGTTTAATTTTCAAACTACAAAACAGCTTCATTTTCAATAAAATAATGAAATTTGCAACAAAATAGTTGAATGTAACTCAGCAGTTAAATTAAACCCAATAAATGGATTTTCGATATGCAAACATGAATTCTCTACCAAAGGATTGAATTTTCAAACAAAAAATATTTAATTTCAACAAACAACAGTTGTATTTTCAAACAAGAAATATGAAATAGTATTAAGTCTGCGTTACACTATGATTTTGGATACATGGATTTTCTGTAAGTTTAATTTAAATAAAAAATTGTTGAAAATATTACATAACTGTAACGATTAGCCCTCCCCCCTCCCCATGTAACATATTGTAACATTTTTCGTAACCCCCTCCCCCCAAAAAGCTGTTAAACAATTTATGGATAGTCCCTTTTGGAAACCGATAAACTGTTTCCCATCAGAGGCTACAGAAAAATTATATTAAATTAATCCTTTAATATAAGGTAGAGGAACCAAATGTGGATCAGTGGTTATTCTTGTTTAAATATGGAAATTTTTTGATATATGGTCCCTGAAAATGGTTCACTTTATATTACACTACACATTTGCCATTAAAAAAAAAAAAATAATTAATAGCGTAGAGAAACACTCATCTACATTTGGAACCCCGATCCACATTTGTTTCCTGCCCCTTATAATATATTTCAAGTTCCACTCTCAAAAATCTAAATCTTCGAAATAAAGATTTTGAAATTGAATTTTCAATTAAGAGTCCTCACCTTCCGAAAGTTGCAATGGAACTGTTGATACATAAGGAAGCTGAAAATACAAATTTGGATGCTGCTATTTGAATGTATGATTTGACCTTATTAATGAAATCTGAAGCTAAGGTCTCGGTTTCGAAGGTCATGACCGCCATAATATATCCATTGGCCACGAGATCACGCCAGCGGCATCGGCATCGGTACCAGCAACACAGATGGTAGACGTACGGTACTTGTTATGGAGAAAGTTAAGCGGCGGGAGAGAACGAGAGAGAGAAAGAGCCGTCGGATCTTTCTTTGCATGGATTTTGCCTCTTTCTTGGATACCTTTCGACTAGCTCTCTCCTTCCTTGTTGCGGGATCCAGGCACGAGAGCGACCTGGAGGGTGTCTCATCTCACCAGCAATGCCAGCATAGCAAAGAAGTCGACGAGACTGGCAATGAACCGCGGCCGCGGATGCGATGGTATGGCGCTTTGCGTTAGTGGGTAAGTGGGCCGACCTGCACTACCTGGTTAATTAGTAATGGGTCCTCCTATTACAGAATCCTCTACGCTCATTAATTTTAGATGGGATTTTGTCACCACTTGAGTAGTCCGATTCTCGTCTCGACTCTCGAGTTAAAACACCGTTATTTTTTCATTTGATTTTTACTTTCGCCCGAGCTAGAATCCCAAGGAACCTGTCACACGGCAAGTAGCTCTGATGCTCCATCCAATCTGCTTTCGATGACTGAAACAACGCTCCTGGACCATGTCTTCTGTGACGTGTTTGATCGGAAGAAGGCTTTCGAATTGGAAGTGAAATCGAGTACCAGATTATCATTTTTGGGTTACATTTTCTTTCAGAGCTTATTGTGAGAGCGTTCTTTACTGCTTTTACATTTTGGGAGTTATGTCGACCCTTTTTCACGGTTGAGGGCCTATTCGTACTTTTTTTAATCTTTTGAATCACTTGGGACATATTCAAACTTGTTCGGAGACTGGTGAAATATTTGGAAGACTATGGAATATTCTTACAGTAATCGAAACAGCTATGGACCTTTTTAAGCTTATTTCAATATTTTAAATTTTCTTAGAGCTTTTAGCATAACTTTGAACTTGTCTGAACTATTTGAGAACTTAATGAATATAAAAAAAAAACATTCAGCATTGAATTATTGTAACACAGAACCATACTGACACAGGTAGAATCTTGCCGAACGTTCTCAGATCAATTTGAACCAATTGGGATATATTTAAACTGGTTTGAAAGTTTGCGAAATATTTGGAAGATTATGGAATATTCCTGAAGTAATTCAAACAACTTTGGGCGTTTTCGAATTACTGTGGATCTTTTTACAACTTCTCAAAGCATTTAGCACAACTTTGAACCTATCTGAACTATCTTAGAACTCGATGAATTAAAAAAAAACATTCAGGATTGATTTTTATAACTAAGGACCTTTCTAAACCGGTTAGGATCTTGCTGAATGTTTTCAGAATAATTTAAACCACTTGGAACAAATTCAAACTCATTCGGATGTTCGTGAAGTCTTTTGAATCTTTTCGAAACTTCTTAGAGCCTTTTGGACAACTGTATATATGTCTGAGCTAGATCACCGAATAGGGTATTTCCAAACATTTTCAAACCAATTTGACCCACTTTAACACTATTCGAACGTGTTCAGCAGTAACTGAAAATTTCAGAGCTTCATAATTTCCTGAACTTCTAAGAATCACTAGCATATACAATCTGGTTACATTTGAATCTCAGAACAAGAAAAATAATATTACTAGTTTATTTTTAAAGTTATAGGGTAAAGGAACGAATTGCCGAGCAGGTAACCTTAAACTTTGACTATGCACTTTCTTACAAATGAAAACTTTTACAACATTGAAAATTATTTGGCTAGACAGTAAATTTATTGAACTTTCATCTCCGTATGTATTTTCTGTCATACATTTAGAATGTGAAACCAAAATTGTGATAAAAATTAAATGTGTCGAAAACACCATTTCTCGAGGTGCATTTACCAATCGCTCGAGTGCTAGATCCCTTTTCAAAAATGTATAAAGTTGACTCTCAAGTCTTTAACTGCCATTAACTTAATCTGCCTAGCCTAATATTTATACATATCGACAAATAGGGAAAAAACGAGAAAATCGATATCACTGTTTCTCGACGATTCATTTTTAAAGAACACTAATTGCAATTTTTTAAATAATATAATTATTTGACGAAAAGATAGATTCATCCTAATAATTACTGTAGCATTTAAATATGAAGAATAACTAAAAAAGTGAACAAATTTTTGTTTTCAAATTTCTGATCCAGACAATCTAAAACATTAAGCAAATGGCTAATATTCTTAGACTATGAAAATTTTTTATTCTCTTAAAACCTTTCAAAGTTATTAAAAAGCGTCTAATTTTTCTTCGAAATCTCTGAAAACTTACATTTTCTCTTAAACTTTTTTGAAATCTTTTCAAATTCTACGTTCTTTCGCGAAATTTCAGGAAATAGTTCGAAATCTTTTTCATTTTTCTCTTACAATTGACTTACTCAAATAAACAATCATTAGTATTTTTCCCGTAAAATCGAAAGGAAAATTTTTTATTTGAAAAATTTCAAAATTCTTAAAAAGCTTTCGATCTTTTTCAAAATCTTCAAAAATTGACATTTTGTTTTAGTTTTTCAAAAATCTTTTCAAATTTCAAATTATTTTAGAGTCTTTTCAAAACTTCTAAGCCTTCTATGAATATCTTTTGAAATTATTTAAATTTTTCCTAAAAGTATTTTTCTTAGGAATCTAAAGAAAAAATTTTCATTCTCTTGAAGTCATTACAAGTTTAAAATTTATGTTTGAATAGTTTCAAAATTGCTATAAGTATTTTTTTTTTTTCAATGTACATTTTGTTTTAAAGTTTTTGAAATATTCTCAAATTAAATGAAATTTTTTTTTCTTTACTGATATTTTGCATGTTCGAAAAAATAAAAAAAATTTCTTTTAAATCTTCTACTTTCTTGTTCGAAATTTCAGGAAATGGTTTGAAATCTTCTTTAATTGTCTATTAAAATCATCTTTAAAAATCAAAAATTACTAATGGGCCCAAGTGTGGAACCACACATAAAAAATTTTGTGAGACTCTTCACTTGGGGTGATTGCTAGAGAGATTGATCAGCAACCTGGGTCGGGGCAGTGTTGTGGAACGAACGTGTCATTTAAGTAAATAACACAAGAATTCTAGATCAATCTAAAAAAATCTATACCCCCTACCTTTCATTACTCCTTTCCTCATCGAGCAAGTCATGCCTACTAAAGGTAATGGCCTAATGGTATAATAATAATAATAATAATAATACAAGAATTTTCACGAAATGTTATTGTCGGCACGGTTATTTTCGTCCGTACTCGTCTGTTTAAAAGAATAAAAAAGTTTACGAATTATAGCGCAATAATATGTTGAGGACAGAATCAATAACGTTTAGAAACATTTAGAAATAAATGTTATCATAAAAGAAAATCACTTTTTGGAAATTTTTATTGACAAAATTGATGCAGAAAATTTCATAATATTTACTAAGATAAAAAAATTGAAAACAGCAACTAAAAGTCATATTCACGCCGTGTAGCAACCAATCAGGTTTTCGACAACAAAGTATGCGAGACACCGTGACTACTGCTTTTTAAGATTTTAAGAACTGTGAAATAAGTGATTTGATTTAAAACCACGTTTTATCATGAAAGCAATCGTTGTCAAGTGGTGATTTCTGGTGCCAAAATAATATTCTTGAACTGAAAAGAAATAATACCGCAAAAAAAGTTTTCTGTCCTCAAAAATGAGATACAAAATTGAATTTGTTCATGACAATGACAATTTTTCTTACATAGAAATTTATTGTATCAGGATAGTTATTCCCGAGATGAAAAGAAGTGCTTCCATACAAAAAATGGTCTTGGATCAAAAATGTGAAATCAGTGAAACTGTTTACAACAATGATATTTGCCAGAGTAAATAAAGAATTCAAACACCAAAAATATATAAATTGATGGGGTTTGCGCATTTTGAACCTAAATAACCAATTAACGGTTTTTCTTTAATTCACCTTCCATAAACCTCTTCAAAATTTAATAAGCTCAAATATAAAAAAGAAACTTACAAATCTTTGATGAAATGCGACCTATAGAACTTTATGAACAAAAACTTACGCGATACTGAGGCTGTTATGAAAGGTCACACGTTTCACATTACCAACTTCCGGTGCGATTTGAAACAACTCCCTTCACCACAATATGCGGTGGAATTTAATGGAATTTTTAAGTCAATAAATGTACAATGTCTATTGATAAAAAATCAAAACGAAAGCATTCCACCTTAAAGAATTGGTTTTAATGATTCAAAAATTTAGCACACATTCTTCAATAGAAATTTAAGAAACATAATGAACGAGTCTTTTGAGAAATGTTCTGAGATTAGAGTTTGAGGAAGCGGAACGTGGTTCATAGCGAAGAGTACCGCAATAAACTGTTTTGGAATTTCTGAAGTTCAAAGAAAGTGCTTTGACCGATATTTGGATTTTTCTAGGACACCTTCGCACGTTGTTACACGTATCTGAGAGACTATAGACCACAGAGTATAGACTTGGGCACTATCTCTATCGAGTATCGTCAGATGCTGTTAACCCACTTATCCTCCTCGAGGTGCAAAGCAAGTCTCGACTTTCGATAACCGCGCGTGTAGCAATTCCGTCATTGACGTTTCTCATTATTCCCTTAGAACCATCGACAACCTGCTCATTCCTTCCGCCATTTCTTCATCAAGGTCGAAGGCAAGGTGAATAAATTATTTTTTTTTTTTATCCCAAAAATTTGCCCTAAGGGGACATGTAGGTTAATTTTTCGATTTTTTCTGTACTTTACTATTTCACAATCCTTCACCAGTTTTTTGAGTCGAGTGCCATTCAAAAATCTTGAAAATTACGAAAAATATAGGTCAATTTAAATTTTATCAGGTGATGACATTCCAAACTTCCCAAAACTTTAAACCGTATTTTCTTGTATTTCGTTTTTTAACGGTAGCTGCGATAACCAACGAATGGATGCTTTGAATTACTTGGGATTTACAGAGATTACATAGAAAAGTGACTCTGTTGCACTAAACAGTGACCAGATTTATAGAATTTTTTCTTTCGAGTTTATTAACAAAAAACAAACCATTTTTGTTATCAATTTTCAAGTTCTCTAGGAAAATGTGCACCATTTCTACAATTTTCAAATTTTTTGGGTGGAGTTTGATCAGTGCAAAAGCTATATTTACGTAATTGAAGATGTACACGAAACGAAAGCATAGAATTTACAAAAAATGCTATAAATGAGCCAATTTTTTTACCTTTTACATCGGTATTTCTGTTTATAAAGTTAATAAATATGTCTTTAAATTTAATATGTCAATTCACTCACGAATTTTCGTTAGGGTGGATTTACTTTATTTTTTCAATTTGCAGCGCATCAGATTTTTAATTCTTCAATTTTGAAAGTTTCGAGTTTAAAATTTCCAATGTTTTCAAAATATTTTCAAATTATGAAATAGTTCAATCTTGATTAATAATGATTTTTAAATCTATTAAAATTAAAAAAAAAACAGATTAATCTATGAAATTGAACATTTTCACTAGCCGTCTTAGTTTTTAAATATTTATTTCACTTTGACCACATTGTTTGAAATTGAAAAAAATTGAAGATTTTTCAATTTCAAATTGGGGGCTTATAATGTATTTTTTGCAATCAAATGTTAAAAAGATGTAGAATTGGATAGAAATAAAATTAAAATTTTCACTAAGATCATTGACTTAGTTTTCAAGATCTCAATCAGTGAAAGTCCACGGGATACCAATGAAAATGTTCATGATTGAATTCATTCAGGTTGAATAATTCGAAATTGGCTGTCAGTTTGAATAATATTTTAAGATAGATAAAAATGTATTATCAAAAGCATTTACAGTTTTTTAAATTCTAATGTCCGCAATTGCTAGTCCAAAAGTGAATAAAATAAATTAATAAATAAAATTCGAGGGAGACCCAAAAAGTTCCACATTTTCACATAAGAAAGAAAAACAATCAAATGAAGTAAAAATCTAAAAAAAAATCATGTTCATAACTAATTATATTCCCGTTCTGTTAAAACCACGTATACTAACATATTTTGTGGCGCTAATTATAATTATGACCTCGGAAATATTCTAAAAAAAGTGATCAAATTACAAAAAATATTAATTATTGGTAATTATACCTCACAGGTTGTGCGAATTAATAAATTTATGTATCGAAACGAGAGAAGTCCCAGACGATTGGAGAAAAGCGATTATCGTACCAATATACAAAAGAAAAGGAGATAAAAGCAACTGCAGTAATTACAGAGGTATCAGCCTACTAAGTACCGTAAGTAAAATATACTCAAAAATACTTATCCGTAGGGTAATGCAAATTACAGAAGAGAAAATATGGGAAGTCCAAAGTGGATTTATGCCAGGAAGATCATGTACGGATCAGATATTTAGCCTAAGACAGGTCGCAGAAAAAAGTTTGAGAGTAGGAAAGAAAGTCTTCTGTGCATTTATCGATCTAGAAAAAGCATTCGACACGGTAAATAGAAGTAAACTTTGGGAAGTCCTTAAAGAGTATGGAGTGAATGGAGGGCTCCTACAAGCAATAAAAACAATATATACAGGTAGTAAAGCGAGTGTAAGGGTAAATGGGAAAAAGAGTGAATGGTTCGATATTATGCAAGGCGTGAAACAAGGATGCGTTATGTCCTCGTGGCTTTTTATCATATTCATGGATAAGTGTCTTAGAACTGCCCTCTTCGACGAAAAAGGTGTAGATCTCGAAACCGTCAAGGTACGTGGGTTGGCTTTCGCGGATGACAAGATTGTTATGTCAGAATCAGTCGAAGACTTGCAAAGAATGTTGAATAAACTTAATACAAGCATGAAGAACATGGACCTCAAAATTAACGTGAATAAAACGAAAGTCATGGTGTTTGAGGGAAAAATTGAGAAAACAATATGCAACATAGTTCTAAATGATGAGAAATTAGAACAAGTTGACAAGTACGTATATCTAGGTAGTCTATTCACTAACGACGGAAAAATAGATGGGGAATTAGATAGGCGCATAAATAAGGGTAAGCAGGTTATCGGTAGAGCAAGGTCCATCCTCACAAATAAAAACATATCAAAAAAAGCTAAAATGGCCATACATAACTCTATTTTCGTACCGACTGTACTATACGGTAGCGAAACATGGACCTGTCAAGAAAAAGACAGGAGTAAAATCAACGCGATCGGCATGAAACCTCTGCGCATAATATGCGGGAAAACACTGATGGACAAAGTACGAAACGAGACAATCCTCGAAGAATGTGGTACAGGGGAGACACTAGTTGACATATGGGAAAGAAATCAGCTGAGGTGGTTCGGACATCTTGAAAGAATGAAAGATGAACGACTGACCAAGCAAGTGTATAAAGGTAAAGTAAATGGCAAAATGCCCAGAGGTAGACCGCCGAAACAATGGTTAGAATCTGTGAATGAGACACTAATACGAAGAGACATAAGAAGCCATAGAAATACAAGAGCCTGCATGAAAAAATGCATGGACGTGAATGAAGCTAGAGTAGTATGCCAGGACAGAAATATGTGGCGACAAATAGTTTATAAACAGAGTGACAATAGAGTGAATGATGCCTGAAACAAAGACCTTGGATACTAATGGGCCCAGGTGGGGAACCATATATAATAATTTTGTGAGGCTTCTCACTTGGGGTGATCGCTAGAGAGATTGATCAGCAACCTGGGTCGGAGCAGTGTTGCGGAGTGAACGTGTCATTTATATAAATAACACGAGAACTCCAGATCAATCTAAAACATCTATACATAACACCTACATACCCATCCACCCTATACCCATATACCAATCAACCTCATACCTATATACCTATTTCACTACTTTCCAACCGAACAAGTCACGCCTACCCCGGAAGGGAAAAGGCTTAATGGTATAATAATAATAAATTCAAGCTGCAAAAGGAGTAGGGTACGATAGAACTTATCCCTCCGTTTAAAGTTTGAAAAATGACCATTATAACAACAATTGTTATAAGCACTTATAATGTATCACTGAAACAAAATTTATATAACATATTATAATTTGAATGTTGATAATAACAATTTCTAATTCGTACTATTCTAATATTTATAATTAATCAGCTGTTAAATATAAAAATTAATCAACAATTAATGAAATTCATCAAAATGATTAATATATATTTATATTGAACATTAATGAAATCTTGTATTGATTCACACTTATTTCGATGTGATACATTTCTTTTCATATTCTTCCGTTCTGAAATTTGATTTAAACATAAACAAACATTTATTAAAGAAATATTTCTCATCTGATTTTTTTTGAGTTTTTTTTCCTTAGAAAATCCCAATGTTTTGCTAGAAATTTATAAAAGTGAATATAAAGTGACGATTGTTCCCTGGGAAACCGAAAGGTTGAAAAAAATCATTCATTGAAAAAAGTTTTTTTTTTTAAATTATTTGAAAATGTTTAAATGTTTTTCAGTCTTCTCCGTCTGCTTATTTTACTTTTGGACTAGAAAGGTACTTTGAAAGATTTAAAAAGATTCACTTCAACATTCGGATAAGTCATCAAAGTAAACAATTACCTACATAATGTATGGTCACTTTTCGAGCTGGAAAAGGGGTAGGATGTGACGGAACTTCGCCCTTCCCTTCTCAAATCTTCTCAAGTTAATCAACTGAGAAATATTAAAATTAATCAACCATTAGTGAGATTCATTAAAATAACTCAAATATATTTGTATCTAATATTAATGAAGTATGCTATTCACAAATGTTCTTTGGTCTCTACGTACTAATATTTCACTTTACTCAAATCCAAATATACAAGTTAAATAGTTTTTAAATTAAATACTTCAAAATTATATAGATTTGAAAAATAAAATGTCTGAAGCATTCGTCATTTAAAATTTTGAATTCACTTTTATAGATTTGAATTTGAAAATCTGAATGCCCGTGAAAGTTTTGAGTGGCGACCCTGATGTACATATTCGTAAAATTTGTGAAAAAAGTTTAATTAACTTTGGTAAACAATATATGAGGTACCTAGAAATATAAAAGAAAAGAAGAATCCGCAAAAGTTTTATTGGCTTTTAATTATGATGAATAATACATCGTTCGGAAAAGGATTCGATTTCGAAAATTTTATGATTTTGTATTGAAATGTCAAAAGAGCAGAAATGACAGGTTCCATTCGAGCGAATCAACGAGGAAAAGTGACCGAAATTCCTTTGGTAAGGCTTCTTCGACTAGTAGAGAACGCAGCTTCCGTTCGAAGATCTTTTTACTTTCATAACGCCAAACGGGACACGCTTACGTCGTGTCCTCCTTTACGCTGATCAATGGAGGATGAGAATTTTCAGATGCTGGGCATCTACGTGTATTCTTGAACGTTCAAATGAAACGGTATTTAAGAAAGGCCTAACTTTCGGCGATGGGTCGTGTTAAGAGTCACAATTACCACTCAAAACCCAATTTAAATTTTAGATTTTACATTTCTACCTTCAGAGATTTACATTTTAAGACAAATTTAGACATCTTAAAAGCGAATTAAGATAAAGAAGATAATTTTGAAATTAGATTTTGACCTGGATTTTTAACTGAGTGATCAAATGCCTAATTAATCGATCTTTTTAATTATCATATGCACTTAAAAATAAGATTGACAAATATTAATTACTTTTAAAAGCAATTTTAGGCATAATCTACCAGGAGACGTATTAAAAACTACAGTTTCAAAAACATATATAGTGACACTAAAAAAAGGCAGAACAGTAACGGCAATAACATCTTTCATCAGAAAAAGAGCTACATGAAAACAATATGTGAGACGGTATATTGTCTTATTTTCTTTTACGTATGGGAGAAACCATTGAGTGTGGAAAATTAAATAAAACTTTGACGACTTCCATACTATTAATAAGTTTTTATTTAATCAATTTCCTTATAACAAATTTATTCTCATATACTTCTCGAGACCAGGCTTGTCTGTTCAACAGACCTTTGTTAAAATTTTTAAAATTCGAAGAACAAAATAATTCGATGTGTAGAAGATAATTGAGAAAATCCAAAATGAGTGCTCATTTTTAAGATTTATCAAAGAAAATGTTCTCAATTACTTAATGTACGTGGAATAAAACGACTATTGTAAATATTATTGTGAAAAAATCAAATTCGGACTGGAAAGGTTGTTTTAATGTGTTTTCATTATTTATTGTATGTGGAATAAAATGACAATTGCAAATATTATTGTGAACAAATAAAATTCGGACTGAAAAGGTTGTATAATAATGTTAAGAATTGTGGAATATTTAAACATTATCATACAACCTGTCTAGTTTGTAGAAAATTTAACAATTTTTAACATTATTATACAACCTTTCCCGTTCAAGTTTAATTTTTCACAATAATATTTACAATGCTTGTTTGATTTCACATGCATTGAATAATTAAGAACATTTTCTTCAAGAAATCTTAAATGTGAGCACTCAATTGGATTTTGTTAATTATCTTCTACACAACAAATTATTTTTTTCCCTGAATTTTAAAATTTCAACTAAGGTCTGATGATAAGACCAGACTCGTTTCGAAACGTAACAATAAGTTTTTAAACTGGAATGGTATTGAATAAAAACTTTTTAATGGTCTGAAAGTAGTCGAAGCTTAATATAATTTTCATCATTAATTCAACATTTAGAACTTTATGAAACATTAAAAACCATTATGGACCTTTCAGAATCTATTTGGGTCAGTTGAAATAATTTACCTTTCCGAATCACCTCATATACTTTCGAATATTTAATGTTTCATTCGTTACTTTTTGGAAATAAGTCAAGTGCTCAAAGCCTTGCGGGACTACTTGAAATCTTTCTGAACACAAAAAAAAACAGAAGTGAATTTTTCATCCGAGTAATTTTCAAATAGATAAAGTTGAATTTTTTTGCATCGAAACAAAACAAGATTCAATGGAGTTGACATGGAAACCATTTCCCACGTGGTGGGTAAATCTTAACACGTGAAGTTAATTTTTGTTGCAGGTAAATATTACTTTGAAATCGCTGTAAAGATTACATTTTGTTTTTTCTGTGAATACTTTAGAACGTTATAGGACTCTTTTCAACTTATCAGGATCAAATCAAAGAAGTTTAAACCCTTCTGAACTTTCGATCACTTTTTACAGTTGAATTTAGAATTTCTTATGAATTCCATCCATACATAATAGATATGAACTGTTAGGTACTGCTTGAGACATCTTCCTGCCTTTCAAAAACCCTTCCGAACATTTAGAAACCAATTAGGATAATATTTATTTTCAAATACAGCTACTTAATATTTTGAATTTTTTAAACCGATTTTCTGTCTTTCTTATATTTTGCAGAAGGATAGAATGCTGTACATATTTCTGAATTTTCAGCAACGCCACTCCAGATTGGTGAGTAAAAACTTGAATAAATTATTAAATTCATCTTATACATTCTTGATGAAATTAACATTAAAAAAAATACGATTTTTAGGCATAAAAAGTCAACCTGAAGTATCAAAAATGTAATCTATCTTCTACCTTAAAGATTCACATGATTAAATTTGCAAGGAATTTTGCATTTGCACGTTCTTAATGGATGAATTAATTCACTTTCTAAATAACGATATTGATTTCCAGTTTTTGGCTACTTTTCTCTTTCGTGCATATGAAATTAACCTTAATCAAATCAACGAAACTTTTTCCTTTTTTAAAACTTTTTTACATTTTTTTCTGTGCATATATAAAAAGGTATATATGGAGAAGTAGTGAGATTATATTAATTAACTGAGACGAACAGCAATATTTATTTAATGTATTCCACTCTACTCTCTAAATTTCAATCAGTTGAATATTTTACTAATTTAAATTAGTAACTAAATTCTAGCTATGGATTGATTTTTTTTACTGAATAATCAGTCAGTTTTACTGATCCATCAGTTAAAAATAAAGTATTAATAGCTGGAATTCAGTTACTTATTGAATTCAGTAACAATTGTACTTGATTCAGATTTAGCGAGTACACCATTGCTTCATAGAATTATAACTTTGTTAGCTAATATTTAGGTTAGATATCGGCCATTGTTTAGATTTTAAGGATAAGTAGTGTTTAATGATTCGATTTCGTAAGATTTTAATTCATAAATTTTCAATTCTGACTATCTAAAAGTTATAAGTGTTGAATTTTGAACGTTTTCAATTTGATATTATTCCATTATGAATATTTTAAATCTAACAATTACGAACGTTTTAATTGCAAAAGACTGTATTAGAACACATTCGAATTAATACATTTCATAATTTAACCCTAATGACAATTCAAGCATCAATTCAAAAAATCTCAGTTTGATCATCTAAATAAGAAATTTGTTAACGTTCAACGTAAGAATTTGAAACTGTGCGAGAAAAGTCAAAACTGAAGAATGTGCATTCAAACCTATTAATATTTGATCATTTTGAACATTCATGTTCTCAATTCTTGGTCACATAGAGTGGTCCGAAAAATATTTTTTTTTTGCTAGAGAGCAAGCTTTTGAAATTCACATGGGATTTTAAATAGGAAAAATCATTTTTCAAAAAGATTGAAAAAATAACTACTTATTATCAACTTTCTTTATGAATTTGATAATTCAAGAAAATAAATAAAGAATGAAAAAACAACAACATAATTTTCACCCAATAGCTTTCAATTTTCACCTTCCTAATGAGAGAAATAGTTTAAGAGATTCGATCAAACTAAAATTTTCTCCACATTTCCTATGAAAAAGCATGAGTGAATGATTATTCAAGGTTTAAATAAGTGAAAATTTTCTTTCTAAAAAAATACTATCTTTTCAAGATTCAAAGACAAAAGAAGTTTGTTCAAAAGAATAATAATTAATTAAATGATTGAAAATTAGATTTAAAATACTTGAAAAGTTGTGTTGTACCGAATACTCATCATTTTTGCCAAAGAAAAGTTTGAAAAAAGTCGTCGTTGATAAAAATGTGATATAAAGCTGCTATGTTACTTTTTTGAGCACTTTCCGGGCACAATACAAGGGGGTAAAGGGGGGAGTTATTCGTTGAACATTCTTCAAGAAGTTTCTAAACTTCAATTTATAAAAAGTTTATAACAGGTAGATGTTTTTCTCAAGTGTTTAAAAACTAAGCTTTTTCCACTCAAAATCCCACGTAAGCTTTGACCGATTCGGAAATAATACGCACTTTTTTCTTCGGTAACCTCGAAAAATCGGGAGGTCGTCGCTATCCAACATAAAAAAAATGTAATCCATTTTTGGACCATTCTGTCAGCCAATTATGAAATTTTTCCATTTCAAGAGGAAGGTGTTTGATTTGGGCCAAGTACCAACATTTATTGATAAGTGAATTGGACGATCATTACGCTTATATATACATTTAAGATGCAATCATGCAAATTTCTTTTCTGTTTACGATCGAAGAAAGTGCTTGTGGGAACAAGAAGGGGGAAAAATAATGTGATCGCAATCTCGTAGATAGTGGTGTACCTTGGCAATATTAGTAAATGTAAGCCCTGCGTTAAGGCCAGCTGGTTTTTTGTGACCTTGCTAAATTTTAGTAATAAAATGTTCGGTCGCGTTTCTTATTTCGAGTTGTCATTTTGGTGGTAAACTTGTGAACTTGTAAACTTCTGAGGACTTGTAGAAAGACGTTCACCAAGATTACGAGTGGTCACTCGAGTTTCGCCTTGATACTACTTTCTGAGACTTTTTGCTTTTTCGTGAATCACATTTCGAAATATCCACTTTGAAGGTACGAAAAATTAAGTCAAGAAGATCATTCATCGACGTATTTCAAACATTTTTTTATCAATAACTCTTTCTCATCTCATCAAGTTTAAATCACGTATTCTTTGATTGAAGATAATATACACACATTCATAAGGAAATTTTTCATTCTACATATTTTAATTCTAAAATTCTTTTCAAGTATAATGTGCAAAGTAGGTTCATTCTTGCCTGTTTCCAAATCAAAGATACTGTATTTATAGAATAGAATACATTTTTCACTCCATGTATACCCTTTTCAATCAAATCCTCCATTACCCAAACTTATAATAATACCTGACGTACTCGATCCAGTGGATTTTTCCAATTTCTAAATTCCCCTACCGTCTTCAGACAAATTCTGGTGAGAAGCACTCGCATTTGCCTGAACATTTGGTCAGGGAAGTGGAAAACTACATAAAACCGAAATTTCTGAGGATGTAGATATTTGATAGCACCGAGTGCCAAAATTCATCGTCGGCGTCAAACCTGCCGCTCGAGAGTAGCTGAAATCAGTGATAACACGACTAAAAAAATCACTTGAACTTCGAGAGCTTCACGAGTCAAGAAGAATTATTTCCAATTTCTTATTCAATACCTCATTGTTTCAAAGTTACATCACAAGCATATTACTTCAAAGCTTTTGGTGCAAAAGTAGCCAGTCATTAACTGTTGATTTTGTACCGGTTTCTGTGATGCAAATTGAAATCTGCATTGTAACTCTAATGTCCTTCCACTTGGAAGAAAACACACAGAACATGAACACGTGCTCGTATTATATTTAAAACCCCGGTAAGAAGAGAGGAATTCAAAAAAATGCAGAATATGAATTCCCATTGATACGTGAATTTTCTTCCATCGAAAGTTCCACCAACGAGTAGAAAAAAAAGCAAAACCTATTCCTTTTAATCGACTTAGAAAAATTTAATGGAAGCGTATTGGGAGGAATTAAAAAGTGGAGGAATGCAAAAGAATTGCAACTTGACTGCTAAACATCTGAAATCGTTTTTAGGCGTTAGGAGAGGAGAGGAGATGTTTAGTGGCCAACTTGCAATTAGAAGGAATTAAAATAATCAAAAATAAAGCATGTAAGTATGGAATTAAAAATGACCATGACAAAAAAATTGAAATTTCCAAACTTATGTTGCACATGGAGGAATAGAAATCATATAAGTGCACACATTTTGTGGACGGATCAGAAAGAATTAAATTAATCGAAAATACATCATGTAAGTATGGAATTAAAAATAACCATGAGAGATGAGAGAAAACTAAAATAATACTCACTCTTTCGTTTAAATATGAAAATATTAATTTTTTTTGAATTCTTCTCTTCTTACCGGAAAGTAAGCAAAAAATAAACAGGATCTTGAAGAATATATATACATATCTTCTAGTATGAATGATTAAATATGAAACATTTAGTGTAGTTAAACTACAATGATTAAGTGAAATTAAAAAGGAAATAAAGATGTGGCAAAAAATTAGAAATTTGACTTCACGAGAGCCATTATCGACGGGACCGAATTGGCGCGAATGAACCAAAGACTTGGGCCGTTTGTAATTGATTATTTATCTCGTAAACTCGTTTCTTTAGCGAGAGGTCGACCGATATTTTTCCTTGCGATTTAAGACAGGTCGTGTGCCAATGCACCGAACTTAGGAACGTTTCAAACCAGTTTTACGCCTTGTACCGAGGTTAGGCCACGTTTTCTCAGATTGCGAGAAAAAGTGAGAGACTCATACGATATCAAGTGAAAAGTTCATCATTCACGAACCTTACAGTTATACGTTACAAAAAAAACAATAAAAACATCAAGGAAATAAAATATTAACATTTTTGGGTTCGAACAAAAAATTGGAATCCTGAAAACATGATCAAAATTCTCAAATCAAATTTTATCTTATACACCTACAATGTTTGTAACAACGTTAATGAATAGCAATTGAACTATTATATTGTGCAATATTTGTAATCTTTATCAAATCATATCATCAAAACTTGAAAATAAAAAATGTCAGGCCATTGATCATAAGAACTGTAACAGAAGATTAAGTTTTAAGATAAAATAATAATTTTAAATAGATTAAAAAAATGAACTTTTATTCTATATACATTATATTTTAATTCAGTCTTTTATTTGAAATATTAAAATTGAATGTGCTCCATGATTCGAATTTAAATTGCTAAATTTTCAGCTGTAAACTTTTAAACGTGAAAGCTGCACTAAAAATGGTTGATTCTTAAAGGCGACTAATTAAAAAATGTGCACGTTTGCATACGTTGTGGTGCAATTTTGAAAAGTAGAAAGAGCAATTTGAAATTTGAAATTTTAGCAATTTCCAATTTTGAAAAATGATAAAGGTTGAAGTAGAAAATGTTTCTTTTGCAGAAAAAAACCAGCATTTTTTAACACGAACGGAAACAACTCATGAATTGTAATTTGTAATTGGTACTGACTTATTTCACGAAATTTTCCGTAAAACTAATCAGTAGGGTATGTCGCTAGGACTGGTATTACGGAATTTTCCTTCAAGATAGACAGTTCGTTTTTTGTTCCTCCCGTCCTGAAAATACAGCTTAAATTTTTGTATTTATTTCTACCTTATTTGAGATTTGTACTTTTTTGTCAAAAATTTACAATTTGCAGAAAAGTTTCATTTTTCAACCGAATTTGTTAAAATTATGTGTAACTCTCAGAAGATATGTTGGATCATATCTTACTTCTTGATGAGATTCAACATCGTGAGGTGATTTTGCTTCTGATTCATAAGTCTCAAATGCAGTGCAATTATACGACACCTTTAATTTGTTTTATAACAACAAATCAGACTTAGGCTTTAATTACTTTGAGGCAAGTTATGATTTTCTGATACATCAGGATGAAAAATATGTCTCTCGAAATATATTTTTACTATGCTGAGAGTCATGGAATAATTCGTGTCTCTTTTCATTATTTCGAGGATTGTCTTGAACTTTGTAAAAAAACGTTATAAGAAATTTTCAAGAATTTGGGGCCTATCCTAAAGTCTTGGACAGTCAAGTAAAGTTTCAAAAACTTATTTTTCCCAGTATAGACAAAAGAATTAACTAGAATATTTGATTATTTTCTTTCTTCTGTTGACAAAGTGGTTCATTTAGTAAATTCCGAAGACAGGACAGGCATTCCGAAATAGTTGAGAAATACACACATGCCGAAGAAAATGGTCCAGCGACCTTGTGCCGAATTTTACTACTCGTTTTGGTTGGAGGGTTGCGCAAATATCAACCAACATCGCGTCCAGTAGTTCAAGTCAGTTCACGCGAGGCAAGTCCGAGCAGAAGACAAGAATTTCGAACTTGTCTTCTTGGTAGATTCAACCCATTCACTTCCGAGTAAAGGTAAAAATCATTGGGTGTGTTGAACCCACGACCTTAAAAGGTTAAAAACTCGAGAAAAAAGGGGCCAATTTATTAATATTATTCATCAACTTTCGACTTTTTCAATACATTAGTAATTTTTAATCAATTGAAACATTTTTTCTTCGATTTTATTTGACAGACGCCTGAAACAAAACACAAAGCATACAAACATACTATTTTAACAGACATCGCAGTCCAAAATTCTTTCACATATAATTAATGTATAGGTGCCATATAAAATTCAAGATGAAACGCTTATGATTTTCTGTTGAAATATATTTCATTTTCAACAAATAGTTGAATTTTCAAGCAAAATAAACTAATTTTCAAGCAAGTAGTTGAATTTTCATCCTACAAAGACAAATTTTCAACCTTATGGTCTAATTTTTAAACAAAAAAGAATTAACTTCACCCACAAACAGTCGAATTTTTAACCAGGCGAATCTTTACGGTGAAAAGACGAATGTTTTAGAAGATAGTTGAAATTTCAACAAAGAACTTTTCTACTAAAAATATGAATTTTCACTAAAAAAATATGAATTTTTAATCCAAAAAGAAGAATTGTCAACAAAGCAGTTGAATTTTCGAAATAATTAAATTGAATTGGTAACAAAAAATTAATTATCAACCAAATAGTTGCATTTACAACCAAATATTTAAACTTTGAATCTAGTACAAAGATGAATTTTCAACCATATTTTCTTTCCAAATTTGCAAATTTCTATCCAAAACAATGAATGTAAAATAAAATAGTTAGATTTCCAACAAAAATCATTAAATTTATACAAAATAACTGAATTTGCAACTTAAATTATGAATCTTTAAAACAAAATTCAGTTTTAACGAAGAAGTTTAACTTTCTACCAAGCAATTCAACTATCAATAAAAAAAAGATTAAATCTCAACCAAAAGTATAATAATTTTTCTTTGAACCAACAAAAGTTCAAAAAAATTCTTATTGGTCCTGATAGTTCAGTTCGCATTTAAGAAAAAAAGCGAGAAATCGTGGAAGTTTCTTGTAAACAGGGGAAAAAAGAGGAATTCTTGAAAAAGGGGAAAGGAGGTGAATAGGAGGATGAGTGTGAAATCTGTATGTAGATATTTTACTTGTAAAATAGATTCACTAAGCATTTTTAAGACGATTCATCGTTCGTATATAGGTATTTCGAAGCCTCGTCAACAGAGTGTGTGAGCTTTCGTTTGAAATAGTTTCGATTTTAACCGTTAGAGAATTAATTTCCAAGTTGGCGCATCGTTGACAAAAAATTTAGTAAAAAAGTTAAATTTCTTAAGCAATTTATATAGAACGATATAATTTCATATAATAAATAAAAAAGCAAAATAGGTAGTTTCGTTTAGGATTAAAAGTGAAATATATCAGGCAGCTTGGTTAAACTCTCACTATTTCCTTGAATATATTGAAATGCTTACTGAAAAAGGCAACTGCTAATTATACAGTGTTTGTTATTTCTTTCTATAAGTTCTGTGATCATTTTTTTGTACATAGCGAAAATGGAACATGAAGAGATCTCATTTTTGAATCATGCTCCTGTAAATTTAGCAGATTTCTTTTTGCGTAAAAAATTCATCTAAACTGATTGAATTAAGTAGGTCATCGATGGAATAATGGATTTTTAGGTCGCTGAGAAATTTGGATATATATTTTTTGACCATTTTTCTGATCTTAAACGACGAGAAAAGTATTTATGGGACGAAAGAAAGTTAAAATTCGTACTACTGATTTTATGTTCTTCGCTCGATTTATTATTCGAAGAACTGGGTTTAGAAGGCGTTTATTAATATTTTTATTATCCGGTGCAGTACCTCTTAAAAGTAATTCGTTAGCATTATTTCAATAAAAAAATGTTTGATTGTTGTTATTACTGAACACGTGTAGTTTAAATTACTTTAATTTGGAATTCTACGATCACGAATACTTACATTTTCACGGTCTATTGTTTCTGTTGAAACAATTTCGTTTAAACTGAAGAATTTCAATTATCTAAATTTCTTAGTTTTCTATTAGGAATTGAAGATCTCAAATATTGTATTTCCTTTGAAATGCTTTAATTTGAGATATTTTATGGGTAAAAATTATAATTTAAAATTGATTAATTTCGGACGATTTCTGGCCCACATTCAATAATTTCCAACATTTAATTTTGAAAATTTGCAATTTGAAACACTCAAAGGGTACCTTTCAAAAGTGTTTAATTGAAGTGGCGCAATTGTGAATGGTTTTGATTTCCGAATGGCGATTTTTGAACAATCAAATTTAAAAAAAGTATAGTTTCGTTTTGCAAATTTGAAAAACAAATTGTTCGATTGAACGCTTCCAACTCGATATTGCTCAAATGTTCCATTTCTAATATTTTATTGAAACGGTGGAATCTGGAAACATAAACTGCAATTTAAAATTTCGTTAATTAATTTTAAATTTTTGACGTTACTTATTCAGATTATTTAATTTCGAAATTGTTTTGAGACTCGTGTATTTTTTTTGCATTTATTTTAAACGCTTTGAATTTTAAATTGATTACAGTTTGAAAATCTTTAAGTTAAAATTGTTAAATTGGCATAGAATTGTTTAAGGCCTCTCTTTTGCTAACTGAAAACGAGTTTCTACTATTGGTTCCAGTTTTAAATATTTTTAAACCTGAATGCATTTAATTAAAAATTCTTTAAAAAGGCTTCCAAGTTACAATTAAAATGTTTGATACGTCTTTTACATGAAATTGTTTAATTACCGACATTTGGTAGTGAAAAATCTTTAATTCAAGTCTTATTTATCGTTTAGTTTCTAAATTTTTGAATGATTTTAATTAAAAATTGTTCAATTCTGATTCAAATTAACTTCATAGAAGAAGCGTCTTGATGAAGTCTCAACTCACTAGAAAAGCTACAGAAGAAGATTGCAGCTCTCGAAAATTAGGATACTTTCTATTCTATACATTATACCCCAATGTAGTCTGCATTGTAATCCATATTTATATCAAATCTTACATGCTATGTTGGATCTAGAATTTAATTTCTTTTTAGAATTCGTAAACCCTATGTTTACTCTTTTTCAATATTAAAAACATTTTCTTTTGAATTTACGACATCCAAAATTTTCTAGAAGGGTTTCTGGAAAACTTTCATCGAACTTGAAACTAACCATAATCTTTTTGAAATGTAGGTCACGCATGTTTCTTTCAATACAGGGAAAGTGATCACTTTCTTCGTCTTAATTTTGTTTTCCTTATTGCTTTTATAATTATCATGAAAGGTAATTGAAATACTGCCGAAGGACAAGGTTCAATGCTATGTAGATGTTACGACTGCATAATGATTTGTAAAATAGATCTGAAATCATTTTTTGAAGAAAACTTGAAATGAAAGGATCTCCAGATGGAGAGATCCATCTCCTGAGATAAAAGAAAATCACATAGAGAGCAAGTCACGTTTTTACTGTCGAAGATAATTTTATTAGGATTAATATTGAATGATAAAGGTTTTTTCAATGATTTTTGAAAATGGATGGTTAATACCCATCTGCGGATTAAAAGAAAGTGATTTTCATTAAGGGGTAGAATTAAGTATAATTAATGTTTTCGATGATTAGGAAAATAAATTTATCAAAAACTACAAATACTTTCATTTAACTTTTATAATAAAGAAGTATCATTTGAAAAAAGAAGATGATTCAAGGAAAGGAAATCCTCAATATGGACTGCCAAGTTCTCAGCTACTTTATATTAATGAAACTTTAATCATGAACAGATTTTTGAACTTCAACTTCAATTATAACTAGCAAATGACAATCAAATACATTTTTTTAATTAGAGTGCATTAAAAAATCATGAAAATGCAATGCTATCAGATCATTGGCGAACAGGTTTGAAGACTGCGAGTTTCGCTACTTCAATTTCACCAAAGCGATGTTCTTACCTTTCAAAGATCGACGTTGATTAGTCCGATGAAAAAGTAGTCACCTCACTTCACTAGTCGACTCGCGGGCTCACTAGTTTCAACCCTCTTTTCGAAATCAAAGTCAACAGCCTCAGCACCGCGATTTCACAAGGAGAGTCACGAAAATGAATGACTATTTGAAATTAAAGAATATTTTCTCTTCAATTACTGAGGGTATAATCACTCGTTATATTCCAGGGGTAGGAATCCCTTAGGGTCAGGAGGGCACGAGTTCGGAAAAATCCTGTGGGTTCGTTTCCTCGTGCCGATTTGCGTGGATCGGTGACAACATTCGGTCCGTCCAGTCACTGATTCGGGCGCTACGAAAATTCCGATATTTGACCTTTCCCGGGGGCCCTTGAATCACTCACAAGAAGATGATCACGGAAGACACTCGGTGGAGGAAGTCACGTTCGCGCATGCGCGTTCTGGGCCTGACAGTCACTGGCACTGGTCCACCGGACGATGCTGCGCGAATAGTCGGAGGGACAGCAAACTCACGGTTTAAGTATTGGATATCCGAGTGGGGCCCAGAGCGCTGAGTATTGTCGACAGTCAGGCCCCTAACTAAAGAGAGTGGGAGTTAAGAATCTCCGAGGACCCATCGTTTTTAATCTCCTACGATAATTCTTTTTTTTTCCATTTTTGATGGTCCTTGATAAAAACCAAAGTCCGGCTGTCCCTTCTTCGGGCTCTGGCTTCTACCTCTACCTCTACCTCTTCTTCTTCTTCTTCTTCTTCTTCTTCTTCATCATCTTCATCTTCATCATCTTCTTCTTCATCTTCTTCTTCTCCTTCTTCGTTTCCTATTTCTGGTTCTTCAGGTCTGTCAATGAGTCTTTGGGAATTCCCAGATTTTGATAGACAAATTGATATTCAGGATTGTCAACTTTTATAGCTGTGGTTTTTTTTATTTCGTAATCATTTTCATCAATTTGATTTATTCCCCAGATTTTAGGAAGCATCTAGAATTGAACACTTTGGTCCTACTCCTCTCCATTACTCTTAATCATGAAAATCAAAGAATTAATTTCAAGATGAAGATTGGGTAAAGTCGTTCTTTTTCATTGGAATAGGTATACGAGAACTGAAGACTAGGAAAATTGGCTACAAATTAGTCATTTAATCTCAGCAGATTTAATGTATTCACTTTTGCCTAAAATCCCCGTATTTCAACACATTTTATTAAAATTCTAAATATTTTCAAGACCGCCAATAGTGTTAAATTAATTTCAGTAATACGTTACGGATTCTAACACATTTGCGGGTGCATAGGATATTTTTAATCTGTATTTTAATTTCAAGAAAAAAATCTTATTTACAATGTTACATAAAAAAACTTAAGTGGTAAGTCCCTCGGTTTAAAAAATAATAATTGCATTAATTTGGATGTATCCAAGTTAGAAAGGATTGCAGATTTTTTACATGCTAACTGAAAAGCATTGCAATCTCCAGGCATAAAAAATAGAAAGAATCCAATTTTGTAACGAAATTCGAACGTGATAAGTTAACTTTTTCTATTATTATAATTAAAAATTAAATAATAGAAATTTGGATACATCAAATATAAAAGAAAACCACAATATAAAAAACAGTACTTATTTTTCAAATCAACATTGAATAGATTAAAATTAAAATCTTGATCAAAATAAAAATTTGGTAAAATAAATTAGGAAAAATATGGAACTAGTAACACTAGAAAATCTGGAAAAAATACACTTTTTTATTTAATAAAATTCAGTTTTGGAGTAAGTTTCAAATAGTTTTTCTTAGTATAAAAATATCGAAATTTAATAAAAATGTGCACGTTTGTAATGATGAACACTTCCAATTTTGAATTTCAACTTTGAATTGAGGCAATTTGAACAGCTTGAGGTATTAAAATTTTTACATATGGGACGACAATAATTTGAAATTTTGTTCACTAGAAGTATAGACTGGAAATTCTCACATTTTTAACATTTACAAATTGTTTTAATGGAACTTATTTAATGTTATACAGTGCATGTTGAAATTGGACAATGTTCTTTTTTTTTAATTTGAAATATGCTTTTTAAATTTTCATTTCTAAAATATTCATTTAAAGTTGTTCAGTGTCGATTTAATTGAATATCCTCTTATTCTAAATATAGAAAAGATTAAAATTTGACGATGTGAATAAATCAAATTCCGGTTTAAACAGCTGCAAAAGACTCAGCTTTGCGATTTTTTAATTCTAAATGCTTTTAATTTTCTTTTTATGTAAAGCAATTCAAATGTTTCAATATTCTTGTCACTTCAAAGTTTAAACTAATAAATTTTTAATGTTTTCTTTAGGGTGATTAAGAAAAAAAATAATTTTAAAATCTGAACACGTACACTAGCCTAAGTTGTACTACTTTAGTCAGGAATTAAAAAAAAATCAAGGTCGGATATGATTTGAAGGTTAAAGACTCATATGAGTTTTGTCTTTTTTGTTGTCTTTATGTTCTTCACGGCTTGTTCCCTTGTCTTTTTTTATCTTACGTTCTAATGTCTTGTAATGTCTTAAAGTGACCCCACCTAAAAAATCAAAGATCTTCGATCGGACTCCCAAGGGGTTTTAGAGGAAAATCCGTCCGCTTTCTTCTAAGCCTGAAATGAAACAAAAAAAAATTTTTGAAATTCTAAAAAAAATGAAATTCATTTTTGACCTTCATTTTTAAAGGATGAATATCTTTTTTTTTATTGTTTATTTTCAGTGAGAAGAATGTAAAAAATCCTATTTAAATTGTAGAACACGTTTTTTTACTAATATTAAAAGAGTTTTAAATCATGGAAACAGATGATATCCTCAAAGAGCTACTTAACGCTTATTTTCACAAATAAACGAATGTCGGTACATTTTTTAATCTTGAAGTCCTCAAAGGAAAAAGCTCAGCTGTCTTTCGAGCCTAAAAATTAAAAAAAAAGGATGAAATAGTCCAAATTCGAAAAAAATAAAATTTATTTCTGAACTTCATCTTTGAAGGTCAAAGGCCCATTTTTCAAAAAATGCTTATGGTCACTATAAAGGGCGTATATAATCATATTGATATTGTTGGAGGTATTTCCTGTTATTGATATTAAAAGAGTTAAAAGTTTGAAAATTCGATGTTACGCTTGAAAACTTTAAAATATCACTTCTGTCGATAAATATTTGTTTCCATGGCAAACGTTCGCCCCCCCCACCATAAATTGTCATCTAGTAGGATTACACTTTGCCGAAGTTTAAGTCCGATCTGAGACCCTTATTTTTTTAGTTAGGCTCGCTGCAGAAAGAATGTCTCAAATGTATGAATTGAATTTGTATACAATAAAAATTATCCTCTGATATATTACCATTATTGTAAACAATTTCATTAACATTTTTAAACTCATTTTTAAGGTAAATAATAATTTTTTCTTATTTTGAATTTTTTTACAATAAGTAACTTTAAATTATCTTTAAATTATCTTTAAATTTAAATATCTTTAAATTGATTAATTTCTATTATTTTATTTCTCTAATAACTGTAATGTAGCTTTTTTGATTCACAGTTCATTAGTGCCTTCTTTCAAATCCCGTTTAGATTCGGTTACGGTGACTGGCTTTTTTCCTAGTTCTTGATTCTTCAACTTCGACGCCTTCCGGGAATCCCGAATTTCTTTGATTCTTTTTGCATTATTTAAATACTGAGAATGTCTAATTTAAATCAGCCAGAATATTTTGTGGTTTTAAGTTGATGATGACATTATAAATTTTGGAAAACGAAAAATTCAAGTGAATAATAAGAAATCATGATAAAATAGTATTGTTCTTTAATACTTATTTCTAATCAATATTTTTGTGCAACTTTAATTCAAAAAGGTCAACAGGCCTTTTTTGTCAGAAAATTCTCTAAGCTTTTAACGAATTATATTTTAAGATGCATTTCTTATTATTAAATGCAACATAATCCAATTTCTATATCAGAACGATTACAAATTTTGTAGACCTCTATTTTCAGCACTTTACGCAACATTTTATATCCTTACTCCAAATATTCCTTCTCGGTCAGCTTAATTTTCGCTCCAAACTAGTTTAATTGTACAATAAAAGAGCTACGTATTAAAACTGGTTCCTATAAATATTCAAGATTTTTGTCTTTGATTGTATGAATCTTCTTCCCTTCCATTTTTTCTTCATCCTCTTCATCTTATTCATACTTGACCCTTTTTAAAAATAAATCGACTTCTCTCACGTAAGCCTCTACGTCAGGGGATTTTACTATAAGTCACTTTAGAGAACAAATTAAAAGAATATTTTAGAAATATTTTATGGCTAAATAATTAGTGGCTCATTCTTCACTGATTAAAATTTAGATAGGAGGGATGTCGATGCCTCTATTCAATATTAGTCTATGTGCTGACAGCGCCGACTATGAATCTATCTGAGTTTTCAGCGATTTTGAGTTTTTATAACATTCTGATAGAATAGAATATTCTGCACAGTTTTCTTAAATATTAGACAATTCAATGAGATAATGAGGGACCAAAAACGGAAATATGAATAGGCAGAGCGGCAAGAATCCTTTCTGTTTGATTTGGAGGTATGACGCAACGTGATGCAACTAACGTGCTGAGAGTTTTGGTCTCGCGGCTTCTCTCATCAACAAAATATGAGGCTATCAGTTCGAGGAACACACAAAGCCAGTTAACGGAAATCCAGGTTTCAGTGTGCTTATAACTTACACGTAAATTAGTGATTATCAAAAAATCACTGCTTCGTAACCTTAAACCTATACTGGCGTGCTAAAAACAGGCCAAGGCACTTGCGAGATTGAGCAGAAGGCTGTCATCCTTGGGTCTCTCCGTGTCCTCAAGACACACGAGGATTTCACCAGCCTGTCGTTGTGATTTCCTCGCGCCTTGTGGCCACCCAAAACTATAACATATTTTTGTAGGAAATTCGACGCTCTACAAAAAACGTCTCTTATGATTTTTTCATAAATTTATTCCTTCAAAAGTTATTTAAGATTAAAATTGAACACATAATAAATGTGTAGCTTTTTTCTTAATTTTTGACAAAAATTTTTAATTCATCACTAATTATCGTAATAGTTTTTTCGGAAATGTTATAGTTTAAAATGTTCTATAAAAAAACAATAATCTAACTCAAATCATCACATTATCAAGTTTACTGATTTAACAGTTATTTGTTATTAAAAGTACAACAATAAAAGACAAATTCTCAAACAATGTTCAACTTAATAATGTAATGATTTGAGTTAGATTATTGTTTTTTAGATAACATTTTAAACTATATAATTTCCTAAAAAACAATTAAGATAATTAGTGATCAATTTCAAATTTTTGCCAAAAATTAAGAAAAAAACGATAAATTTAGTATGTGTCCAACTTTAACCGTGAATAACTTTTGAAGGAATGAATTTATGAAAAAATCACAAGAAACCTTTCGCAAATCTCCAAATTAACCCTTCGATGGCACACTTCCCGACGCGTAACGTAGCTGGCATGCTGGGGTCTTTTCCACCCCCAAGTGAAAAAGGCTTCCCGCAAAGAGCCAATTCATTATTTTGAATGCTGTGGGTCACTTAGTTCAACATTTATTTTAAATATGAAAATAAGATTGTAAAAGATAAATAATAGTGAAAAGTGACATTTTTCACGAAAAAATTAAGAACCATTAATGCCATTTTTCATTTACCATTAGTACCATTTTTAAATGTTGAAGGGACTTAAATAAGTTTTAACATGCCTGGGGTCTTTTCGACCCCAGTGTGCCAGCGAAGGGTTAAAGAAAAAAAAATTCACATGCTATTTGAATGGGAAATAGAAATTCACGATGAGCGACCGCTAAATATTAATATTAAGAGCTCTACTTTTCACATGCGTCTTTTTACACGTTTCCGGAAGTTTTTATGTGGGGGTTTCGAAGAAAAAAAATAGTCGATTTTTTTTCTATATATATATATATACATATATATATATATATATATATATATATATGTGCGTATGTCTTTTACATGATTCATAAAATGCAAATCACCATTTTATGAATCTAATTACTTGACCAAGAAATTACGTACAAAAAATTGGTGACCAATTCACATTAAGGATGTACACTACGTATAAACAATTTCAAAAGTGAAATGATTGAAATGATTCATAAAATTGACAAAAGTAGATATGTTATTAATTTTCACAAATCCTGGCGGAAGCTTCTAAGCTCACTTCAGAAAAAAATAATTCAGGTTACAATTGTTTATTTAACAGTCGTTATTTAAAGGTTTAGCTTTTGCTTTCTCTTTAGGGAAAATGTATACTTCTTATTTAATCCTAATGATCAAAGTCTCATTTTATTTTTTGAAGGATTCTCTACAATTCTATTTGGGCGGGTTTTATTTGAAAAATTAGTTTAGAAATCATACAATTGTTGTTGCTATAAACACAGATAGTTTAAACTTTAATAAACACCACCCAAATAGAATTTCAGAGAATCCTTCAAAGAAAAAAAGGCCTTGATAATTAGAATTAAATAAGAATTATAACTTTTTCCCTAAAAAGGAAGCCAAAAGGAATACACAAAATTACTACTGTTGGATAAACAATGTTAACCTGCATGTTTTTCTGAAGTACGCTTATAAGCCTCCGTCATGATTTACCGAAATTAATGATAGATCTCTTTTTGTTGATTTTATGAATCATTTTCAAGATTGGCGACTTTTGAGATTGATTGTACTTTGTCATCGTCCATACGTCAAATACTGAGAATTATATATGAAAAACAATTCTGTTCATTATGTCAGAATTTTTCGATCGTTAACTTTCCGATTCCGCCCTGGGGGTTTAAAAACCATCTTACTCTAAGTAACACTAATTATTATCTCAAGAGTTAAACCTGCAAAATATAGAAAAAGAGCTAACTTTTTTATAAGGTCGGTGTAATTGTTTGTTAAAGTGACAAGACATAAAGTGACGTGCAATTTTAAGAGTTTTTAATCAAAGAGGTTACGCAACCCTTAATAATTCTGGATTAAAAGAACGTTTCGAAAACATGTTTACAAATGATGTGGTTCGGTGATTAAAGTTTTTATTTTCAAATTGTAAGGCTTATTATGAAGAATATTGATAATGAGGATGAGAGAGTTAATAAAAAAAAGTGGGAGGGATATTGTTAAATACGAACCTCATGATCATCTTTTGTTCATACTTGTGTCCATCATCGAAAGAATATTCTCATATTGAATTCACAAAGCATATCCCTCGTGATCCTTAAATCATAATCGATAAAGAATACTGATGAACACTAAATGCGACGTTAGCAAATATGTGTTAAAATGCGACTGCGGTCACGAGTCAAATGAAAAAACTGTTATAATTTTTAAAGTTATAATACCACCCGAGAACTTAAGAAAGCTTTGTTTTATGAAAAATCCCTAAATTTGTAAAAATTTTGTTTCCATAAATTGATAAACCATTGATGTAAAACTTCAGAGAATCAGCAAAATGAATGTTCAAACTATCTTATTAGTGCAGCTGTTTCAGGTAAGTTTTTAAGAAAATAAACGGGTTTTTATAAAACATACAAATCTATTTCGCACATCTTCGTCATGTCAATTTTCCATCTTTGTTGTTCGATTTTTATGATTTAAACAGAAAATTCAGTAAGGTAGTCAATTTTGTTTCTTTGTGTCGGTTTCCGCAGTAGATTAAGGCCGCGTCGGGTCGGACAAACGATACATTCCTCACGTTCTCGTGAGCCTTCTTGTCACATCGCTTGAAAAACGGAAGTCAAAGTGAGAAATTATCTACCAAATATCTTCACTCGATAAGCACTAATAAAATTTTCAGTGAGATGACACGCAAATCGTGATGGAAATCACGCACCAATTTGAGAGAATTTTAAAAAATCGGATGACTCTTGCACAATAATTTCATCAGTGCGAAGTTTGTTTCGTGACTTTGCAAAAATTTAAATACACTTTAAGGAATTCTTTCAATAATTCTAAAATCTAGAACATCTCATTATAGCACTGCCGTGCAAACTAAAAAGATACATAAGTGACATTTTTATGAAAAATGAGTTTTTGGTATCACTGGATTCGTAAGAGCAAGCTGCATCTAACTAGCGTAATACAAGTTATTAATTATTAATATTTATTGCAAAAAACGTTTGTTTAAAACTGAGGAAAGTCGAAAAATTTGAAAAATACAACAGAAAAAGATACACAAAGCACTTTGCGTGTCCCAAAATTTGTACGCGGCATCTAATACGTCATCATCATACAAATGAAAAAGAACCTAAAGTGCTTTGTGTCTTTTTTGCCTTGTAAAAGTGACCGAGTGCGGAGCGTATTTACAAACGAAAAGAATCACTTGCCCTTGCGTATGTTTTTGCTTTGTAAAATAGCTCGAGCACTGATCTGAAATCCAAGGGAAATAAGTCCCGGCTATTTTCGGTACTCTTCGGAAATGTTCGGACTTCGGAGTTGCGGGACGAGCGACAGCCAGCAAGACCGCGTGATAATATAATATATAATATATTATACACATAGATTGAATGTATACATTGCTCGCGTGAAATTTATTTTTCTTCTACGGTAAAAATATGTATTTGGAATAAATATACGTACAATTTTATGATTGTACAATAGGGTGGTCCAAGAAACGCTTTTCGAGCTACAGGGCAAGCAGTACCCCCGCAAAAGTTTCCATTTCCGGAGAAAAAAAATCCCTAATTTTTTTTCGATATTCGAATATTAACACGTGCCACCGGGCACTTCAAACTCCCATTTAATTAACATGGGGAGATTTTGGATTTTAGAAAAATTGAACTCATACTTCAGGGTTTGATCGAAACGTGCCAAACTTTTCAGGGATTGAAGAGGAGTACCTATGAAATAAAAGCATACTAATAACTTTTATTTTTAATCCACCCTCACCCCCCCCCCCCCC
>CAKNXH010001128.1:295612-310765 GCA_932178445.1 Andricus quercusramuli | reverse complement strand
TAAAATAATAATTTATTACTAAATCATCTTATCGTATGCTTAAAAAAGGTATAACATTGATCGAGTGGATTGCATAATCACGCGCGAGCCTTGGCGCGCCGAGCCGCCCGCGCCAGCCGCGCTAGCGCATGCGACCGCGCATGAAAAACGGCTATAATTCAACAACCGTTCAACTTATATGCATCAGGGGGGGCTCAAAATTTTCGTTTTGCGATGTAGAATAACATGATATAACGGATTTTGCGATATCTTGTGGTGTTCATTGCTAAAAAGTCTTATAAACAATTGAAATTGCCATTTTTCGATCAAAAATTCAACTTTCAAGGGCTGTAAACCTGCTCCAAATTACTTCAATGATACGTGGGTGGACTCGATTTGAAGGGCAAAGTATTTTCTTTAAAATGAATGGTCAAAAGTTCAAATTGCATTATTAGAAGCCGAGATATGATCGATCGAATGAGGAAAGAGCGCATATTTGCAGTATTTTTGCACTAATTTGCATGCAACTTTGGTTCTAATCAATATTTTTCAAAAATTAAAAGTGGAAAATGTTTGTATTGAAAATTGGAATCAATTTGTCCAATCAGAATTTCGATATGTGTTATAGATAAAAAGTTATGAGCAATTAAACAATTAAATTGTTAATAACAAAAAAACTGACGGGTTTTGGAAGTGACACCTACGAAAAATCGATTCTCCACATCAAAAAACATAGATATCAACAAAGTTATCGAGGGGAGGTGAAAGTGGCTACGGGAAGTATAGCCAGCTCCCGGACTAAAAGGCACTGTCCGCAAGTGACTTTGTGTTCTTTTTGCCTTGTATTTTCGACTTTTCGTGACTATTAAAAATACGCAAGTCCATTTTCTAATAGAAATTGTTTAAAAAATCAATTTTTTATTGCAAAATATGAAAGAGCACAGTATTTTTACCCTAATAGTGTATATAGATTATTCAAAATATTATTCGATATTAGAGTTCTTTGGGCAAACAGTTTTTCTCGATTTTCTCAGTTCGAGTGAGATTGGACTTATGTATCTTTTTAGTTTGTACGGCAGTATAAATGGGTGAAGAAATTTGGAATTTGGTATTTATGTAATAGAATTATTTTTTTCACGTGTGGTTTTATAATTTTGTAAGCATTTGTGAAATTTCTAAGCAGAGAAATACAGTAGTAAAAGATCGACAATAATTCCATCACATAGTAAATTCCCAATTTGAAAATTTTCTGTAATTGTAATTTCGACTCCTGGATGTCTTCTATATTGTTCTAGTATATTTCTACGCTGAAAAAGTTCACGCATGTTTAGAAAAATGTGTAAACCACAAGTTATGAAGATGATTTCATTAAATGACAAAATCAACATTTTTAAAATTCGCTGTATTTCCAATTTTGTTTCCTGAGTCTTGGAGATTTTTTTTCTAGAAAACAATTGAATAAAATCCAAAAAAATTGGGAAGACTTTTTTGACAGCACTTTTCTAATGGCTTACACTTAAAGAACAAAATTGTGAAGATATACCGTTTTCAAAGCTTATTGCAAGCCCACGAGTCACTTTCTAACTTTTAGTCACTTCTTTTGAAAGTCGATCACTGCTTTCAGTTTTCTTTTCGAAATTAATCTTTTATTCAGTTTTCATGATAGCTGTGCTTATATTGTAGTATAGAAATGTTTCTGGTTCAAATGTAAAGTTTCTGGAAATATTTAACTTATTTCTTACAGTGGACGTCTATAACCTTTAAAATAAAATAAGAATATGTGCAGACGTGACAAAGTAGACATTTTTCCATATACGATTAAAAAATATAAAATTTATACACTAGAAGTTGCAAAAAGAGAGATGTTTTTTTATGTTACGATGTTCTTCGAAAGGCTAATCGCAATTTCAAAAACATTTACATATGTAAGAATTTTCAATTGAAAGTGTTTGGTAATTTTAAATTGAAGCATGTCAGATTGTTTAGTGACAACTTGAAATCGTTTAAAGTTGCAAGATCAGAAATGAACGTTTTTTAATACTTGAATAATTATTTCAGAAAGAACAAAATCGTTTAAATTCTGATCGATTTGAAAATAGGACTATTGAAAATTAGGAGTGCTTGAAATAACTCAACAGATGCTTAGTTTCAGAAACTCTTCGAAAGAGTGCTTTTTCAAATTTGTATATATTTTTTAATAATTTGGCATCCCTGATTTATTTCTTTTGGTGAAAAAATAACACCTGATTTTTGTAAAAATTAAGAAAACATATGTTCAGTGTTTGCTCAAGGTAAATTCTATTCTAAATGCTCATGGATTGTGTTTTTCATATGAAAATATTTAACTCTGATTTTTTTACTTGAAAAAAATAATAATCAAATTCACTCAAGGTAATTTTTATAATATCTTTCAAAGAAGATACAGTACGTATAATCAAGTATATAAAAATTGCAACAAAAGTACAGTCTACCTGAAAATTCCACTTGCTATTGCCCAAAAATTACGTATTTTTACGCATTATTACGCGTTATTACGCATTATTGCGCGTTATTACGAATTATTACGCGATTCTTATGCGAGTGAACACCCCCTCAGCTATTTAAAATTTTTACTTCAGGCCTGCGATAAACTTGATGTTGTAATTAACGAAAAATAAACAATCATGTTTCTCTAACTTCAATTAATTATGACTTCGCAGTGAGTGAGAAGTTGACAAAAAATTGAAACTTTTGAACAAAATCGCAACTTTCTAACAATACTCTGAGATAAGATTGTAATAAATAATAATAAATTGTTTAAACAGTTTCTTGTTAACTTCATTAATTATTTTCTAGCATTAAATGCAAAATAGACACAAATTTTGGAATTGCAGATAAAACCGCAACTGTCTAGCATTACTTTACGAGAAGATAGTTGTAAACAGTTTGAGGGCATGAAAATTCCCCAAAAGATTTCCAATGCATTTTTGGACATTTGAAAGAAAAATTATGCCTGCTTTTTTTGTTTGTTAAAAAGTTTAGCAACTGATCCGTAAACTTTCTTTAGGTAAAGAAGCATATTCCAAGCTGCTCACTTTCTTAACAATTTGAGCCAAATTTAAGTGTATCGTTGCTACTAAAATGCGGAACTTGAATACTAAAAATAAAACAATTAATTCCTACTTCAAAAAAGTTATTATTTTAAAAAAAAGTTAGTCCCGAGTTATTCTTACTGAATTTTTGCATGACTTAACGAACAGAAATTTGTCAAGGCCATTTGATTTCATGGTACCAATTTGATTCCTATATTAGGCGGAGGTGAATAACGGAATATTCCAAATTCTAAAGGTCGGTTTCGCCAATGTCTGTGTATAATTATTATTCACAGGATATTTTGATGATCGATCTAAGGTTAATGGTACTACTTTTCAGCGTTTGTACCCAGTACTTAAAAATATTTCAGCTTCAACTGTTATCTCCAAAACCTGTAAATTTAAAGTACGCACATTGAAGTAGAAAATACTTTGCGGCCATTAGCAATTTGTGTGTGTTTCAGAATTTCCAGCTAACTCAGGAATAAAAATATGATTCCTTCAACCATTTGAATTTGAGCATCAACACCAATGAATAAGAAAATCATGAATTCTAATGGCCAAGAAAGTTTGACACAGCTCTGATTCACTATGAATCAGTGACTTTTGTCGTAAATTCAATCAGTTAAAATTCACAGGAAATTAGAAAATATTCAATGAAATTCCACATAGAAAAAACAGAAGTGATTTTTTGTTGCAGATAATTTTCAAGTAGATAAAGATGAATTTTTTCGCATCGAAACAAAGCAAGGTTTAATATAGTTGACATGGTTACTATTTTCCATGTGGTGGGTAAATCTTAATACGTGAAGTTTATTTTTGTTGCAGGTAAAGATTACTCTGAAATCGCTGTGAAGATTACATTTAGTTTTTTCTGCGCACTCGTTCTGCTCTCGTTTTTCAATGGAAAAGTTACTGAGTTCACTGAAACATCAGTAGTCAAGTTTCTGTTAAGAAGGAAAACAAAATTACTGAAATTTCAGTGAATAATCGCTGATTCAAGTTGCCAGAAGAACTTCACTGATTTTCCAAGAAATTCCACTAATTCAAATTTAAAGAGAGTTTACTGTGATTCAGTTGCATCAGGTTACGAGAAGACTGGCCTATAAATTATTTAATCTTTCGACTATGTGACCAGTTAGTGAATCATTCTTTCGTGTGTATTACACAAATTTTGGGATGAAAACGGGAAATTCTAGAATCTATGATGGGAGTCGCCCAACTAATAATAATAATGTTCAAATCCATTAATTCAATCACTTCGTCCACATTGAATCTCCTATGTTTCCCGCTCACTTATCGCGTGCTTCTTGTCTCTTGATTTTTTTTACCATCCAATTCAACTGTCATTTTTACTGTTCATAATTAAAGAATTTTCAATTACAAATCTATAAAATTTAAAAAATTTCAATGTTGAATCTTCAAAATTGAATGATTTTTAATTTTCAAAATTAAAGTATTGAAAAAAGTATTCGAAATTGCAACATTTTCTATTGTACATATTTAATATTGAAACTCTTGAAAATTTCAGAATTTTTAATTGCAAATCTTTAAAATTGAAGTTTTTAATTTTGAAAATTTATAGTTAGAGATTATGCAAGTTTTAAGTTTCACAATAAAAAATTTTGTAATTTTAATGATTTACATTCGGAATGTCTTCCATTTGGAAGATTTAGAATTGAGAACTCTTAACTTTTGAACCTTAGAATCGTAAAAATTTAAGCATTTTTATTTATACATCTCTAAAATTTAAGAATTTCAAATTTCAATTCTTCAAAATTGTAGAGATTCGAATTTTAAATCTTTAATAGTGAAGAGTTTTCAATTTTCAAAAGTTTCAATTAAAAATTGAGTGAGTTTTAAGTTTTAAAATTCAAAATTTTGTTATTTTGGTGCTTTACGTTTGAAATTTCTTCAATTTGGAAAACGTTGTAAATTACATGCCTTCAAAATGCGAATCATTAAACTTGAACAATTGGCAATTCTATATTTTCAAAATTGAAGAATTTTCAATTGTGACTCTTAAAACTTGCAGAACTGTAGATTAAAATTTTTTAAATTGAAGAGTTTTTAACTTTCACAAGTTAAAATTAAAAATTGTGTGAGTTTTGAGTTTAACAATGAAAAAATTTGTAATTTTGATGCTTTATATTCGAAGTATCTTTAATTTGGAAGATTTCGAATTGTAAGCTTATCTTTTACCCTTCAAAATCATCAAAATTTAGGAATTTTTATTTCTGTTTCATGAAAATTGAAAAATGTTCAATTGTAACTATTAAAAGTTGTAGATCATCGAATTTTAAGTCTTTGAAATTAAAAAGTTTTTAATTTTGAAAATGTACATTTTAAATCTTACAATGCAAGTTCTGTAATTTCGATATTTTATGTTTGAAATCTCTCCAATTTTGAACAGTCAGAATTAAAAACCTTGACTTTTGAGCTTCAAAATCATCAAATTTTAAGAAAGTTTCCTTTTGCATCTTTATAATTGAAGAAATTTGAATTGTCACTCTTCAAAATTGCAGAGTTTTTAATGTAATTGTGATGCTTTATATTCGATCTTTCTTAAATTTCGAAGAATAAATAATTAAAATTTTACTTTTGTGCTTCAAAATCATCAGAATATAAGAATTTTTATTTACGGGTGATTCTTCCGAAATTACCGTTTTTCCTGTAATTACTTTTTTCTTCGACATTTGCTACAATTTCTGGGATTTTTTGCACGTTATGTTAGCTGATAATATTTTCAAATAATCACACAAATATCATTCCTATGTCATGCAATAATCATGCCACGCTTCACCAAAGCGAGCTAAAAAGGTATTAAATATTTTAAATTTCAAAAATGATAAATATTTTATAAAAGAAATCTATATTCATCAACCTAACCAGGAAAAATATAACATAGATACCTCGGTATAAATTGCAAAATAATACAATCGAAATTGTCTGTCAGTCCTCTAGACCAACCACATTTAATAATTAATATGCGTAACAGGTGGCGCTAGCTGTTCATGTATCTCCAGATAGACATTGAGATCTCTTTCACCGAGCTGACTGTCACTGCATTATTTTTTACGCTTTCGTCTCTTTCTTCAAGTCATTCTAAAGTGGATATCACAACCAAGCGTCTCATTCCTTTTGTACGTGACAATGATAAATTTATACTAAAAATAAGTCACGGTATATATTTTCAAGTAAAACTATTGACCGCCAACTCGGCGTCGCGATGTCTGGGATCCAGAGAAATATATAAGAATGGAAAATCTGTTTGACCTTAAGATTATTCTGTTGCTTCTCTTTAAACTGAATACGAATCCGAGATTTTTAAGTAAAAATAAATGTATTTTGGAAAAACTTTCTTCCCTGTAAAACGATCATTTCGGGAGAATCACCCTCACACATCTTTGAATTCCTAGAATTTTTTAATTATAAAAATATACAATTGAAAATTATGCAATTTCAAGTTTAAGAATAAAAAATGCTGTCATTTTTATGACTTGAATTCGAATAAGCAAGTGAATGGAAAAACAGAGTGTCCTTTAAGGCCATCTAATCACGATATAAAATTTCAAGTTAACCTAATTATTTCTTTCTTTGCTTCTAATTCGTGTTGAGATAAAATTGTATATTTAAATAAAAGTTACAGATTACTAAGAGCCGATTAAAATCAAAATTAAACTAATTAGTGAAATTTCATTTGTATGAAAGCCGATTAAGTTATTTTAATATTGATTTTAATTTATTAATTATATTTGATACTACTTTGAATTTAAGCATATGTATTCCAATTTGATAATTATAGGCAGTCAACATAAGAAACACGTAATAAGCGCATGTAGCAGGCTACTTTTGCTACTTATGTTTATAATTCTTTGCATTCTGGTATTCTGGAATATTCATATTTTGTTGTATAGAGGGATGTTTTTAATGGCCTAAATTTTCAAATCTACTTTTTTTCAAAACATATTTTGATATAATTCGACCCCAGGAGTTCGAAAACACAATTTTGAAAAAATGTCTGTGTGCGCGTATGTCACTTTTTTCTGTTCACCACATCTCGAAAAGTGAAAGAGCTACGACCATGAAATTTTGACTAATTGTAGCCCCGATTGATATCTAAGTCTGGTAGGATTTTAAGCTAGATCGGCAATTTAGAAGTTTTTTTCAATTAAAAGATTTAAAAAAAATTGTACCTTGTTTATATGAAAAAACTTATTTTGATATTCAAAATACTATAATAAGATATCCACTATATTTGTTCGCGTCTTCGAAACTCATCGCTCTACCTATTGTTAAAACTTATATGACCTAACAGTACCGATTAATGAAGTTTAAAAAATGGTTTCTTCTGTTTATAAGAGAACAACTTTTTTTGTTATTCATAATACGACAACATTGTATGAAGGGTATTTGTTCGTGTCTTCGAGATGCATCAACCGACCTATTGTTAAACCTTTTATGACCCACTAGTACCGATTTATGTGGTCTTAAAAAAATGGTTCATTCTGTTCATATGAGAATAACTTTTTTGATGTTCAAAATGCAACAATATTATATCTTTTGTATTTGTTTTCGCCTTGAAGACGCACCGATCGACCTATCATTGAACTTTTTATGGCTTACTAGTACCGATTTATGAAGTTTAAAAAAAAAATTTATACTGTCTATGTGAGAAAGACTTTGTTCATATTGGGAATATTACAGTACTGTACTTGCTATATTTGTCCGCGTCTTCGAGACGCGTCGAATGGCCTATCATGCAAGAACCTTCCATGCAATTTATGTAATTGTTCGCGTCTTCGAGACACTTGATTAATCAATAACGGCTTAGAAAGTTTCTTAAAAAAGTTATATTTCTATGAAGAAAACTTCGGTCTTAATCTGGAATATCACACTACCGTTATAAATTTGTTCATTGTAACAGAAAACATCGATTAACATTTTGGTGTGTTCTCTGATTTTCTGAAAATGAGGTTTTCTTTAAGACAGAAACGCAAGCTGGAAAAATAAGGAAAGTATCAATTTTTTATTTTGTTAGGGAAAAAACTCCCTCTATGAGGAAAAAAATTCATTTGATCCTTATGAGGAAGCAAAGTGCTCATGACATTAGCACAAATAACTTCACCCATAGTAAATACATTCATAGCACTTTGCAACGGTATTTTATTTATTTATTCTTAGTGATAGTATTAGCATAATAAAGCCGTGAAGTAATAATAAGACGAGAATAAGAGAGTATCGATTGATAGTAATAGATTAATAAGTATATTCCAGTAAGAGAAACGTAATAAGACATTTTTTTCACAAAAAGGAAAGAAACATACTACTTTTCTTTAGATTTCCAAATAGCTAGGTTCTGCAATTGTGAAGATCCCAATGTACTCTGTGTACAGTTTATCAACAGAGTGGATTTCTACTTGTTTACCTCGAGTTTTACTTTTCAATTGATTTTCTCACATACAATAGAACAGGTTTACGAAAGGTGACAATCCATTATTAGACGTACTCAGTAGTGCCTTCTTCATACATAAATATTTGTTATCGCATAATAATTGGACCTACGAACTTAATAGAAGATTTTGTAATAGCAACTTTCTCATTGAAAAATTCTTGTATACACTATATATATAAAAGATTGAGGCATTTTCTTAATGCCCCGTTTTATCGAGCTTTATATGTATACTTATCAATTTGAACCTTTACAAAAATTGCGAGATATAATAGAACATTATTAAAGTTAAACAATTACACAGCCACACAAAAAAATACGGTTTTTGGGCCTGGAGGTCAGACCATGTTGTATATATGTTTTTTGGGTCACTGAATCCGAATCCGAGGTCCAAAAAATTCCAGCACGTCAGGGTTCTGATATAACCTCATAAAACCTCATAAAATTTTATTTTTTCAAGTCTGGGGGTCAGACCATGTTTATTATATGTTTTTGGGGTCGCTGAATCTGAATCCGAGGTCCAAAATTTCCCAGCACGTCAGGGTTCAGACATAACCTCATAATTTTTTTTCAAGTCCGGGGGTTTGTTTGGAAATTAAAATCCGGACGCGCTGGAGTTTTTTAGACCACGGATTCGGATCCAGGGACCCCAAAAACATATAGTAAACATGGTCTGACCCTCTGACTCGGAAATAAAGTTTTATGAGGTTTTTTGAGGTTGTGTTAAAACACTGACTTGCTCGGGGGTTTTTGGACCTCAGATTTGAACTTAGCAACACCAAAAATATATAATAAACATGGTCTGGCCCCCGGACTTGGAAAAAAATTTTTTTATGAGGTTATATAAGAACCCCGACGTGCTGGGGATTTTGGATCTCAGATTCGAATTCAGCGACCCAAAAAACATATAGTCAACATGGTCCGACCTCCAGGTTCAAAAAACTATTTTTTTGTGTGGCTGTGTTATTAATCATAAGTATTAAAAATGAATTTACAACAAATTTTAAACTTCCAACATTAAAGTTAAATTATGCTTAATTGAAGCGATATCAATATTTATTTCAAGAAAATATTCAACAGTGATGATTTACAAAATAGGATGTTCAAAATTTAAGTTTCTAAATTTAGATTTCCTCAAAAAAGAACAGTCTCATTCAAAACTGCAAACATAAAAAATTAAAGATGGGAAGATTGAAATGAGATAATTTCCGATTAAATATTTAAAAATACAGTCGATAATCTGGATTTAATGATTCTGGACGTGACAAAACAGAGAGAGAAACACGAGAGAGACAAAACATGAGAGAGATAAAATAGTTCCGAGACTCTGGATTTATGGTTGCGGTCAGCCCCAAAACTGCTACTAAATCCAGATTTGACTGTCTTTGTTTTAGTAAGACCGATTTATAAGACAAATATGTATAGGTGGTAGTAATAAATGGTCTCTGCCTTCGTGAGTTATTATGGTGGTCCAAAAATTCGTCTTTCGATTTTTGGTGATAAACCCCCCCTCCCCCATTTTGTTCATTTCCCGGAAAAAGAAATTCCGTAATTTTTTTTTTTCTAACGTTAACCCGTGCCCCCGGGCTTTTGAAATTAACATGGGGTTTTAAATGGTAAAAGGTCGATTTTCAAAAAAATGGAAAAAAGAAGTACTTGTTATACAGTTTTTGTCAATTAAAGTATTGTCACCTCTTGAGGAGTATTGAAGGAATAATTTCCACCCAGTAGCTTTTAATTTTGACACACCTGAACCCCTTTAATTGTGCCCGGAAAATGCCCCAAAAAATGCATGATAACAGTTTTCTATCAAATTCATGCTAAAGACGGTATTTTAAAAAAAAATTTCAACATGAATTATTTTTAATCGATAAGTGACGAGTTTTAAAGTATATTTTAAATAACTGTAGATTGTTTAAACAATTAGTATTTGTTTCAACAATTTTTTCCCCCTGTAAATCGTGAAAAGTTATTATCTTTCGGAATAAATCGTACAAATTTGATGAATGTCAAGAGTAGTAGTTCTTGTTTTACTTATTTGGTAATTATTTAAACAATTTTCATTTGTTTAAACAATTTTTTCTCCCTAAAATCGTAAAAAATTATTATTTTATGAAAATAATAACACAATTAAAGAATGTTGAAAGCAATACATTTTTGAAGGATGTTTGGTAATTATTTAAACAATTTTGATTCGTTTAAACAATTTTTTCCCCCTGTAAAGCGTGAAAAATTATTACTTTCTGGAATTAATGACACAATTTAAGGAATTTAAGAGTAATATTTTTTTTCTACAGAATATAACAAGTACTTCTTTTTTCAATTTTTTTGAAAATCGAGCTTTTCCCATTTAAAACCCCATGTAAATTTCAAAAGCCCGGGGGCACGGGTTAACGTTGAAAAAAAATAGTACGGAATTTCTTTTTCCTGAAAACGAACAAAATGGGGGGGGGGGGTTTATCACCAAAAATCGAAAGTCGAATTTTTACAGGTATAAATTTAGACTACCCTAGTGAGTTATGTATCCATATTTAGTACAGTCGACGCATTTGAGCAATGAGGAGTCGTCTATAAACTACGTTACCAATTTCGGGCTATTTTGACATAAAGGAAAATAAATTCTCTTAAATAGAAATAATGGAAACCTCATTCTAAAATATCAAGTCTAAATATATTGCATTTTTAAGAAAATAGTTAAATTTCAACCAATGAAGTTTTTCTACTGGAAGAGAGAAGTTTCCAACCCTGAAAGGAGAAATAACAACATTAACAGTTTTTTTCAACCAAACAGTTAAATTAGCAACCAAATAGTTGAAGTTTCAAGCAAAATAAAAGAAGAAATTTCAACAAAATAGTTCATTTTCACCCAAAAAATACGCATTTCAAACCAAAAAAGAGAAATTACTGATCCAAAAAAACAAATTTGTAGCAAAACAGTCTAATTTTTGACAAAAAAGATGTCTTTATTAAAATAGTTGCAATTCTAACGTACAAAGATGCATGTTTAGATAAACGGTCGAATTTTCCAACAAAAAATATCATTTTTAACCAAGAAAGATGACTTTTTCACCATAAAAAAGAAATTTTCTACCAAAAGCCGAAATTTTAAGCAGTTGATTTAAACAAAAAAAAAACAACTAATTTTCAACAAAATAGTTGAATCCTCAACAATGTAGATGAATTCTCTATGAAGAAAGATGAATTCTAAACCAAATAGTTAAATTTTCAACAAAAAATATTTTTCAACCAAAAATGGTATCGTAAAAAATTGATTTTCAAGAAAGAAGGACGAAATTCTAATCAATTAAATTCAACAAAAAAGTAATTTTCAACCAAATAGTTGAATTTCCAACAAAAAAGATTAATTTTCCCAGCCAGCAAGATGTATTATTCAACAAATTACATGAATCTCCTAACAACTAATTCAATTTTCAATTCATGTAGGATAAATTCCAGCCAAAAACGGAATGTTAAGATTTTCAGATTAAAAAAGTAACTTTTAACCAAAAAAATCGAATTTTCAACCAAAAGGTTACTTTTTCAACCAAAGAGGTTAATCTTAAAAAAAAAGAACTTTTAACAAAGTAGTTCAATTTTCAGCCAAAAAGTTTAATTTCACACCAAAAAATAATTTCAAACAAATTTGTTAAGTTTCGGAGCAAGAAAAGACGAATGATTTACAACAAAGCTGTATTGTCAATCCAAAAATTGGGGTTTCATCCAAAGAGTTAATGTTCTACCAAATAGTTAAATTTTCATAAAAATGGTATAATTTTTGACCAAATTTTCGAATTTTCAAACAAAATGAAAGAATTGTCTAACAATGGAATAGTTAAATTTTTAACCAAAGAGATGAACATGCAAACAAAAAATAATTTCTCAATAAAGTAGTTAAATTTTGAACCAAGTACTTAAACTTTTGACCAAGAAGGATGACTTTTTAACAAAATAGTTGAAGGGTAGAAATGCAAAAGGAGGCAAGCGCCATTTTTCACTTTTTTCAGGAGAGACTAAAAACATGTTGTAAATTCAGCGGGGCCATTTAAGAAAAAAATAAGGAAGTACTTTCGAGATTCTTTCATGCTATATCGAACTAAAGAAAGTTTGGTCACAAAAAGCTACCCGGTTTCGAGAAATTGAATCAAAAAGGTCACGTTTCGAGGATAGATTTTGGGTCCGTATCGACTTTTAAAATCTTTCAACATTAATTGTGGAGTCCATTTGCAGTTTGAGAAAAAACTAAAAATTTCAATTCTGGCTATTGAATGGACGAATTGATTTCCAAAAAGTTTGTTTGAAAAAAAGCATGCAGTTTCGCGAAATTTTAAAATCCAATTATGACTTCGAAATGGTGTAAAACTGACATTTCAACTTCAAGATAATTACGATAGCAGTAATAATTTGGCATATTTCCAAAAAATGAGGAATGAGGCTATTCAGTGCTGAACGGAAGGGACCCAATAGTAATTAAAAATAATTAGCCAGTGTCGAGAAAAATGAAATTTGATTTTTTACTTTGTGGTTAGAAAAGCTTCACGGACTGTGAACACAAGAACACAAATTTTGAAAAATGAAGTCCCAAAAAAATCCCTTGGCAGGCATGTGTAATAGAATTTATCTGATTTTTTGAGCTAATAAACCCGATTTCGAAAATTTGGCTCTTCACTCCTTTTGCATTTCTACCCTTCAGTTGCATTTTCTACAAAATAATTAAATTTTGAACCAAATAGTAAAATTTTTAACCAAACGAGACAAATTTTCAACAAAAAATGTAAAAGTGGACTTTTCAACCAAAAATAGTTGGATTTTCTGATTGGATTCTATTAATTCAGTCCGCATTCGAGCAAAAAAAAACAAGAAAAAGGGGAATTTTCTTGAAAGCAGGAGGAAAAAGAAGAATTTTTAAAAAAAGGGAGAAGTGGGAAATAGGGGAAAGAGTGTGAAGTTTGGAATATAAAGTTAATTTTTAAATTTATTAAATTATTACTGAATTACACCGTTGCAGGACCATATGTCGAAAAGTTTGTACAAATGTATCATCAGGTAACGTACTAAATGTTGTCTAAGTTCGTAGGGTTACTTTCAGGGACCCTCTCCCCCTGGTACCAACCGTAGTTTTTGGATGCATGGAAGAAATTTTCGAATTTTAGAATTCGAACTTACAAGGATTACAAATTGTGGAGTATCCAAATTTGAGCATTACGAATTAAACAATATATTTATATTCAGAATGTTTGTCACTCAATCTTTAAAGTGATCATCTTAAATTTTTTGCGCTTATCATTTTATATTTGTAAATATAAAACACTAATGAAAAATACTTATTTTAATACGAAAAGAGACAAAGCAAAATATTTGGTCTGCGCTCACCGAATTTCAGTGTACCTGGACGCGGCTATTTTATTAATTCAATATTCAATTTTAAAGGTTTTAAATTAATACAAATTGAATTGTTCGCTGCTAATAGATTCAGACATTGTAAAAAATATGGCTTTCAAGGTACCCTTTCTTGCAGCATTAAAGTGGATTTATCCACAATTCTTCGTCTAAAACTGGTGGTGTTTTGCAGGCCACTTTTCATTCAAGGAGATTGTGTAAACCGGAGTTAAGAAGTTGGTATGGCATTTCATCAATAGAAGCATTCATAGATATTTTACATTTTTATTCTAGGAAGATAAAACGGTGTTGATTTTGCGAATTTATGAAATGTGTTAAGAATGATTTTTTAATGTATGTTCCATTAATTCCATCCATTTTTTGAGTCCTTTTTCGTTTTTAAAAGTCAAATTAATTTTAAATTCAGAAGGTCAATTAAAATTTGATATAACTTCAAATCACAAAATATTAAGTTAATAAATTTAAATAAGTATGCGATCAGAGATTCAGAGTTATAATCACTTTTTAAATTTCCCCGAGAGTGTCGGTAACAAAACAGTTTTTCATCTTTCACATTAAAATTGATTAACAACTGAACAATAATGAATATACTTTAAGGCTTTAAGAAAAAGATCTGACAATGATATTGTGTTGTCCGGTAACACTGGTTTATTATTAAAATAAGCATGTTTTGGCAGTGAGTTCATGAAAAAAAAGTTTAAAGGAAACACGTATTTCTTACCTGTATTGATTAATAGATTAATCCAGACTGAAAACATTATTTAAAATGATGAAATTGTTATTGCGTGACCTTGTTATCCGGCAACAGAGAAGTTCTCAAGTGCGAAGTTAGATACGGCCCAGCACTGGCCCATTATCGCCAAAAATATTGCCGAAGATCGGCTGCAAATATCGTACCGTTGCTGGAATGATAACTCCAGTATGCACTTGGCGGCCAATTCTGGCGCAGACTCTGGCCACCATCACCGGAGTTAATTAAAAAAATAATAAAAAATTATTGAATTGTTTTTAGGACAAATCTATATATGGGGCATTATTTCTCAACTGCCCCAACTTTAAAAGTCATGTTCTTTGATTTTCTTTAAATTCGGGGCATATGTTCACCTACCCAATAGTACTTAATCGACAAATTTATAGACCACAAAAACCACCCCTCTCCAAGTGATGGGGGTGACATTTTCAACCCCAACGCCTGCACGGGTATTTTCAAAAGCTTGTAACTTCCTTTCTATTTTAGCGATTTAAAATTTTTAT
>CAKNXH010001128.1:220135-290612 GCA_932178445.1 Andricus quercusramuli | reverse complement strand
ACCCGTGCAGGCGTTGGGGTTGAAAATGTCACCCCCATCACTTGGAGGGGGGTGGTTTTTGTGGTCTATAAATTTGTCGATTAAGTACTATCGGGTAGGTGAACATATTCCCCGAATTTGAAGAAAATCAAAGAACATGACTTTTAAAGTTGGGGCAGTTGAGAAATAATGCCCCATATGTAGAGTGAATACATATATTACATTTCTAAATATTATTTTAGAAATAAAATATCTAACGCTACGGGGTATCGAACCTACATCTATACCTAAATCTATCGCCTAGCAGTCGGGAGTCACAACCATTGCGCTAAACCTACGAGTTGCAACCCGATGAAAAAGCCATCCTTATATACGCTACAGCTCAAAAAAGTTGAAACACCAAATTATAAACTCTCTTTTTCTAATTAAGTATTTATTATTATACGACGTTATGTAAATGTGAAATATACAAACTGTTAACAGGAATATCAATAAAATAATTTTTAAATAAATAATTTATATCGATTACAGTTTTTCTTCGTATAATATTCCGTTTTTTCGCGTTTCAGACTACTTTACAACTTTCTACAATGACAGGAAATGTAATTTTTCATGAGCATTCAAAATTTTTAAGGACGGAACTTAGTGTCCTATCAAAACACGTTTTGCCAGAATAAATACGAAGTTTGGAACAGTAATGCGTCGCGTCTGGGCCGATCTCTGGCTTTTCCTCATAAAACATGCTTTGCCGTGATAAAAGTGACACTTGGTCCAGTAATGTGCCAGCACTGGGCCAAGCATTGGTGGTAGATCGACAAAATTGAATAGCCAATATAGGCAGCCAGTACGGGCACAAAACTGGGCTGATTAAAATGCCGATATTGTCCCAATAACATTAGCCGATCTTGGCTGCCGAAATTGGACCAGCGTGTGTTCAGTTCCGGCAATTCGCACTTGGGTTGTTTGCAACGAGTGAAGTTAGTCGAAAAACGGAAAATAATCGATATTCTCCTTATTTTTAAATTTCAAAATGATTTTAAATGAATTTAACAAACCGTCTAAATCACGACATTTTTCCGCAGGACTCAACCCCTTTTCCAGCTTGTTCACGATTAACGTTACAAAAAATTCCGTAGTAAAACTTTTATTATGACGTTTTGCAACAAAAAAATGAATTGTGAACAAATATTTCGAATGAATAAACATATAAGAATATGAAACTAATTGATGCTTTATTTAAATTAAATCATATAATTAACTTACAATGTAAAAATATGACATTAATAAGTATTACATATTAGGATAATTAAGAGATTGTGTTCATTCAACATGAATGAATATTTTATATAAACTAAGGGCGCGGAAAAATCATTCGAATAAGAATTTCAATCGGTTAATTATTTCTTCAATTAATTTTATCATATGGAATTATAATAACAAGATTATAATTTTCATATTTTAAGCATCGAGAAGCAGATCTAATTGATGTTTTGAATCAGAAAATATCGTAAATGGTTTATATCAAAAGAATATCATTAACTACAAACAATTATAATTATAAATTAAGAGCGTACTTATTTATCTCGCAAATAATTGTTTTCACATCTGTCGCAAATAATATGAATAGAAAAAAATGCTTGATGTTGATCTGAAATACTTTTTTTCTATTGAGTTTAAAAATTGAGTGATTCCAACTTAATGATTGTCACCCTTATACATTTGATTTTTTTAAATAAAAATTTTAATTTGTCAAATTTAATTTTTTTTTTAATTATAAATGAATTTTGTGCAATAATTAAAATATTTAAACCACCAGAAATCGTGATAGATTTTTTACTGTGTGAATAGTATACAAAGTGCATGTAGATGACAATTTTTTATACATTGCGTGCATTAATGAGCTTTCAAATATCTAACGTGTACTAACAAACATTACTAGTGACATTGCGAGGAATACTAATGATATACGATGCAAGATGGGATTGCATATTTTATCACACTTCTTTATTTATTTTTGTTATTTTATGCATATTCAGTCGAATATTTGATGAGATAATAAACCACTAAATAGTTACATAAAATAAAAATTACTAATTATTGTCGTGTGCAATTCGCTGTCAGATTTGTAAAACATTCAGCGAACCGTATCGATGATCAAGTAGGATTGTAGGATATGTAATTTATTATCATATTTCATCCAGATTTTCTTGAAAAATGATGATAAAGGCATTCAAAAGCCTAATTATGCTCAACAAACTAGGTGAGTAAGTGATCGCCCAAACTGAGAGTTATTGAGTGACTAACTGCATAACAGGCTAATTCTTTTCGTTAAATTACGTGGATATCGAAAAAAGCTCACTTTTTTAAATTAAAATTTCCTGAATCGAACTTTCAGCGTGCATAGTGACTTCGTAATGTAGAAATTGAGAAAATATTCTAAAACAAACTCCACTTCTCTTTTATTTGAACTATCTTTTCTCTTTAAATTGAACCTTATCATGTTTCTAAAAAATAGATGGTCGTAGAAATCGACAGTTTTGGTATAAAATATGAAAGAAATTAAACATTGATTACGATGAGTTGAAAATAGATGCTACTTGGGAACTTTTTAGGCAATTTTTATGAAGAAATGCACAGTTACACATGTTTTAAATGAAAAGACTAATTTTGTCTGTAAAATGAAGTATATATGCATTCAGAAGTTATGAAAATGTGAGTTTTTCCATAATTTTTTAAAAATAAATGAAAGTAGTTGTAAATTTGCATAAGCATGATAGAAACGAGTCATTATCAAAACATTTTCGGTTGATTCCATACAAGAAATTGATTCTATACACTTCTCAGTTGTGTAAATATATATGCATTGGTTTATAGAAATTGTTGAAATAATTACCAACTGTTGCCAATTTGCAAAGTACACTGTAAAAACTAGGATTCGATTTGGAACTTAATTCGGTATTAAAACAGTTCACGCAGCAAAACAATCCCACTTCAGTTTGATCCGCCAATCTAATAAAATAAGGTCGATTTGTGCATTGAAATAGGCTCGAAATGAGGATCAACTGTGAATAACTAAATCTGATGAAACAAATCCTAATCTGTCAAGTTTAGAAACCAACGTAACCAATAGGGCTGATGTTCGCTAACTAAACTGAAGTTAGCAAACTAAACAAGACAGAAACTGGTACTAAAATAAGACTATTTGTGAGATCATATTAAAACGCCCAAAAAAGGATCCCAGATAAAAATGAATGCCTAGTTTTTACTATGTATGTAAGCAACGAGTCCTTGTCAAAACATCTGGAGTTAATTTGGCACAAAAATAATCTATTCATTCAGAAGTTGTATAATTATGATTTTTTTTATTAAATTGCTGAAAGAATCAAAAATTGTTGTCAATTTGCAAAGTATCATAGTAAAGAGTTATTGGAGAGATTTTTAGTTGATTTCGTACACAAAATTGAGCCTATTTATCCAAAAATTTGTGTAAATGTGTATTTGTTCATAAAAATTATTTAAAAAATGACCAAATAGCTTTTATTTTCTATTTATCTTTATCAAACTTTAATTTTTCTCACATTTCTCATAAAAACTATGGATTTCAAGGAGTCGATCATTGCGAATCTCAGAAAAATAATTTTTGTTCAATCATTTGTCTATAGCATCATTAACTATTTTGTTATGTATTCTATGCAAATACACCTTTTAGAAATTTGATAAGCTTCTACTTAAAGAAGAAAAAAAGCTAAAATAAAAAAAAGGTACGCTAAAAATTGATTTGTTACCCAGAGAGTTTTTTGACATACTATGTGGCACAATGCGCATCAGTTTAAAGAAACTACTCCCAAAATCGTAAATTTTCCTTAAACGACTTTTACTAGGCGTCATTAAATGCAGAGAAGAATTATCTATAACATATGTTATAGAATCTTTTCTCAATTTCTTCTTTAGAAGTCACTAGGGATGCTCAAAGTTCAATTTAGAAATTTCAATTCAAAAAACTGTGCTTTTTCGATATAGAACCCAAAAATTTTGTCACATATATATCAAAAACCTTTAAAATTCTTCTTAAAGTCTCGATGATAATAATTGATAGTTCGTAGATCTGAACAAAATTTTCAGAAAATTTATTTCTTGATAATGTACACTGTACAGCCATTACTTTTTTCAAAAATATTGTATCATCTTTCATTATTATTACGAGATAATTTGCATTTAAATTTCGATATTTTTAAATTACCTAGATTCGATTTCTTCACTTACTGCAATATTGTGTATTTATAAAAAAATAATGTTGTGCCAATAGAGAAAGATTTAGATTTTATGTATTTAGCCTTGTAACACTAATATCTTTCTTTTATATCCTTGCCTAATCCATTCTAATTTCTCACTCATTAAGATCTATAACAAAAAAAGCATTACTTAATTAGGCCATCAATAAACTTATTTTTTATTTTTGCATAAAAAAATTCGGCAGAAAATACTGTCGATAACTATTTCTTTTTTGTTCAATTCTTTTGTGAAGTCATTATTGCGTTGCAAAATATGTATAGATTGCGTATATTTCCCTGAACAAAATATTACCGTAAATGATCATCCATCGATACATTATCGATGAGCAAAAGGATAACGTTAAAACTGGAAAAGGCAGGAATTTTCAAAGCAAATTTTCTTATCACTGTTAGAAGTTTACTGAACTAAAAATAAAAATGAAATAAAAAATGGGCCCACAAGAAAAGTATGTAAAATAGAGGAGAATTGGTCTTGGGGGGAAGGGCGAGGGGTAAGTTTTTTTTTCATCACTCCTCTCCGTTTTCGTTGTCCCCTTAATATAAAATAAAAAATGTTTCCCAGAAATGAAGGATTGAAAAGAGGGGTTCTATAGCGTAATATACAATTTACAAATGTTAACTTTGAAATTTTTTTTTTTCCGTATTAATAATTGAAAATAATTCTAACTGTTTCCAGTTCCCCTTCCCCAAAAAGTAAACCAAACTTCCATCCTGTTAAAAAGTAACTGATTGATTTTTGGTATTCTTCCAAAAAATTCTCAACATTATAAGCATGAATAATTTTTTTATTGGGAAAGGAAAACGATAATTAATATTTAAATCAGGCAGGAGCGCCTTTAGAGAGGCAACCGTGAATGACTCAGTGATGAGAGAAAAACATCACGGAACTCGCATTCATCTTCCATTAACTGATGAGGAACTGATGAAGTTGATATTTCCATCTTTTTGGTTTATATTTTTTCATTATTTGCACCTTTGTTTATTTTTCTATTTTTCTGTGAGAATTAAAACCTACTTTCGACAATTCTGAAGATTCTAAAGCACACAAAACTCAATTCCAATCAGTTTTGATTGGATTTCTGGAAGGCATATTTTTGTAACTTTCACGATAATGATAAGTTCAGAAAACTTAATGCCAAATAAATTCATATTATTCTACAAAATAACATTATGACATAAAATTTAATGAATCACTGATCTAAACTAAAGATTTAAGAAAATATTTCCATTCATATCTCTGGATTTTTTTAATAATCTGACACGTGTGAAGGCAAAATATTGTTCCTTATCTTTTATAAGAATATATGAACTTTATATTCTGGATTTGTAATCAAACAGGCTGTATTAATATCGGTATAAACATAAAAGGCCAGTTAAAATGCATTTCAGAAATTCAGTCTCAAGGAACCGCGTGACATAATTTTTAAACAAAAAGATATGTTCGCGATTTCATCAAAATTTGAGACAACACGTGTGACCTCCATAATTCAAACAGCTCTTTGTTTTTTGCTCGATTTCAACGTAAAGAACTTCTAGCTTGGCTAGTCGTCCCGATCTCTTTTTCCAATTCCCTCAATTTTTCGGGACGACTAGATACAGCCAATCAATAATGGGTAATTTTATATGACTTTTCCGAATTTTGTATTGAATGGTTTTAAATCTTTTGGAAAATGTTCTTTAGCCCAAAAGCAAAATATTAGTTGGGGGAGACTAAAAAAAATTTTGGTAACTATTGTGTCCAAAAATATAAGAGAAATAAACAAATTTTTAATCTGGAGAAAATCGCGTTCATAACTTATGCAATTCACGTATGTTTAAACCACATATACTTACCTATTTTAAAGTGCTGATTATGAATATGATGATGGAAATATTCGCAAATGACATTTTCAATTTGCTCAACATATTATGATTTTAGTTTTAATTATGAATTTTGTTTTAGTATTATATTATTTATTATAATTGCTGAAAATTTTTTTTAAACAATTTTTGAAATGAAAAAATTTGTGCTATACGAGGAATCAAAGAAGAAAAGGAGTTTCAAAGAATTTTTTAACTATAATGTTTTTTGACAATTTGCATTCTTAGTACAGGGTAAATATTTTTATCAAATTTTCTTCGTATTTTTAATACATTGTGATTTTGGAGGAATTTTTTTTTGTTCACAGAAGTCATTTCTAATGATGACGGAAAATTCATTACATATTTTAATAAATTCTTTAACTACAATGTTTAGAATTTTTAAACCATATTGGAAGAATTATTCAAATTTAAATTAATATATTTAACACTGTGTGATTTGAACGAAAACTTTTTTTTTCATCAAACTTACGTCCCTATACAGAAATTTCAAGAAACAACTTTTTAACTGTAGGTAATGTTTTTTGATAACTTGTATTCTTACTAAGTGTGAATTTTTTCATTGTTCATCTATGAAACATTTCTCTTGAAAACAATATTTGATTAATTATTTAACTTCAATGTTTTTTGTAATTCCGGATCTCTACTACATTATGATTTTATAGGAAAAACATTTTACTTTCACAGATGTAATCCTAATAACAACAGGAATTCATTAAATTCCAACTTCAATTTTTCTAAATTAATACAAAATAAAATAAAAACGTTCAAAAATATTTCTTTCAAAGAAAAAAATTGTTTCAAGGTTATTTTTTTAATGGAAAAGATTGTTTACAAATTTTTTCATCAAATCTACGTTGCTAAAAAACACTTTTAAAGAGTTCTTTTGACAACTTTGACATTTTTAAATTAATAATTAAAGAATTTCATGTGATTCCACAACTGCGTTGTTAATCAAAGAATAACACCTTTGATTCTAAACTTGAGTACCTACAAGAAATTATGTAATTTTCACAAATTTAATGAAATTTACTAATAAAGGTCACCATCGCGTGCCGAAACGTTTGAAGCAATTCAATTGTTTTGAATTCACCTGAGCCTAAAGCCAACGCCATAGATCAACATTCTCTACGAGTATATAATAAATTACTTCTTATTTCCCAACCTTTTCTTATCTCGATCTGATTTTTTAAGCATAACAGAATGTTTTACTAAAAAAAGTCATACTTTTTTTGCAACCCTAATAAAAGTTTAATAATATTATTCACAAAATTAATAAGAAGGTACCTTGACTATTCATTATAAAATTTGATTTTTTTTTGTACGGAACCAATAGTTTCAAATACTTAGTGAATTCTTTCGTTGTGGTTACAGAATTGTTTAAAAAAACGATTTGAGATAAAAAGTAGAAATGATTGGAAACTAGATTAACGATTGACCCCAAATCTGTAAGTATTTTCAAAAATCTATGATAAATCTACATTTTCAAAGTAATTTAATTCATATATTACAAATCCGATGAAAAACAGAAGATGTAGAAAATCAGGAAAAATCTTTTTTTTGGGGTAAAATGCAAATTTACTGCGAAAGTCGAAAAAGTCATGAAAGTAAAAAATTACATTTCAACATATACATTAGCGCAGACCAATAATAATTGTTTAATCAATGTAGAAAGCATACAATTAAAACATGTAGGTCAGTTTGGTTTTTTTCAAACTGAAGTTTATATTATTTATTTTTATCAATATTTTTATGAATGACAGAAAATTGAGAGGAAACGTCCGTTATAAGAATGAATCAGTGGATGTTTCATCATCAGTTGCGAAATTACAATCTTGTTAAATTAAGCGTTAGTGGCTTGTTTGCAGGTGTGTCATTTACCCGTAATAACGGAAAATCTGAAATCGTTGACACACTACCAAAGAAAATTAAAAATATTTCTTCAAGCATGTTTGTGTTGATTACAGAAGCGGACGATTAAAAGTAGAAAGTTCAAATGTAATTTTGGTAAAATTTGAAACAAGAATCTTCTCAAATATCTGAAATATCATTATCCAAAGTGTAACTTTGTAATTTCGTATCACACTTTCCCCTATCGACCCTAATTGAAGCAGGAAACTACAAATTTCAGAGGGGAAGCGAAAAACCTTATTGAAGGAACTATTTTCCATCGATTGAGTAAATTAACTTTTCATGCAGGTAGATGGATCAGTTCGATAACTATTGCATGAAAAAATAGATGGCGTTACATGTGCATGTAATGTAAATTTCGATGGACTTGGCACCGCTTAGCTTTCCCTGGCATTATAAACAAAAATAGTACATCAATCGCTAAGAAAATCATTTTAAATACATATTTTTCCTAATTTGATGAATGAATAACAGCATTTAACAGGAAAAAAAAACATTTGTAGTATGAGCACACAAATTGCATATTTTAGTATAATTCTTTCACTTAGTTTGAATTCTTTGAAATTTCAAAATATTTTATTTAATTCAAATACTAATTTTACGATATCAAATCTCAAAATCTTTCTTCATTTTTTTCACTGAAATAGGTGTAAAAGAGCGAAAAAGTACATCTGATTTTGGAAGAAAACTCAGTTTTGTCAAAAAGTGGACATAGTAATGTTTAGCTTTTTCAGCTTCAATTACAATTCTCGACTCAAATAAATGTCCTTTTATGTCAAAAGGATGTTTCGTGTCACAAATGGAACTTTCATTTAAATTTAAGGTTCAGAGTATCTTCACTTATTTGAAAAAGAATCTTTTCGCGACAAACAATATCTTAATGTTATGAGCTTCACCAAATCTTGCTGTCATTCAATTCAGTTTGTATAGAAAAAGATATTCACGTGGTTCAAAACAAAACAGAACAGAGGACCATGTTTTTCTTTCAAATCAAGTTTTTCTCTGAGTGTCTAAATCTGAATAAGTGAAAAGTGAGTAATTTATTCTCATCAGTGGAAATTTCTACTAATTATAACTTGTATTTCACTATTTATGATAGTATTTTTTAACTTTTCTCTAAAAGTTAGCTAAAAATCACTAAGAATTAGTAACATTTTTCTGTATTTCTTCAATTTCAAAATAAACCTGGATGTTAGTTTGAAGATGAAAGATGTTTCTATTGGATGAATTATACTTGAAATGAAAATTATACATTTTTCAATAAATATTGACTAAATTTGGATATACTCAAATAAAAATGTTGTATAACAATGAATACATCATCACTGCAATAAATTGTTAACCTGCAACTTCAACGACTTAAAAGTAATAGTCATTATAGGAAATATGAATTAGAATATCATGTTAAGGAATTGAAGAAGTTATTATTTTTTTTACTGTAAAATATAGACATATTTATATGTCAGTATCTATTATTGCCGAATTTTCCGTAAGATTAACTGTGGAATAGAAATAATAATAGATTTATCTTTTCTCTTCTAAATAAACTTATCTTTTATATTTACTTCATTTTTATGCCCAAATATCTTTTGCCAATCATTGCCTCATATTCCATGGAATAACTTTTGCTTTAGAAAAACTTTGCTGACCCTGAATATGAATAGCGTCTTTTTAATCGCCAGGAAAGCATCACTTTTATGTGCAAAACATTTTCTTCTTGGAGATGTCTAACTATTTGTAAAACTTGTTCATCTTCTTGACTTGACATGCTGATTCTCAATTTCTAATGACTTTGAAGTCACTGCAATTGCAAGTGATATGTTTACATGCGGAATATGAATGTATTGCGTGATGATGCATTCATTATTCTATGAAATTTTTATTGACATAGCAAGGTTCTTTCTGATTAGGTTGAACATTTTTCTCACCTTTAAGGGTATCGTAAATAACTAAGAGATCATAAATCCTTTCACAATTGATATGCAAATTCTTGACCAATTTACAGAGCAATGTCAATTTTTATTGGAGATACGTCATAAAGGTCAGATGATATAACAGTCGTAAAGTGTTAATAAATATTTTTAATAGTGAGAGTTTTGAAAAGAATTAACTAAGTTATAAAAATTATGCATGTGCGTATATAATTTTAGTTGGAAAGAGGATTCTAATTTCTCGCAAAGAGAAAGAAAATATGAGGATACACGGGAAAAATTAGCAATGGATCAAGAAAATACCAGTACGAATGAGGATGTGCAATATTTTCATGATCGAAGAAAATTTGTCTTGTCTCAAGGAAATGTACTTACACAAAGAAGATCAAGTTTCTTTAATATAGTCCATTTTCTTGAGACAAGAAATGTCTTCTTAGAATTAGATTTAGAATTATTTAAAACAATGTTGGCGTCTATTCTTTCCTCCCCAGGGAGGGGGGCGCCCGCCACGAAACCCTAACAACAAAAACTCAATCATTAAAAGATTTCTTTAATTTAAATCTAAATTTATGTCAAGAAGATACCACGTTTTTACGCAAGTAGATATGACCGATATTATTCAGACTTGAAATCGAAAGATAAAATGAAACACCTTATATTTTACTGGATAGTGCATTTTTGTTGATTTTAATTTTATAAATTTATTTTTAGCTTCACATTTTACCAATGCGATTTCTCTGTTTTATTATGGAAAACTGTAAAAAAACAAACCGTCAGATTGGTCTTACGAGTATTATGAACCTTTAAAAACTCCGACAGACAAAAATTGCAGCGCGTCTTTAAGTCTAAAAATTTTCGAAGACCATTAGCATTAGAATCACCTTCGATTATTGCATAATCTAAAGAAGAATATTCATAAAAAATTAACCTTAAGATGAGGCTGAAAAAAGATTATTGTCCCTGATAATAAAAAACAACCCATTGTAAGAGATGGCACCTCAAGATTAAAAATTTTGAAGAGCACTTCTCAACAAAAGTTGAAAATTAAAATATCACTTAGAAGGGTGCTTTTTATTATTGAGAAAGCTTTTTATCAATAAAAAATTTTCCGTACACCATGTGTCTTTCATCTCCACCGATGCCACATGGCGCGCCTGATTTCCATATTAATGATTACCTAAGGATATTTTGCTTTGCAGAATACTAATTTCAGGAAAACATTTAAGAACTCAAAATCGTAAACTTAGTATGGTGGTCCAAAATAATAAAAAATTTGAAATTATTTTTGATTTTTATGAATGCTATTATCTCAGGTTTATTTTGTTTACTGAAAACGAATTCCAAGGTATAATATAAAAAATTTAATATAATTGATTCATTATGTCAGCCAGAAAAATCAACTTAATCTTCGCATGTAGTCTTTAAGGTTAAATTTACAACATTTTGTGATAAACATGGTATAAAGTCAGAAGAAATCCAATCAAAGGGTACTTTTTATGAATGGAAGATTGTATGAAGTTGTTTAATCCAACTGCAAAATTCTTAGAAATAAAAAAAAAACAGGAACCCAACGATCGAATCTGGAAAACATACTTTTAAATGTCTTCATTCAAATTGAAAACAAATCAAAGTAAAAAAATGAGAATAGAAAAAGGAGGCAACCATCAACTCCTTTTATTTCCTATTTCTTGTTCTTGGTTTGAAAAAAATTTGAATTGAGACATTTAGGAGTGTGTTGTTAAAATTTGATCATTAGATTCTTGGTATCTTTTGAATTACTAAGAATCGTTTAGTTGCATTTGAATGTTGAACGCTAAAGAAGAGTTTAAGTTTTGATTTAGTCTGAATTTAATTTCTTAAACATTAGTTTTTTAATCCCTTCGACAGAAGAATCGCCACATGTCGCGAAAAATGTGTCAGTATGGCATGGACTCCATATGGCGCAAATTGGCTCATTTGCGATTGGCTAATCCGATCTCCATAAAAAATGGCATCAAATGGTTTCCTGTGTTGCTAAATACGAATGAAGAGCTTGAAATTACAAAGTTAAATCGACGAACCCAATATGGCGTTCCAGAATATGTAAGAAATTTGAATTTTTTCAGATTTGGGTGATACCGGGTATCTAGGGGGGTTTTTAGGGTCGCTGAGTACGAATTTGGTTTCAAAATTACAAAGTTATAAATGGTGGACCCAATATGAACGCCACAATTAAAAGAAAACCTTTTTGATTTGAATGAAACGCGGCATGTAGGCGGTTTTTGGGTCGCAGAATACGAATTCAGGAACAAAATTAAAAAATTCGAAATCGTAAACCCAATGGGGTAAAATTTATGAAGAAATTTCTCCGCTCATATCTGGTGAAGCCTTGTCAGGGTAGCTACTGACCAGGAAAACCAGGAAACTTCAAGAAAAATCCCCCTTTTTTGCTTACATGAGAACTGCATTAATAGAACCCAATAATGAAATCCAAATATTTATGGTTGAAAGTTAATCCTCTTTACTTCAAAAGTCAACTATCATATTTTTGGTCCAGAATTCATATATTTTAGTTCAAGTTGTCAGCTTTAGTCAAAAATTCAACAGCCCTTTTCGGTCGAAAATTAATCTTTTGGTAGAAAAAGTCATTTTGTTTGGTTTGAAAGCTCATCTTACTTATAGTACAAAATTCAACTATCTTCTGAAAGATTCGTCTTTTTGGTTTGAAAATTCGACTATTTGGTTCAAAATGAAATTGGTTTTGGCTTAAGTTTAATTTGTTCGTATACAAATTAGATCATATGGTTGAGGGTTCATTTACGTAGGTTGAAAATTCAATTATTCGGTTATATATTTAACTTGTTCGTTGGAAATTCGTCTTTTTTGCATGAATTTTCAACTATTTAGTTGTTAATACAATTGTTTGGTTGACAATCAACTGATTTTGGTTGAAAATTCAACTATTTGGTTAAAAATTCATCATTCTTAGTTGAAAATTAATTTTCAAGTTGAAATTCATCTTTTCGGGTTTAGAAGTAAACTTTTTTTAATCGACTGTTTACTTAGAAAACTCGACTCTTTTGTCGAAAATTGATCTTTCAACCTTTAAAATTTCTGGAGAATAATACCCACGTTGATGTTATTCAAAAGAATTTATTCCTCTATTTTCTTGAGAAGTCACCCTAATTCCCCTGTTCTCAGAGCATTTTGAGAAATTAAGTCTGAAATCACTTTTACCATAATTTACATTATATGTTTTACCTTAGAGTTCTCAAAAGTTTAATTCTTTTTAAACTGTATAATTATAATGAAGCAAGCAGTATTAAATAATAATTAACTGACGACAGTAGCTAGGTTTTGATTTTCAACTCATCGAGATCTCGAATGTTAAGTACGGACGGGCGCGATAATCGCTCGGATAGGTTACCGTTCATGATTCTCGCTTAGTCTTGTTGAATGCGTTTAGTTACTGTCGAGCGAAGGGAGGTTGGATGCCGAGGATGAATATGGGCAATCGATTATGCTGAACGTTTAGATCAAAACTCGTCTGTCGGTAATCAGCTGTGCTCAGGAGTTTTGGTTTTCAGCAGTTTTCCACTTCTCTGACCAAATTTTCAGGTGAATGCGAGCCCTTCTAATAACAATTTAACTGTAGACGGTAGGGGATTTTAGAAACTGAAAAAATCCACACGATTTAGTACGCCAGGCATTGCTTGGAGTCTTATTATGAGAGTTGGGATAACAGGGGATTTTGGAAGGGACGTGAGCTAAAGGGTTCAATGTGTCACAATCAATGTGTGGAAATCTCCTGTGGTAAGGGGATTTTAGATACCTTTTTAAAACCCCGAAAACGGTATGAATGGAGTGTAAACTAATCTATTGAATAGTTATTATTATAAACGCGTAAAAGTCAACTGGAATTTTTTTTAAAGTTTGAGTGGCCATCCTATGTGTAGTCAAAATCAAGTTTGTAACCTGCATAAAGGATCGCAGCGAAGCGACACACGACGCAATCTTGCTTTGCACAAGTGGAGAGGAAATTATGACGCAAGGCGTCGAATAATGCGGCGATTTCTAGCCGTTCTTGCACACAGGTAGCCGGTGCAAATAGCGGACAAGGAGGGCAAAAACTATCATTTGTCCGATCTCGACCAAGTGAATGCTACTTGAGTCGGTTCGGTACACTCGTGTTATTCTCTTTTAATTCCTGACCTCTATTTCACTGATGCTTGAGTTAGAACAACAAATAGTTTGGACCTCTTAACCTCTCTAGACGTTCAGTTTACCTACAATCAAAGCTATTGATAGTGTGGGTTCTCTGGAAATTGCAGGTTTCTTCATCTCATTCCAAGATTGTACACGTTCGTTTTTACACACTTTCGTAATGGACTTTCGTTACAGAGGAGGGTGTGTTCGATGAGGCTGAGAAAATTATAAATAGCAAGACAAAAATGTGTACTTAAGGATTCATGCAGATCAGATAATCCCGTGTGGAAAAATTTCGTGGCACTGTACTGTTTCTGTCTAGTCCGCCTTGAGTCGATACTGGCGCGCCACAGGCAGACTGTCCAGTGGCTAGACTGGGATGTAAGGTTCGGATCGACTAGTTTCTAGACAGGTCGGCTATTTTGATAAAAAATAATTAATAATCAAATTAAATAATTATTTTTAATGCAATAAAAGTCCAATATATAGATTTTGCAATTAATTGAAAATACAAACAAAGTTTTTGTACAAAAAAAATGAAGAAATGAGTTTCCGCAAATCTTTTGTACATACGCCGTGTGTCGAACTTCTGATGTGAATCCCTATTATATTGCTGTAACTTTGTCGGCCATCTAAAAGTTAAATTTTTGTTAATTTTTGTCGGATATGAATTTCAATTCATTACATCCTAATATTTATTTCAATAAAACATGAACAATTTTTAAACATTGTAAGTGCTTGATGTGTGAATAAATCATTGAAAAAAAAAGTTTGTATGATTTTACTTGCGATTAGGCTACGAAATAATGATTGTTTATTATTATTTTAAATAATTAATACGTTAGGCTTAATAGGGGCGTCACGCTGTAGGTCAAATTGCATTTTTCTGGTTTAAAATCTAATATAACGAGAAAGAATAGAGATAACTCAACAATTTTTTCAAAAATAAAGTTCATGTTACGTTGATTGAAGGAAAATATGTGAGAATGCGTAAATTGCTCATTGTAGGGGTTGAAGTAAGGGGTGAAGTTGAGCATGTTTAAAAAATCGATGAACTTTTGCTTTTCTTTTTGCTGAATCTCAAAGGAAAATCATGATATCGGTACAATTTTTTTCAATTATAGTAAATGTAATGCAGATTAAGGCAAAAATTATTAGGATACCATCAACTTCTAAATGAGGGGTTCAAATAAAGGGTAAGTGGCTAAAATCAGAATATTCGCTGTTAACATTGTAAAGGGTTTGCATGGGTGTTAAAAATGATTCTAATAATAATTATCATAATAAATATAATTATTTAACAAAAAAATTGCATTTTCAGACAGAGGACTGAACCTGAAGATAGCAGTAATGAAGATTGATGGAAGAATCATTGTTAAAATAAGAAAGAGTGTTGTGTCAAAACAAAATTATCATTACAAAATTTTAATGAACATTACTTGATTAAAAATAGAAAATTACTAGTTATAGACAATTATTTTCCAAATAACACTTTTAAAATAATAAGGTCTTCAAAATGCGTTCTTCGGTTATACCCTAGAGTGGGGAAACGAGGAACCTTCCACACAGTAGAGAATAATGCAGAAATGGTTGTCGAAATGATATTCAACCCCCACGAAAACCATTTGCAATTCTATTCTGCGATATTTCGCGTTTTGAGATTCTCGCTGTCCATTTACACCCCTAGAAAGGGTAATGGTAGCGAGAGATTATCCATACAGTTGAGGATTTTGAAGAAATGGTTATGTGAATCGTTTTTACCTCCCACGAAAACCCTTTACAATGTTCTACAGCGAATTTTCTGATTTTTAGCCACTAGCCCCTTATTTAAACCCCTAATTTAGAAGTTGATGGTATCCTGTTAATTTTTTCCTTAATCTGCATTACATTTACTACAATTTAAGAAAAAATTTGTATCGATATCATCATTTCCCTTTGAGATTCAGTCCAAAGAAAAAAGGTTATCCATTTTTAAAGCATGCTCAAATTCACCCCTTACTTCAACCCCTACAATAAGCAATGTAGGCATTCTTACAAATTTCCCTTGAATGTACGTAACATGAACTTTATTAAAAAAAAAAAAAATTTGTTGAGTTATCTCTATTCTTTCTCGTTACCAAAAAAATGCAATTTTACCTATGGTGCCTCACCTCTGTTTTGGCTGGAAAAATATTTTTTTTGGCAACAATCTATTAGAATCCTTAACTGGACAATAAATGAAGCGATTTGATTCAAAATTATTGCTACTTTCGTCACCACGATGTCTCAAATGTGGGTCTGTCACGATATGAGATGAAAGGACGCCCTTGGCTGTCGATGGCAATCGAGATATGTATGTCATAAAAATTAAAAATAGATATGTAATGGTCAAAAAAATAATGCTGAATAAACCCCTACCCATTTCCAATGTCTTGTGGGGGCGGGAAGGCACCCCTTAGACTGGTCACAAAAATAATGTTGGTTAAATCCCTATCCCTTTCCAACGTCCCGTCTCCTCTTGTCTCAAGCGACAGCTGATGTGCATGAAACTCCTTTTTTTGTCAACATAATAGCTTATGTTGGCATAAAAAATATCTAAATATATATTGGTTAATTAAAAACAATTCGATTTCAATTATTTACAGTGTTTCTGGCCGTAAGGATGTTTGAAAACACCTAAACTGTGAGTTAAATATGATGATTACGATATCGTGACAGACCCATATTTGAGACATCGTAGTAACAAAAGTAACAATATTAGAAACGTTTTTCTGATCAAATCACTTCTTTTATCGTTCAATTTTACACGTTCCAATAGTTTGTTGCTGAAAAAAAAAATTTTTTTCCAGCCAAAACAGAGGTGAAGCCCCTATTCTGCAATCTAACCCACAGTTTTTGTATCAAGATTTGATAAGCTTGAATATCACCTTTAATTATTATTATTTACTATTTCAAACATGTAATAGTGAACAATTAATTATTTCTTGAGTATTTGTGCAATTGTGTATTGTATCTTCCTAAATATTTTAATCAAAAATTATTATTTTTTTTAATTCACCTCTGTAATTTTTGTTTAAGTCCAAACCGCGATTCTATCTAGAAAATAGCTAAAATCTGGACAATCTTTATATATTTAAATTCGTAACGGACTTCTAGATAGCGCCAAGATTGGGACTAGACAGCAGAAGGTTTTAATGAAACACGTAGCAAAACTAGACAACGCCAGTGTAGCGCCTGGCTAGTATTGCGTGAATAGACAGACTTGAGAAAAACTGTACTGGCTTTAGCATGATTCAAGACTATCATGAAATTTTTCCACACGGGAATCTCGTTGGAAGCGTGAATATCTTATTTGGAGATATAAGGATATCTAAAGTATAAAATTGAATTTTTCCGTAACACTTGTACGATTTCCGTCTTTTTGTAAGCATATAAAGGGGGGATAAAGTTCTACTTTTCAGTCTCTTGAGAGTACAAAGTATTTTTCACTCCCTAGGGAATAAAAAGTAACGTCAGAGATGAATAATGAAAATATTTCACAGATTGGACGAACTCGAAGCGATAATTTGTCACGAATTACTGATGAATTATGATGTTTTGCCATAAATTACCAGAAATTTTCGAAAATTGTTGGTAATGAGGAAAATTTTTGAGTGAAGTGCGCCCGCTTGTTTTTGGTTAATATTTTAGGGGTAAGTTTCTCTCATTATAAGACTAATGAACCATAAGTGCCAGCTTCAAAAACTTTTGTTTACAAAAGTTATGAGCAAATGTTCTGAAATCATAAAATTTGAATTGATCAAAATTGGCTCAACTGATTTCGTTGGCTTAAATATTAAGTATTAAGTATTAACTCTCATCAGTCCCAGTCTCAAAGTGACACACGATTTGCGTTCGTTGTATTACATTCCGAGTAATGCATATTCTTTTTCATAGGATTCAACCCTCTCTACAGGAATCGAAACTCGAAGTTTCAATAGAGGCGCATTTCTGATTACGCGTGCTGTCATTTCCTTATCGTGTTACCACCATCACATTCACGAATAACCGAAACAACACTTGATAAAAAAACGTGCATGATGTCACCTTTGCCCACATGCGCGTGATGCGAATGTACACAGTGCACGCTGCGACAAATGCAAAAAACCTATTTGTCGTAACGGTATCTGAAATCGTAATCGCTATCTGATTTGTGACCGTTGCTCATCAGTTTTTCGAAAATAAATTGCTATTTATATCATTTATTCATAAAAAAAGTTGTTATGCTAAGTTTGTAGGGCTTTCAAATAGAAACGTTTTCCTTCTCCTGAGTTTTTTTCATATCGTGCTCTGTTTGGCTTAAAATGTTCATTTTCTTTTTTTGGGTATTGAAAATGCTATAACTCTAATAATTTTTTTTTATTGAAAAAAGTCATAGGGATAAATTGTTTGGGTTACTGTGTGTACTACGAATAGACGTACATACAATTTTTATATCTTAAAAAAAATGATGTCAAACATTTTTAAAATGCTATTACTTTTTGAATTTTATCTAAAATGGCTGGCTAATAAATTTTTTCTTTCCTTTTACACCCTCATAAAGTGTGACAAAGCACAATCCATCCCGATAATGATGTCGAAAGTCATCCTGTTTACAAACCCCGACAAGCACAACACCAAAGACAACAGACAGAAACCGACGTAAAAACTATTTTTTCTAACTCAGGGGGCCTCAAAACATCAAAAAAACCTAGCCCGTTAAGTAGGTCAAAAATGCCCTTGGCTGGAACCAGATTTTTAATGAGCCCTTTTCTAGGACTTGGAATTATAACTTTTTTCTCGGATTTTTGAACCCCCATCACCACCCCCATAGTTATGGTGGCTAAAAATATGTTTTATGGTTTTTATTTTTTTTTACACATTTGTGTAATAGAAAAATCTGGAAAGAATTAGTACAAAACAAATAATTACAATACACCTAATTTTTTTTTTTCAGTGTTTTGGCTTCAACAACCCAACGAATTTTCGTCACTCGGCGACATTCATTAGATTCAGCTGTATTCAGCTCGTTACGTTATACTTTAAGTGCTGACATGAAAATTTTATACCCTGCAAAGAACCATTTCCACTTAATGCAAAAACATCGAGGAAAATTTTCAATTACACATATTGTTAGAGCCCAATATAAATTATAATATAGAAAACAATTAATAAAGCAGGTAGTAATCTATCTGCTACAAATAATGGATGGCTGGTTTCTCTCAAGGAAATCGGCTATGATAGTACAATTGCATGTTTTTCAAATAAAAAATTAGGAAAACGTCTCAATTGCGATATGCAAAATTTTGTGTCCACTGTATCGCGTTTGAAATTACCTAATGATTCCGAGAATATATTGGCTCAAGAAGTTCAAGAAACACGATGTTGTAGGCGAAAGATTTCTTTCAAACATATATTTTCATGGAATGTGGGAGGTTTTTCGGAAATGACCGTCAACTCATGAGTTCATGTAATTCATGAGTTCATATCAATTCAGTCAAGCTGTGTCGTATTTAGCTGAATTGATGGACGATGACAACAAAATTAAAATTTTCTGCGCTAAAGAGACCGCGAACATTTTGAAAGTAGAAGTTCATTTACGTCATATGAATCGTCGGCGTTCTAAGTGTTTTGTTGAATACACGCCTGATTCCATTGGTTTCGAAGGAATTCATTGATATTGTTGTGAGTGCGCAAATGCTAATCGTTCGATCGGTTGCTGCTCACATACTGCTGCTGTAATTTACTATCTATCACATGCTCGATATTTGTCAAAAATCGTTCGAACAGCAGGATAATTAAGCAAACTGTTCGTACGACATAAAATGGTAGCTGTAATTAATGAGGATATCGACGATGATTAATTGAAAACTTTCATAAAGGATTTCCGTTTCACACACTGAGTAAAACATTCAGAAAAATTAAAAAATACAGCATTTGAACATAAGTCATATTCAGCATTCCAATATTAATCCATGATACCCCTATGAAAAAGAAGTATTGGTAAGTATCGGATCTAATACTTTTTTTCACGAATAAGTATCAGTCAACGGCGATACCACGCTGAAAACACCAGTTCCCGTTAGATCACTGAAGTTAAGCAGTGTTGGGCGCGGTTAGTACTTGCATGGGTGACCGTTCGGGGAATACTGCGTGTTGTTGACCCGTCGTGGGTGTGGTGGACCCACACTGGTAGTATTTATCCACCTAGAAACACTACCCGAATCGGGTAGTGAGGCAATGAACTTTCGAGTTCGAAATGCCAATCAATTTTTTTTTTTCAAGTATCGGTAATACAATATTTTTTCGGAGAAAAAGTACTGGATCCAATACTTACCAATACTTCTTCTTAATAAGGGTATCTTTCATCTGTGAAAGTTTTTATTTAAAAAAACTACCGTCCACATCAATTAAAAATCTGAAAGAATTCTAAGAGTTAGCACATGGGATGACCTTTCATTTATGAAAAATTTAGAACAGTACGCAAACAATTTTTGAATAAAAAAAATGTCAGAAAATTTGAAATTCTCTCAAAAATTTGAATTTCCCAACTAAACACTGAGAAAAATTTTTTTTAGGTGAATTCTAATTACTTGTTTTGTATTAATTTTTTTCAGGTTTTTCTATCACACAAATGTGTCAAAAAAATTTAGACCATAAAACACATTTTTAGCCACCATTACTTTAGGGGTGGTGATGAGGGTTCATAAATCCGGGAAAAAAGTTATAATTCCAAGTCCTAGAAAAGGGCTGATTGAAAATCTGGTTCCAACCAAGGGTATTTTTGATCTGTGTAACGGGCTAGGCCCTTTGATGGAATCTGCAAAAGTTATTTTTCACATAAAACCAATACCTTCTCATTGATGATAATGTAAAAAAGGATTTATATTCCGGAAAGTAACCGTTTTTGTGCATCAAAATACATAGGTATACACAGTTTCAAATTAATCAGAGGTGCGGGCTTTTCAGAAGCGAACCGAAAAGGATTCAAGCCTGTTACACTTACTAAATTCCAATAAAGATTTTCTCAGAAAGTTAACATCTGGGAGGAAAATTGTGTACACTCAAGAATTTATAATTTGATTAGATTTACAGCTTTTGACGAAAAAACTATTCCAAAATTTTTTGTATTCACCGAGATAAATTCGAGAAACCATGACTTTTATATGTTTTCCATGGTTTTGACGATGAGAATCAAATTTGCGGATATTTTCACTATCATTTTCATAATCAGCGGGTCAAAATACATGGATATTTGGAGTTTCAAATTAATTGGTGGTATGCGCTTTTCAGAAGTTTACCCGAGGTTTGATATTATTCTAGAAACTTTATTTGCAGCATTACACTCATCCAATGTCATCATAATTCCTCTATCAAATTTCGCAACCCATCGAAAAGTTTCACTAATGAGCCAGTGTAAGTCTCATCTTGCATTGTCTCTTCTTCATGTCTGAGAAAAATATTAAACGGCAAACACTTACACTATACAAACCCAACGGAAGTTCAAAATCGATTTTAATGTAAGCGGCATCATTAATTTCTTGGAATATGTTCACTTGCATTAAAATGCAGTCACACGATATTGTTTTTCGCTGACGCACTACCGGCTCTACTTTTTAATGCCACTGATATAATCGTTATGTTTTTTGCTTCCTCATAGAGAAAACTTCCTCAATTAAAAAATGTTTAACACAAAGTTCCAACAATTGTCCGGACGTATGTGTGTGTATTTATGTCGCACTTTTTTGTGAACATGATAACTTGAAGACGGTTACAGATCAAAACTCAAAACTGACCGAAGGACTTCTGAAAATATTGATTATCTTTTTCGTTTGCTCTTTACACGTAATATTTAAAAAATGTGTTGTGTATAGTAAAACATTCTTCATTAACATAATTCAAAGGTGATGGAAGAATATAAAATATTCATTGACTTGAGACGAATAGATTGTCCTATAATATCGATACATTTTATTAAAGTGGAAGGAAGTTATAGTCATACGTATTATTTAAAAATTCGATTTTTATAGTGCAAATTTTCTCATTCACAATAATTCAAAGTTGATGCAAGAATAGAGAAGATTCTCTTATTCGAGGGGAATCGATTGGTCTATAATATGAATACATTTCATTGAAGAGTAAGGAAGATACGATCATTTATAATATTTGGGTGTTCATTTGAACGATATGATTTCCTATTTCTGAATGAATCTCATAGATAAAGTCATTGTTAGTCAGAACTGATAAAGACAAACATAGAAATCACAAATGTACTATTAACAATTGTATTTAATTATTATAAGCAATCAATGTAAACAAATTCAACAGTATATCAGTTTGTTATAGGAAAAAAATATTTTGTCCTGAAATCGTGGTAATTTATCATTAGAATGGTATTAATACAGAAAAATTATCTGAATTCCAAATTTTTTTACTCTACTCATTTTCATGGGCAGACTAATTGACAAAGTAGAAAATTCAACACTGGAATGAGAATAAGAGTACTGAATTGTACATATTACCTATAAATTTGATTTGATTAAAATTGGTTGAAAATAATATCTTACCACCTAACACTATTATTGCCTCCAGTTTCAAGAAAATCGCTCATATTGATAACAACTCCGATATTAATGATCTTATTTTTCTACAAATATATCATAATAATAAATTTTTTTTGTATTTAAAAAAGTATACTTTTTCGTAATCTAGCCTGTATCTCTATTGTTCAGATTAAATAAAATAATCAACTAATATTTTGTGAATTTCTTTTGTTTCCAACTTATTAATTTGAACATTTCATTGTGTATGAATTTAGAATAATTTATATTTTTTATTTTATTACTTTCTTTCTTCAGCATCATCTTCTATTAATAATATATAAATATAATTATGAAAATATTTTTCTTTCTATAAAATTGGTTAATTGAAATTAGAACATTATAAACTATCTATTCAAATTCCAGTCCGGTAGTGTATTATATTAATAGGTGTGCAGATAATTATCTACACAACTATTTTTTGGATGAAAAATGTCTATTGAAGAGAAAAATATTGCAAAAAAACTTCGAATTTCTATGGCTTTGGAAAATTGGAATAACTCTAAAAATAATTAACATTTTTCAAAGTTCCTGGGCTCATTTTGAAGGTCAGTCTCCATAGTATTTTGCTAAGTTGTTAAGATTAAAGAAAAATTTCCTGGGGTCGAACTTGGCGCAAATTTTCAAATAATGATTGTACTTATCAAATGATTTAAGAAATCAGAAACAATAATATTATGATAAACATTACGATAATTGATCAAAATATGATTGAAAATGGTTTTAAAAAATTGTATGTATTTACCAATTTTTGAAACTTTGCGGATTCTTGCACCAAAGTAAAAAATTGATATTTTGCCTTCAACTTGGGTTAGTTCGATGCAGGATTCTATTATATTTTGCGATATTATAAGGGGAAAATTCTCTTGGTAATATTATAAAAATTAAGGCACCTTAGCCACGCCTGGAAAATCAGGCATGTAGATCATTTTCGCCAGTAGTGTATTGTATTGATTATTTTTTATTCACAGCAGAAACTGAAATTTTGGATCTCAAATTCACTTTCGGGAATTGAGAATCATGTTCTTAAAAACAAATAGCATAATTATGAACTCTTTGGTTTTAGGAAGAATGAATCTTAAGGTAATGTGTGTGTCAAAAATCAGGTCTCGAAAAAGAAAAAGTTTTCTATGTATTCAGGAACTGAAATGATATCATCAGTCATGTATTATGAAAGAAAAAAAATTTAAAGATTACGACAACGAATTATTCTAATAATATTGGTTGTAATTAAATTTTTCCATTAGGTTGTTTTTAAATGGTTGAATTTTAATAAATCATAGCTTATTTTTTTGGGAAAAATATTCCCAACGTCTCTACTGTTTACAATTTAAAAAAAGTAAATATTAGTAAATTCTTTTAAAGATTGCAGCCATAGAAAAATTTACTCTAATAATTGAAAGCAGTAAAGTTATAGAGAATGATTTCTCTGAAAAATAAGCCATCATTTATTAAGATTCAACCATTTTTCAAAACAATTTTAAGAAGCGATAATAAGAAAATATTTATCTGCAAAAAACGTTGTTAAAATAGTTTTTTTTGTAAGTTTTAAAATTTTTTCATTAGAAACAATGTCTTATATTTAAAATAAACATTACTGGGAGAATTATTTTGGTTCTTCAAATAACAGAAGAACTATTTTTTGTAGATATCTAATTTTTGGCACCACAACTACCTTGACTTGATTTGCAGTGAGGCCTTAAATTCTAGTATTTTAGTCAAAATATTGTTGTTAATTAGATCACATTTTCTCCGTCAACAATAAAAAAGAACAATGAATGTCAAGGTCACGCATTCTGCTCTTGCTCAGAAGACAGGTGGTAAGATCGCTTTCATTCCGTAATCTTGATGAAAGCGGAAACTCGTTCCAAAGGCAGAAACAATGGGTTATATTCTTGTGTTGTGTTTAGATGTGGCGGCGTTAGTTATGTAAGAGGTCAATGGCAAACTTGTTCTTCATTGGTATTCGTGACGTTGCATTTATGTAACACTTGGGGATGTTATCAAATAATTTATTCAGACTTGTTACAAGTCATGTGACAATGTTTTGGAATGCTGACTTTGTCTCCGGGAAACGAGATTATTTAATAATTTAAGAATTATATTCATTTCTTTTGGTCTTCGTTAGGGCGGGTGTCAATGTGGTCCGAGAATTCGACTTTCGATTTCTGATATGCCCAGAAAATCTTAAAAAATGCAAAATAGCAGTCTTATATCAATTTCATGCTGAGGGCGGTACTTAAAAAAATCTAACATTAGTTATTTTTATACGATAAGTGTATTTTTCAACTACATTTTAATTGTTCAAACAATTATTATTTGTTTAAGCAATATATTTTTACATTAAATTGTGAATAGTTATTATTTTTCGTGATAAATGATGAAGTTGATAAATATAAAGTGTAATATTTTTTGTTTAACATATTTCGAAATTATTCAAACAATTTTTATTTGACTACTTTATCCATCAAATCAAGAAAATATAGTTTTTTGGGAATTGGTGAGACAGTTAAAGAATGTTAAGAGTAATATTACATTCTCATCTCAATGAGAAGGTATTAGTTTTATGTGAAAAAAGACTTTTGCGGATTTCATCAAATCTGGACGTTTTCACACTTACTGATTGAGAAAAATTTGATTTTACTGCGCAGTCTGTTTATCATTGTCGTAGTTGTCGTTATCGGCATCTGTAAGCACAATAACTTTCGAAGAAATTATCTGATTTGATTGTGCTATGACAAAGATTTTTTAGGATTAAAAAGAAATGACGAGTTTGTTAACTAGCCATTTTAGAAGAACCAACGGTTGAAAGAGGAACCAGAATCAGCGGTTCTGGTTTTATCCAGCGAAAATGATATTTAACGAGATGAAAATTCCATTTTATAGCAAAGATATATACGCGATACAAAAAAATTTGAAGCAGTAAAACTGTTTATCTTTAAAAGATCTACAAATTTGCCTAAAACTTTTATTTCGATGAGATGCGTAGTTTTTTTTCAATCGTGGAAACTGTTAACAGAGAAAAAAAAATTTTCTTACTTGGATAACATACACGGAAAAAAATACTTTGTCAATGTAAAAAAAAAGATTGATACTTCAACAAAATAAATTTGTAAAGATTGGACTATTAAAAAAGTGGGTTAAATTAACAAAGTTGGCATTGTTAGGAAAATCTTTGTGACAGTGACAAAGTTATTTGTTTATATAATATAATATATAATTATTAAAAAATATTTTTAATTTTAATAAATAATGTTTAATGTAACAAATAATCCTATTTGTCAGAGTAACAAATAACTTTGTTAGTTATGAATTGGTTTCATGGTAACAATGTGAGTTTGTTATTTCAGTAAACAGGTTTTGTTATGGAATTAACAAAGTTGGCATTGTTATTTTAACTATGTTTTATTTGTCAATATAATCATGTCATTTGATAAAACAACATTATTTTCAGTAACAAATTATTAGATTGTTAAAATGACAAAGCCTTTTTTTCCGTGTATCTAAGATAATTTAAAATAATACCAAGGAAAATTATTCATCTTAAAAAGATCTAAAAATTTTTCGCAGAGCCAAACTTATAAAAAATATTTGACTATTCATTCCGAACTTGGAGACGACGAGACACTCCTTTTTTATTTCATCTGCCACAATATTTTACTAATTATTGTTATTTTGAGAAACAGATAAATGAAAATCAGCTATATGTATCTTTCTTCTAACATAAGTTCCAAGTATATCGCATTCTACTTTAAAAAAATCGGTTTTTGTATTCAATTCTTTATGTTCGCGGACGTGAAAAAATGCAGAAATTCTGCGGAATTTTCGCAGCCAATCCCATGTTTTAAAAAAGCTCATACTGTGAATGGCCTTCCTGCTTTCCATTTGCAATTAAAAGTTCCATTGTGCCTTCATACTTTTATTCGTGTTTCGAAAATGTTGAAACTCAAAACTACACAATCATTTTTAAGCACGGTTCAAGTTGACTGGCTTCCTTGATGATTTCATTAGAGTAGTTACTGCAATAGGAAAATTAGAAGTCGACAATATATTTACATATAAATTTTTGATCCAAAGTATAAAAACATGTTTCTCACTTATTAGCCGATGCAAAAATGTAGGTATATGAAGTACAAAATTACTTGATCACGTAAACTATTTCTGAATTTCGCGATTGCCTCGAATTACATAGGGGAAACCTGTACGAGGTGGACACCAGTACGAACTGAAAAATGGGAAAAAGTGACTGGGTTTTCAAGCAAAAGTTCTTTGGTTTTTTTCTATGAGTCGCAGTAATAAAAACGAGTTTTTCAATCAGCCTATTTACCACTTACTTGCAATTTTTTAATTGAAAAATGCGTTTTTGACATAGCTATTAAAATTTTGTCCGCTTACAGATTATTGTTTCTTAAGGAGTGAAATAGCTATCACTATTCTTTCACTGGTTCATCCGATTCGTCACTCTTGATTTGAAAACGGCCTGAGAATTAATTCTGAGGTGAATAAATTGAGCATAGGTTAGGCTTGGGTATCAAAGTAATTTCTATGATCGTTGGTAGCAATGATTTTTTGCATTTTAAATACGAAACAGTTTAAAGTGATACAAGTTTCATAACAAATTAAAAAGTAATCACTGTATAAATAAAAAAATGGTTTTGAATAACAGTTTTTGATTACTGCTTTATGAATGTATACACAATGTCCTTGGACAACTGATCGAAAAGGCGTAAAATCTGAACAGTCACTTCGTACCAGAAAAGAACCATCTAAATAAACTTGGAAGGTGTTAAAAAAGTATAAAATATAGGATGAAAGGCTAATAAAATACATGTGATGGCATGGATATCTCTAAAATGAATATTCGAGCTTTAATTTGGTATGTAATACTTTCCCCACTTGCTCATCATTTATCAATATTATGACTTTAAAAGTTTGTTCATCCACTTCGTACTGGCTTCCGCTAATTAAATAAATTCACAGTATTCGAATCTCTGTGTTGCCTGATTCCTTCTCTTTAGGATTTCTCTTGGCCTCAATGTTCTTCAACATTTCAGTCATCCTTTCGCCCAAGGGTGACACTAGTGCATAACAAATGAATACAATTACTTAAAAAAATCAACTGTGGATTGAATATTCTTCTTCTTCTCAGAGATGAATCTTCTCAGCAACATTAACACAATCAATCTTCACTGTGTAACTTTAATTGATGACTACACCACAGAAAGGCGGTCTATGAACATTAGAAGTGTTTTTAATGTATCTTTTGAGTGAAATATGACAGGATTATGAATGGGGATGAAAAACTGAAAAAAAATATCCTCTCGCGTAACGGTGCCAAAGGCCGCGTTTCTTCCGACCCTGATCTAGTTTCTATGACGTACAACCACACTGTGCGACGACCTGTCGGAGAAAGTATACGCGAGAGCATCAACGAATACGATGAACTTTACGACGAGACAGGAAAATGATTATGAATACCTAACGGTCAATATTTTTAATATCTTGTGATTCATGTTCCGTTATTTGTTATTTCAAGTAGTCAAAGTTGCTTTTTCTTTTTTTTTGTTCTGCCTTAAATTAAGAATATTGTATTACTGAACGATTTAATAGACAGAAAATCGTTTGTAGTTATTTTAATATGTTTCAGTTAATTTGAGATTATGGTTTCAAAATGGTTTATAGAAATACAATATAACAGTTTTGTTTTTATAACATAATTCTCAAAAGCATTATTTTCATCGTCTGTTGTTTGCTTTAATTCCTTGAATATTATTCTACATCATTAATGTATGTCTGTGACTATTCATACATTTTAAAAATTCTGCGTCTTTTTTTTGCACCAAGATTTAAAATTGATATTTTGTCTTCAACTTGGGGTAAAAAAAAACAGACGGGCAGATAATTTCTGCCAATATTCTATTCTATAAATTGTTTTTTATTTGCAAAAGCAACTGAAGTTTTGTATCTTAAATTTACTTCCGCAAATCGAAAATCTTGTTTTAGAAACAAATAGCATCAAAATTAACTCTTTTTTAAAGTTGATTTCCAGTGAAGCCTTCAATTTCAGTATTTTAGAGAAAATAGTGTTGTTAATTAGCTCAAATCTTCTTCTTCAATAATAAACAAAGAAAAATGCATGTCAAGGTTTTTTCTTCATTTTTCCATTCTTAATATTCTGTGTTTCGTGTTCTGTTATTGTTATTTCAAGTAGGTTAAATTGCTTTTTCATTTTTTTGTTCTGTATCAAATTACGAAAATTGTATCACGGAATGATACAAAAGACAGAAAATCGTAGGCTATTATTTTAATATGCTTCAGTTAATTTCAGATTATGGTTTTGAAATATTTATTTATTCAAATAAAATAAAATAGTTTTTGTTTTTACTACCTAATTCTCAAAAGCAATATTTAAAAAATGGGAATCCTTTTCTTAGAACTTCAAGGTATGTAATAAAAGATGGTTTCAATCATTTCAATTCCACTTGTTATTGCAAATAACAAAATTGATTTAAATCAGATTATTTGTCGAGTTTTTTCCCGTTTTTGACTTAATTTTTTAAAAAAATAAACACTTAGAATCATCCGATTGGATTCATCTAGGGCTCAAACTTCATTATTCAACCTAAGTTTTAAAAAAATCAAAAAGTATTTTCACTTTTAAGAAAATCCTTTTTCAAACACCATATCCTGTATGCTTCTCAAAAGTATTAACAATCTCCTCGCAGTAATTTTGAGCGAAAATAAAACTTTTTGCCCCCTGCACTTTTCTATATAAAAAACCGTGTTCGAATAATAAGAAATCCATTTCTTAACAAATTTGATATATTTTTCCAATTATACCTAAGAAAATATTGCTTAAAAAAAGGTCAGGTACTTCGCAGAAAAACCCCAAATGTAATCTTTACAGCGATTTCAAAGTAATCTTTACATGTAAAAAAATTACCTTCTCGTGTTATGATTTACCCACCACATGGGAAATGGTTACCATGTCAACTCTATTGAATCCTGTTCTGTTTCGATGCAAAAAAATTCAACTTTATCTACTTGAAAATTACCCGTAACAAAAATTCACTTCTGTTTCGTCTGTGTTTATTTAAAATAACATATTTTCTGTCAAGAATAGTGACTATAGCTTTTCAATACTGCAGACATTCTCTGGATTTCAAATGCTAGAATTAATTTTCCTCTTCTAAAATAATAAATTTATTTTAATAGTTAATTAATTGCTCACGACTTTGATTAAGTGAATGTATCATTGCCCTGTTAAGTTTCTTGTATTCAATTTCGAAGCCTCGAAAGTACAAAAAGCCGAATAAATTTAATTATGATTCTCTACAAGCCACCTATGATTTAACTTTTCCGATAGATTTGAATATTTCGTCAATATTTCTCGTTTTCCAATATTGCATATAATTTTCATTCATGACACTATTTACTAATAGCTTTCATAGGAGCTGTTGCATATTTCACATATATATGGAAAAAAACAAGCGATCTGTTTGCGTCAATGTTTGACGATGCCCTCGAATTAAGAGGGCAACCGCATTAATAAATTAACTGTAATTAATGGATGTCTTGATTAAAAGCGTAAGTTCGAAACCATTATACATAAATTCGTTCATTCAAAATAGCTTGCGATTGATCCAAAATGACCTTAATTAATTAACCTAAACGATTTTTATACGCTTGTTATGACTTCTCGTGCGTAACGCAATTAGCGCATATTTTGCAATGATTCAATTTTAATTTGGTAAATTTCATGCACGAAGAGTCGTAAATAAGATGTAGAAGGTTTTATTCAAAAATAGTATATTGCATTACAAGTGGTAGGCGATGGCCTTTTCGTGACAAGTGCAGTGTTTTTAGGACGAGTCGTAGGTGAGGGCACCGAAGGTGCCCGAACCGAAGACGAGTCTCAAAACACTGCACGAGTCAAGAAAAGGGCCTACCACGAGACATGCACGAAACTTTTTACAACAAGATCATGAAAATCGTAAAAAAACGCTACCTGATCGAAGTTGCCAATCATAAGTTAAAATTATGATAAGATTACGATAAGATTAAATTAAATAAGTTTAACTAACAAATTTTTTCATATAAAAAGAAGGAATTTAGAATCAACATATATGTATACCTGTTTATTTTAGCAACTTTATTTTAAAGAGAACACTTCGGAAGTATAACATTTTGAACTAATTTAAATTTTCCCGCAACTTTGACTTGAGCAACTATAGCGCACCTAGCGGCGGAGAGGCTACCGGCTTTTATAACCTTATTTCTGAATACTGTCACGCGTTTGTTCGGTTTTCTTCAATAGTTAAATCAATGTGATATTATCGAAAATAGAGAAAATGTCAGATTCGGACGAAAGTGAAGTTTTTCAGTGTACGCCTCCTATTTCTGCACGGTAAGTCGCGAGATGAGCGCGCTACAGTTGTCGCTGAAAACATCGACCTATTTCCGTCTTTATCTAACTATCTTCCTTTCACTTATTGTGAAAATGTGGAATGCTTACGAAAAGAAGCCTTTTCGTAAGCATTCCCCATTTCGTACATTCTTTATTCGCATCGTTCGAAATGCGCCACATTACACACAGATCATAAGTACGAAAACACGCCATTTTCATGATAGTGTTGTAAAAAACTTATTATTCCATATCGTAATTAATAATGCCAAATTACAAATAGTGTTTTTTGATTACGAAAATTTTTAATTTGATTACGAAATTATGTTTCATGCACGTATCTCCAGTTTCACTTAGGTTGCAGATGCTTATCTTACTAATGGTGCAATATTTTCAGAAGTTTGATTTACTCTACTCAGTAATAATATTTCTTACAAAATATTTGTAATAGTTATCTCAATAATTCACACGTGTTAATGTTCTTAATGATCAGAGATATCTACTAATTTTGGTTTAATATTAATTTTCAGCATTAAAAAACATAGAACCTGCGAGAGTATTTCATGATCCTTAAGAAATTTGAAATTATTAGTGTAAGACCTTAGGAAAAGTTTTTTTTTTAAATGCCTTACTAAAAACTGTTTTTCTACTGAAAATGTCTGACCCTTCAGTTAGGGGGTTTGGTGCAAGTAGAATATGAAGTACAGGTCAGACGCCAGTTTCAATTTCAGTAGATAAAGTATTTGTTGGGTGGGACACTCAACATGGGTGTAATGCAAAGTTTAAAGAGAGTTATTTCATTCTGAGAATAAAAAAATCTTTCAAATATATTACAATGCATAACAAAATATATTTTAAATATATGTAAAGTTAAATAATTTGTTTTAAAATTTATTTAAAATACTATCACTGAAACAATTATTAAAAAAAAATTTTTTAAATGTTGAGAGCCTAAAATTGAATTATAAATGGTAAGTTTTTGAACACGTGACTCTGTATTATTTTAGGTATTTCATCAATAGGCCATAATTAATGGATTTTAGTAAGCAAGCGTGTAAATGATTTATTTAGAACATATTATTTCATTGTTTAAAAATAAACAATAATAGAAGTCTAGTTTGTTAATAATAATAATTAGTGTCATGTTACCTCCCGTAATGGAGAAATAGGATTGGCATTAATTAGTCATGATTTGCGGCTTGGTATAAGAATGAATTCCACGGAAATCACAACATATAATTTTCTATTAAAATTCAAAAATGTGGTTTTTGTGGTTGACATCAGACATTCAAAGGATTGGTGGAAATTCAAAATTTTTTTCTTTCTCATAGAGTAAGCTTCGTAGGCATAATGAGAAATATTTTTAAAAATTATTAAATTAAACGTTTGTAAAGTATTTCTCAAAGTATTCATTAGATTTTTTAAAAACATTTTCATCATATTTGTAAAATAGGGTTTTCATATTAAAACTTTGTTATGAACACAACACAAAGTAGATGTAAGAATGAAGAACTCCTCTTTTCTAGATGAATCGATTGAGTTATGGTCATTTACAGTGTTTGAAAAATCGATTTTCCATAGTAAAACAGCTTTCATCGACATAATTAAACGTGGATACAATACTAACTGCGTTTACTAATTTTAAAAATATAAGTTATTTTTAAAATAATGATAATAAAATTCTCACGATTTTTACGAAAATAAATTTACTTAAATTATTTAAATCGGCCATTAATGGGCAAAATCAAGCGTTTACGTTTTTTTTCAAATATCTATTTAGTAATTGAGTTATGATTTTGAAAAGTTTTAAAACGCCGTAAAATGACAAAATGTTGATATTGTCATTTTTTAAAACTGGTTATTTCTAAAGAACAATTCTTTCGAAGGATAACCACTTGTTAATTTATATCTGCGGAAGAAAAGCATTTCATACGAAAGATTCTACTGGTCATCTGTTTAACAATGTTAAAGATGTATAGAATTGTTTCGATTACTTTTTTTACTTATTGTTAACCAAACCAAATACAGAAATAATTATATTTAAATTTCGAAATTTTCTGTCCAACATTTTTTTTTATGTCAAATGAAAGATTCAGAATTCAATATTTTGAATTTGAAAGTCTTCGAAATAATACAATTTAAATCCGCACGACCAAAATTGCAAGTTTCGAAATTGTGTGATTTCAAATGTAGACGTTCAAAATTTTCTATTTCCACTGAAAATGTGTATAAAATGGAAGTCCAGATAAAAGGTTTAAGAAATTGAGCGTGTTAAATTGCAAGTCTTAACAATTGAACTATTGAGAACAGTTTTACATTTTGAAATTAATTTTTCATCTAAAATTGTATATTTTTGAACTAAAAGCTCCTAAATATGAGGAATGACTTATCAATTAACTTAAATTATGCCTTATTCAATCATGGTATTTTTCCCAATTTCGATGTCTCGCGTAATCAATCTCGTGCTGAGTTCATAATCCAATAAAAAATCGAAAGTTTATTAAAACTTCACAATGATCATAAATATTTTTATATTCTCCATCAAAATAATCTCACAAAAATTTGAACTGAACATTAATTAGAAAACGCAAGATTTGCGAACAAATGATTAGCAAAAACAATCCAAATTTGAGTCATCAAAACCATTCATTTCGGTTGAAGCCAAGTTGGAATCAGTGACTTATTTTTATAAATTTCAATCACTGAAAACTCACTCATTCTCAGTGAAATTCACTAATGCAAACTAGTCAAATAACATCGAGTAGGGGCTATTTTTTAACCAACAATAAGAAAATAGTTCTCATTTATACAAACAACAATTATTTTCTAATTCCAGGGCCAAAAACGGCCCCTGACATCCTTCAAATTTCATGAAAATACCTTGGTATCCGATAAACACATCTAAAATTCTTTGAAATCCAGTGACTTTCTTTAAATCCTTAAAAATTATTTATAATATTCAGAAATCCCTCGAAATGCCGTTAAATCTTCGAAATATCAACAAAATCCCCTGATATCCTTCAAAATTTGTGCAAATACTCCGGTACCATATGAAATCCTTCAAAATTCTTCAAAAGACCGTGACATCTTTAAATCTTTCTGAATCTTTTATGAAATTCGGATATCCTTTGAAATTCTTTGAAATATAGATTTTAAATTATGAAATTGCACGAAATGCTCTAAAATTCGTAGAATATTTTGAGACGTGTTAAAATTTTTTTAAATCCCGTGAAATTATCGAAACCCCTTTATATCTCTTACAATTCGTCAAAATATTCCCAAATATTCTGAAATCCCTTCAAATCTTCGTAATCTTATCAGAATCCCCTGATATCCTTCAAAATCCTTGAAAATATTTCGTTATCACATAAAATACTTTTAGTTCCTTCGAAATGCCGTGTCTTATTTGAAAATCTCTTGAAATAACATAAAATACCTTAAAACCTTTCGAAACGTGAAAATCACTTAAAATTTACAAAATTCCACAAAAGTCCGTTATAATTCTTTAAAAACCACGGACATCTTTTAAAATCTCTAAAAATCGGTTAAAATCCTTGAAACTCCTTGAAATTTGTTGAAGTCTCACAAGATCCGTTGAAATCTTTTAAATGCTTTAAAAATTTATTGAAATCTTTAAAATACGTGGGAATCATTCCCAATCTCTTGAAATCCCTTATTATATAAAAATCCATTTCAATCTTTTAAAGCCATCAAGATTTCTCGAAATCTCTTAAAATGCTGTATAATATTCGGAAACCCCAGAAATCCCTGAATTCGTTTTCAATTCCTTAAAATCCCGTAAAATTCCTTAAAATGTGATGAAATTCTTTGATATCTCTTGAATTCCTTTTAAAATCTTTTAGGAGCCGTTGAAAAATTAAGATTCTCTCCGTAATTGTACTAAGTTATTTCTTCAAACTCTTGAAATCTTTTAAAATCATTTAAAATCCTATCGTAAAATTTGGGCAACTCCTCAAAATCTTTTGAAATTCCTCAAAATCTCACGAAACCCCTAAGAAGCTTCGGAAATCTCATTAAATTTCATAACAATTTTGTAATTCTTTGAAATACATTCTAGTTCTTTCACAGAAAAAGCAAAAAGTAAAAAGTAAAAAGCGTTTCAGGTAAAAATGCTGGAGGTAATCTCGGGACGCGAAAAACTGAAAATAGGCAAGGCTAAAATAGAAAATCACTAATTTCTCATTTTACCTGTACCGAGTCTTCATTATTTTGTGAGATTACCCCTATCATTTTTACCTCAAACGCTTTTGAACTTTTTAATTTTGCTCTCTTGAAGTACCTTCGAATCAATTGAAATACTTTTATATCACTCGACATTTTACAAATCTCTTGAAATCCCCTCAAATCTCGTTTACGGTAAAAATAATTGATATATATATATATATATATATATATATATTGTATAATCAGTAAAAAGTAACAAATTTTACGTAAGAGGAGGGGGTCATAAAAATCTTATGAAATTTACATAATTAATAAACATTCCCATTATGAGTAAAAATAAAGTTCCTCCTCAAAATCAGAACTAAAAATTAATCGTTGGCCTATGCTAAATAAAATCATACCTCAAAAATGAATCTGAATACCAAAGTTCAACTCTCTCTCTCCTCTGAATTATTGTCCTCGAACTGCGAAAGTTGTAAAAGAGTTACTCAAACTAGGACAGAATCTGAAAAATAAAAAAACACACATTCGTCTTTAGCTACATAGCATAGCACCTTACAAGATCAGCCTCTCCTAGTCGATGACCGCTACTGACTTAAGAGATGTAAAAGTAACTGACAGTGAGATCCCAGTAGAATTTTGCAAGGGGTCTGAGGGAGGGGGAAAATTGTGGGACGTAGATATAAAATCGCAGGAGAATTTGATCCAAGAAGGACAGAAAGTGTCAGTGAGGGCCATTTATACAACTTTCCTAAGTGTTGCGTAACTCTGACCAGTGTGGACACTCCAGGACTGGAGAAATGACTTGGGGAGTCGTAAAGCTGGATCTGGTTCCACTTGGTTCCCTCACACAGTGAGGCAAAACACGTTTTTCAGGACAAATTTTGATCCGATACGAGCAATTAAGAAACAAATGGAAGCTAACTAAATTTCAAAGAGATCTACTGGAATTTATAGGTTTTGCAGCCAAACAGTTGTTCTTTTTCGACTTAGGATTAAGATGTGTTAATGATCGCTATTACAAAAAATGCTTTTATTTTCAAACCGCAAACAAATGTTAGAAGAGCAGTAGTTTAGAGCTTCTTCGTAAATATATATTTTCGAAGAAGCTCCAAACGTAAGTTTTTATTTGTATAATAACGATTATTTTCTTTTAACATTTTACCACCTCTTCAAAGTTTGAACATACAAGCTTTTTATAGTAGCGATCATTTCCACATCTAAACTGAAAATTATCTAATTGCATTATTCGAAATGTTCGTCTTCGCGGGTCAATATATAGAAAGTAAAAAAAATTTGCACAAATAATAGACAAAAGTTCTACTTTCCTGTAATTTTTGTTATAATTTATTGTATTTATTTGTAGGTGTCTGTGGAAACAGGTTTAATTTTTTGTACTTCCTCTTAAAAATTTGACACTATGCTTCAAAATTACTTTTGATAGATAGTGCCTATCTAGGTAACATGTTCATGAAAAAAATGACGCACAACAGAAATTTCTGCTTTATATATGATTTATTATAATAGCAAAAGTTCTTTAAAAAGATTTATCTTTTTTTTTTATTTGTACACTTCTACAATAGACTGCAAGAATTTACAACAATATTCTTAGTAGAGTTTTTCAATATTTTAACTTTTGTGAAATCTTGCATTGTGTTCTGAAGATTTGTAATTTCCCAAAATAATTTACGTAAAATTAAAAGTGTTTTATTACGCCAATCACCCAATTTTAGAAATGCTAAAATACTATAGTTTTCTGTAATGCGTTGTAGGTTTTGACAACAATGTTAAAAAGAAATATGAATAAAAAAGTTATACAAATTTTCAAATTCTAGAAATTTGTTCTTTGTCGTTATTTTTTACTTTCCTACAAAAAAATTAGCTATCTGTATTTAGTTGTACTTTTTGCTAAATTTTGTACATTTTTGTACGAGTATTAAGAAAAAATTACAGTTATACAAATGTTGCACTTGCATGTACAAATTTTTACACCAGGGAGGATTTCATTTTTTTGCGACTATGTATATTTGCGTAAAACATCATGAAATCAGTTAAAACTCCTTAAAAATAATATCAAGCAGCTTACAATATTTCGACAGATTTGTTTATTTTTATATTATCAAATTTATGAGTGAAAATGATAATTCAAGATTGAAAATACATTTTAATTTGATTGCAAAATCTGTCAAAAAACTACGAAATCCTCTCGTTATGATACTTCATCCACCAACAATAATTCATTCTATAAACAATTTTTCTATAGACAATATTTGTTTTTTATTTCAATAAATTTGATAAACAAATACAGTTTTCCAACTGGTAGATTTAGGTTCTTTAACGAAATCAATTTTAAATTAAATACTTGGAAAAATCCTTTACGTAGGACACTTTATCAACCAAGAATAATTGTTTATTTTATAATTAAATTTATAAAAAAATGCACAACTAGAACAGTGACTCCGAAAGAACCATATTAATTTTGAGACTTTGTCAGGCCTAAACTGTTGTTATTTATTTAAATGAACATTATAAAAAATACAAAAAATTATTAAACATTGAAAGGCCACTGCATCCAGAAGCACAAGCACTGCCGTTAAAACAATCTGAAAAAACAACTGTGGCTCAGTGATAACATAAGAAAAAGTTCAAGTCATTTAGAGCTAATTCCGTTAATAAATCGAAATCTTCTGGTTGAAAATTGAAGAAAATCTTAATTTTTAAATAAAGTTTATTTAATTAAGTAAAAAATATTGTCACCAAACAAAGCCTCCTCACAAATAGATTCCTTTATTATAATTAGTCATTGGTGGTCGATCTCGTGAAAAAATAAACTCTGCCGATTGAAATGTGACCAAAATTTGTATTTTCAAAAACTAAATTTATTTAAATGAATAACAAATATTGTCATCTGGCAAAGTCTGCTGATAAGATAGGTCCTTTCTCAATTACTGGCAGTCGATTTTACAACAAAAAACTACATCCATTTGATGACAAGTAGTCAAGTTATGAATATTTTTGAAATGTTGTATGAAATAAATAATTATTGTTAGTTGGTAAAACACCATGGGTCAAGAACTTTCACCAGTAATTGAAATTTTATTCTGTTGAAAAAACGAAATCTTCCCGTTGGAAATTGACGAAAATTTGTTTTTGAAGGGTCCCGGGACATAAGGGCGCAAATGCTGAAACTCGAATTTCAAGGAGACACAGAAAAATCTAGTTTCAATGCATTGGATCTCATTTTTAAACGAGAAAGTGCTTTTGAGCTGTTACTGACCTTTATTGAACCGTGAAAGGCCCATCCTGGAAGAAGGGTCTCCCATATTACTTAGCTTTAGTGAATCATGAAAATAACAGACAAAAAAAAGTTATCACTTCTTAAGAAAATACCAAACACGTATTTTGACTCACTTCAAAATCGAAACTAAACCATAAACACCTGCAGAGACATGAGTTAGGTCAAAACAATTAGTTCAAGTCATTCAAATGTATTTTCGCGCGTGAAAAGGCGCGAATATATACATTCTCTTATAACGTTAACAATTACTTTCACAGTAAACTTCAGAGAAATTCTTTTGGATAAAAACGTTGCAAACAATTGAAAACTACAGTTATCCGAGTTCAGATAATATTTATCGTGAGTTGGATTCACCACCACATGCACAACTTTATGTGTAGTTTTTAATTATCTGCAACGTTTTTATCTAACTTCAGATACAAAATATCTCGATCTACTGTGTTATATTAAAAAAAAATAGTGACTAAGCCTTGTGCTCACATATATCTTTAACACAAAATAAAAAAATAAACTCTACAAGAATTTTCAATCTTGAAGTAGCACTTTTACTCATCGATATGTTAATATAAAAGAAAATTTGTAAATAATTTAGCCTGCTGCAATTGTAATTGAGGAGTATCTTCGCTGATTGCATGGTGTATCACATAAATATAAGCAGTTGCAAAAATATGATTGAAAACAAAACTTTCAATCTGAAAGTTATTGTTAAATAGAATATAAAGAAGAACGAATTTTAAAGCGGCTCTCATTAGTCGCTTTGAAATTTAATTATTTTTAATTTAAAAAAAAATTGCTCAAAGCGGACGAAAATTGTAAGCTCTACACTAATTTGGCCAAAAAAAACTTGTTTTGTCGCAACAGTGCTTCCCTCCCTAGAGTCTGGGGTCCCCCACTGCGAAATCCACACACTAGGGGCCCCACTTCATGCACTTGTAGGAAAAGATAGGAGCCCATGGCGGGCCCAGTTCTTCGAAGAGCGTCGAGACGCACGACATCGTGTACCGTTCGCCAGCCGTGCGTCCTCCGACGTTCGCCAAAAAGTGGTTCCTTTTCCAGAATTAGAATTCGGATTTTAAAATAAATTAAGTTTTTCATTTGAAAGAAATTTGAGCAGAAAGTTGAAAAGAATTACCGGAAGAGTCACGGTACCATCGCGCGAGTTGAGATTTCCGGATTTCCACCTTTCTTTCTAATTGAGAGAGCATGTGTGTTGCGGAGTGACACGCTAGGACTTTTTCGTATCTTGAGCTAGGAAAAGAGAGGGCTTGACAAGAAAAAAGAGGGCGGGAGGGAGGGAGAATTGAGTTTTGGCACTCCTTGCCTCGTCGAAATCGAGGCATGCGGTTCTAAGGACTAGGAAGTAAGATTTAAAAAAAGAAGACACGCGCTTCTTCACATGTGAGTAAACAATTTCCTGATTCTTAGTATGTTCACTTTCATTGCACTGAGAAAAAGTTAATGAGGAAAGAGTTTTATTTACATTTTTAGTTATACGCTTTAATTTCACTTTTTAGGTTCAGATTCTGTTCTAGCAGCATTTTTATAGGCTGCGAAGAATTTTTTTTTTAATATGGAAGGGGTGTGAAATGAATTTTGTAATGAAAACAAAGAGTTCAAAAAATTCCTATTCACAAGCATAACTGTTTTCCGAAAACTATGAATTGTTAAGATTTATCGTGGATGCGCGGACATAAGGTATATTTTTTGTATCTGCAACTTTTTGTAGGAAATCTCGGTACTAAACTATAACTTTTGGATCCCCTCTGAATTAAAAAAAATTCCCTCTGCCCTACAGTTTAGGATATTAAGAATATGCTTATGAAAAGGTTTATTTGACTGAAAATAGTTTGTTTGAATCTATCAAATTATTGCTTTGCTGGGGCGTAAAAAAATTGGGTGATTCAAGTAAATTTTGTTTGAATTACAGTAAATTTTATTTGAATCTAATAGAATTAATCCTAATCAAACGAATTTTGTTTTGCAATGTAAACAAATTTGTATTTCAAATCAAGAAGAAAACATTGTGTCACTCAAAGAGGAGCCTAATTATCATAATAAGTAGAATTGAAGGGTAGCCCTGCATGAGGGTATAAAAACTATTTTCACGATTTTTCAGGAGACGAAAAACATGACCAAAAATCGAGATTTCAATTTATAAGATATAAGTTTTAGATACATCAGTGCTTCAAAATTTTGCAAAAATTTTTTAAAAATAACATTATGAAAACAAACATATTTGCTGCAATGAGAATAAGGATTTATCTAACTTTTTGAGTGAATATCATTTTTTAAAAGATGTTTATTTTGCTCTTATTTAGGGCTACCGGCAGAATCTCAATCAGAAATGTCTTTTTAGTCATTTATACTAATTCCCGGCAATTTTTACAAATGGCAATAATGTATTTTTTCACTACTCAGTACCCAAATAAATAATTTTTTATACACTTGGTTGCGAATCATACTGCAATAACTCGTGATTGGCCCTAATCAGATGTAGAATCATCAAAAATCTTTTTTTTTTATTTAAATGAAGTTCTGAACCACATTTTCATTTAATCGTTTTTCAAATTAATTATAACGTATATATTTTTTGTCAATAAAAGTAATGTAGTTTAAAAATAAAATTTATTATTTATTTTTTATTTGTAGCTGGAACAATGAGAATTTTAGGTTGTGCTGATAAAAACTCTAAATTAACCAACGAAAAATAGTATGATGATTCTACTCCCTAAATTTAAATCAGTGACTTATATTTTTCAATATTTCAATCTCCGAAAATCTACTGGAAATGCGTGCAAAGTGGCTGAAACATCTGTGGTTATTCACTGCTTATTATTTTTGACTAATTCATAGTCAAAGGAAATTTGCATGACGATTACTGAAAAATCAAGTTTTTTACTAGGGAGCCAGTGAGAAACGACTCAAATTGCAGTAGATTTCCGTTGATTGAAATGTTAAAATCAGATATACTGATGTTTAGTAAAATTCCCTCATTCAAATCTAGGGAGATAACCCTCGTTGAATCCTCCAGATGTGTTCTTAGTATAATCTAAATGAACATTATTTATTTAAAAATGTTTGAAATAAATAAAAATAATTTCTCGTCACAAAAAAATCAAATTTAATTTTGTGAGTATGCGATTACATTTTTTCCCATACGATTCATAAAATTCTTAAAATCCAGTGAGAACATTTTGTTGAAATTCTGGCATATCAAATAATAAATATATCGTACATATTTAACAGGTCTGGAAAAGTTCTTCATACATTTGCGCGATTCTGCAAAAAATAAGCAATTTTCAAATTTACGAGATGGAAAATTGGATGACGAACATTTCGTTTTTCCTCCTACTGCACAGAAAATATTTCTTTCTAAAAATTCTACATCTTTAATATAGAGTTCTTGAGGGCCAGTCGGTTCCATGATTTCATCAAAATGATATATTTCAATACATATTGCAGAAAATTAGTAGAACTACTCTCTGAATTATAATAATAATTTTTTATTAAACCTGTTTGCCCTAACCCAGAGTATCATTCTTAAAATTCATTATGAACTTGCCTTTTTCATTAGTTAATTTATATTTAATTTATGGCATTATTTTACCACAATTTTAAAACAGTAGTTTCCATTACATTATTGCAGTTTTTTATTCTAGACTGAAGAACTTTTCATTACTATTATAAGTATAATTATCATAGATCGTGATCGAAATCCATTCACTAAGTAAAATGTTCATTCATCGTATTAATCTTTTTTCATTTCATTTTGTTCACTAAATGTATTAGTTATTATTAATAAATCAAGAGTAAAAAGTACTCTTGCAGTTGAATCTTATTTGATTAATTCTTGTGTAAATTCAATATTTGTTCAATAATGATGAAGAAACATATAATAAATTGATGTTCTTAATCATTTATAAAACAGAATAATATTTTTTTTTATTTTAACTCGAGAAACTCCATTACCATAACATTTTATTTAATGGAATTTCAAGCATAATTTGACTAAATATCCTGGCACAATTGAAATGTGACTCCAATGCACGTCTTCCAATCAGATGAACTAAGCGCGAACGTGATAATTCGTGGAAAAAAGATTTCACATGATACTTCCTCTTTACAAATTTGATGAACATAGCACATTCTTTTTTTCGATTTCTACTAAAAATACTCACTTTTTTATTGTAAGAAAAAGCTGACAGCTTAAAATAAAAATACCTATGATAAAATCAGTGATTAAAAAGGAAAAGAAACTTGTACACTTGTTACATTCAAACAATGAGCAAATTACAATTTAATTTTATCCGGTCATTAAAATGCAATGATGCATGAAAGGGTAAAGATTGGCCTATTGGACGCCCATTATTTTCTTTCACCTATGTGCACCTCGAATTGTACTGAATAATAATTTTCATTCGTAACGGTTGGCGTTCGTTTGTATTAAATGCCCAAATCCTTTTTCGTAGATGATTTATATTTACAGATACATTACCTGGGTTCGGATCCCAGCGGAGCTGGGGAGAAATTTTTGCACAACTTAGAAATAAAAATAAATATGAAAAAACACGGATTTCAGGCCAGTGGACAAAAAGATTAACATCAAATTAAAAAAGATTGAATTTCGACCACAAATAGTGGTATTTTGAACCAAAGGATTCAAATTTTCAAGCCAAATAGATACATTTTTAGGAAGAAATTTGAATTTTCAACCAAGAAAGATGAGTTTGTAACCAAGAACATTTCTACCAAAATATATTAATGTTTAATCTAAAGGGACAAATTTTCTACCCTAAAAGAAAATTTCTTAACAAAGCAGTTGAATTTTCAACCAAATAGTCATATTTTGAAAACAACAAAGATTAAATTTCATCAAGTAACTGTTACATTTTTAACAGGAAATTTTTCAATTATTAAGAAAAAAGACGTATTGTTTGATGGCAGGTGAAGTTTCAATAAAAAAGACGAATGTTTCATAAACCAGTTGAATTTTCAGCAAGATAATCGAATTTATAAAAAATTGTAGAATTTTCAAACAGAAGAATTGAATTTTGTACAGAACAGTTTTTGAAGAGTATTTGAACTCTCAACCAGAGTAAATTAATTTTTTATCAACAATTACATTTTCAACCAAAAAAATATGAATTATCAAAGAAAAATTGAAAATCTAAAATTACAAGTGAATCTTCAACCATATAGTAGAAATTTTAATCAAAAAAGATAACTTCTGGACCAAAAATATAATAGTAGACTTTTCAATTAAAAATATTTTAATTCTCTACTATAAATAATTTGTTTTTCTTATTGGGTTCTATTACTTCAGTGCGCATTTAAGCGAAAAACGAGAAAAAAGGTAATTCATTTTTTTTTTTTCAAACAAATAAAAAAATTGTTATTCTCATTTATATTCTCCATGTGTGATGTCACATTCTGCGTCAACCCCTCGCCTCTATTTCAAAAATCGTCAGAAAACCTGTAAACCCCCTCCCCCTGGCTGTGTGAGGTAGTAATAATTAAAAATCCTTAAATAATTATTTTTGTGTTAATATTTTTAATTCATGCAGATTCTTAACTTTTGAAATAATTTAAAATTTTATATTCATATTTTGTATTTTAAAATACCTCATTTTGATCCGTTTAAAATTAAAGTATATAAATGAAAAATTAGGAGGAATTTGTATGAGAGAAAAATATATTTTTTTAAATTTTCAATTGATTTGGTAAGTTTTTGCTCTATCTGGAATCGTCTGATCACTAGAGTAGTAAAAGTATCGCGGTCGAATATTTTACAATGTTCGTTCACATTTCTACGGACCCGTTTTCGTAAGAACTCACGTAAATTTTGCAATCTTTGCCGATCCTGTCTCTTGGTCTAGCTGGATATAAACACCTGTAAATGTGAGATTTCGCTCGATTGCACTTCACTATCTAAATTACGCGAACCCTAATAATTATTATGTGTGTATTGACCGACGAATCTAAGATCAGTCATGCATGGTCGAGATCAATATTGCTCCTTTGAATGTCGTTCTTGCTTTACCCTGATTTTCAACTATTACTCGCATCCGGTGAAGTTTAATGGCAAATAAAAAAAACCCACATTCATACTCCATCAAAACATGTGACAGATGTAGTATTTGCTTTCTATTAATACTTTACTCCAAATAGGATTTTACGTCACTTTTCAAACAATATTTTTTCTCATAATTATTATTATAATCGTAATAATAATAAATTATCGTAATATAATAAATTATCAATATAGATAGGGATGCAAATTCAAAAATAAACGTTTCTTGGTCTTAAATGGTGTGCATTAAATTATTAAATAAAAATTAGTTTAAGTGGGCGGCATGCGCCTATGGGGCATTATTTCTGAGATGACCCCGATAAAAAACAAAAGTTCTTCGATCGGACTCATACATCGTTAAAGCGTAGTCTCTAATGGGTGGCAATTTATGCGGAAAAATGTTGTCATTCAGAGAAATATTTACCGAGAAGGAGGGGGTGATATTTTTTTTGGTGTACCATCAAATTCAGCAATATGTGAATCTTTTAATATCAATCAAACAAAATTTGGGTTTTACATTTTCCATAAAATTTGTTACGCCCTTTCTATTGATCACAAGCAGTTCAAAAAAAAATGTGACCTTCAAAAATGAAAGTCAAAATGCTGATGTTCAGTGAAAGGGACATGAAAGATACTATTGAAACTGGAGAAGGACAACTTTTTTACTGATAAAAAAAAAGTTTCAAATCATTAAAACATATGATAGCCTGAAAAAAAATTACTCAACGCTTATTCTCATAAACAAACAAATGTCGGCCCACATCTCAATTTTGAGATCCTTAAAGGAAGAAAGCTCAGCTTTCTTTTACGCTTAAAAAGAAAGGAAAAAATGGTTCACATTCGAAAAATAGATTAATTTATTTTTGACCTTCATTTTTCAAAGTTGAATCATTATTTTTCACAAAAAGGTTATTTTAAATGAAAGGGGAGTACAAAATTCTATCAAAACTGTAAAAGACAAAATTTTGTTATTGACATTAAAAGAGTTAGAAGTCGCTGAATTCTGTGGTATACTTGAAAAACAAAAAATGTTTAGTAAGATATTTTAATAGATTGATAATCAAACACTTTTTTCTTAACTATCAAAACCTCCAAGGCCGTTACAGTTGTTTGAAGAACGAAACATTAACAAATTGATTTGAATTTTTGCAAATGCAATACAAATTGATTTGCGGAAAATATACATATCGTGTATTTTCAACTGGTATAACGACTTTTTAGTCGCAACAATAAATTATGAAAAATTAACTACGATTGTTGAAGAATAATAGCAAATATCAACGCACAGAATGAATGTTTTTCTACATTAATATGGAATATTCAACTGTTTCTGAATAGTCATCAAGAAAATTACATTTGTATAAGTCTTATTTGTAAAAAAACTGAGTTTCAAGCATATGCGTTATACAAAATAACAAGATTTTTTTGTAGCTTCGTCAGTTTTTAACCCATTATGATTGCTTTAATGTTCAAGTAATTTCTAATTTTTTTCTTCTCATTGAGCGACTAATTTTGGTACAATGACAAAAAGTGTTTTAAACAATCTGGAGGCCTCAATTCTTAAACGATTTTGAATTTATTTTTTAACTATATTCTTCCTTAAGGCCATTAACCAGAGTGTAACGTGACCAATTACATGGTTTATATTCGACGGCTTTATAATTAGAAAAACGTGAATATTTTTTTGAAATTTTGGAAAATAGTTCAAAATATAGAAGGGCACATATTTACGGCTCATTTGAATTTTTATTTTGTTCAAATAGTGCAATTTTATTAACTTTTAACTTTAAATGTAATTCACAACAGGACCTTTTAGTGCCCTAGCTAAAATCAAATTTATAAAACTGCATTTTTTAAATTAAATAAAAACTCATTCGGGCCACACAGACGTGTTTTTATATATTTTGAACTACTCCTAAAAATTTTAGTACAATATTTATATTTTTCAAATTCTGAAGCCGCCGAATATAGTACCATGTAATGTCAGTCACGCATCACTCTGGCATATGCCCTTAAATTCCTAAGAGATCATTTAAACTCGATTAAAAAGAAATTTTAATTGAGTTTTTATCCTAATTAGTAAAGTGAAAAAATTACCATCTTAACTATTTAATTTTTCAACTTTAAAGAATCGAAATTAATTCTGCATCAACCGAAGAAAGTGTACGGGCATTTTTAATTTAGTGGTTTTTCAAAGCTCATTTATTTTTATTTACAAATTCACTTTGTATTGCATTAAAATCAATGAACAGTTAGGAAGTATTTTTCCTTGAAAATTTTTATTAACTTAAAAAACAAACAAATTATATAAAGTAATGCATATTTTAGGTACCTAATAGCAAAATGTGAATCGTGTTTTTATCAAAATGGTTCAAATTGTTTTCACTGTGATGATTAGTCAGGTTTTTTTCATATAAATAAATTCTATAAACAAATTCAATATTCGACAATGCATTCATAGAAGCAAGTAATGTTTTCACTGAAACTACTTGGAATTGGTAATTTTCAATTACGAAATATTTTCTTCACAAGATATTTGTTTATATTGTATTCAAATTTTATAAATCTTTAAACAAAATTTAAATTGGCATCTCTCAATTTCATTTTTTCAAATTGGAAATTATATTGTCTACGCATCCTTTGGCAATTTCTACATTTATTCAATTTCTTTGAACCTAGGCAGGGCCTACTTTCGAACAAAGTTTAATATTTTTTATGAATCTCGAAAGGTTTTCTGATTTGTTTGTAAATACTTAGATTCAAATAATAATTTTGTTGTTATATGGTATACATTTATAACTTATTTTCACACTTTTGCCTCAAGATTAATTTTCAGTAAACAACAAATATTTTCTAACTACTATCCAGATTTTTTGGATTCCTTTTTTTATATTTAGCAAATTAGTATTCTCATGCGTAATTTCAACTTAAAAGATTTTTTACTAACGCGAAGATCATTACGAATTACTAGTTTTAAGAACGTGAGTGGTTTCCATTGCAAATAAGAATAAAGACAACTTTTTTTCTTGATTTAATTTGTTATTGAAATTATTTCCAATAACGTCACTACTTTTAATGATTCCTTAAATTCAAAACCGCAGTTGTAGAAAAAATGTTAATTTACATTAGAGTCTTGAGCGAATCGTTAAGAAAAGTGTAGATCTTGTTCCTCTTTCAAGTGAAATTCAATGGAGGTAGATATTGAAGGAATTCCAATCTCTAATCACTCAAATTCCTTCATTTTAACACATGCTGTAAAGATAGCACAATATTTTACTGATATTTTTTATAAAAAATGCATGATTTTATATGTTTTTTGTAACACATGCATAATTTCTCCTCATATGGAGGAATTTTGGGAATTTTCGATAATTCATGGTAAATTGTAGTAGTTTATCCGTAAGTTACGGTAAGTTATCGCTTCAGGTCTGGTCTGATCTGTTAAATAATCTGTCGACGCTGCTTGACGATTACTTTTTGTGAGCCCAGAGTATGAACTCATATATGTATCATTTTCATTATTCACCTTTGACGTCACACTTTTACTCCCTAGGGAGAAAAAGTACACTTTTTCGCCCTTTGAAGTTCCCATGCTCGGAAAGCACTACTTTAGCCCCGCTTTACAGGCATTGGAAGAGGCTAAAATCATGCATGTGTTATAAAAAGTAACATATCTTTCCGCCTATGTACTAATACATAGGGGTGCGTAACATCATAATCAGTGATTTTCTTGCGCGGGCATTGACGCGCTCCATTACGTGATTCCTTAGAACTACTACAGCTAAGCTGTCTGTTCCTCTCGAGAGAAATGTCTTAGGAAGAAAGCGTGGCAGGAAATCAATTTATAATGTTGTTGAACCGATCCAACTTACGTCTAGAACGTCAGAACATGAATGAAATAACTTTTTATAAAATGCGTACAAAACAGAATTGAAAAATCGATTCAAAAATGTATTCAAAAATTAAAGATAATAAATAAATGAAGAATTATTTATATCTGAAATCTAATTATATTTTACGTTGAAAATTGTTCTAAAGTTAATAATTATTTGTGAATGAAAAAAACTTCGAGATCAAAAATTTCAGAGTTAAAGAAAGTTCCAGTTTTGTTTGCATAAAGGACTAGAAAGTTTCTAAATTATTATTTTTTCACAAGTTTTTTTTTGCTTTCCGTATTATTTACTGTTATTTGGAATCAACGTTGATAAATCGATTTCAAACTAGAATATAATCTTCCTAAGTATAAAATGAAACATTTTTCCTGAATAATTATTTTCGAGTTTTATCCGAAAATAGCAATGCAACGTTACCGGACAACAAACTTGTGGGATAGTCTTTGAAGTTATTTTTTTCTCCTCTACTTGATTATTATCTGTTTCAACTCAATATAAGTGGCAACACATTTTTTTTATATTTCTTAAACAAAGTCGTCTCAGATTTTGAAATCTCTGAAATTTTGCTTTGATATAAATACTTCACTGAGATACTTTTTGAAGAAAAGGAATTAATGAATTAAAAACTGGAAAATGACGTGGACTCGAAGTGGTTCACTTTTTGGCAATCACCCTTATAGTATTTTAACGAAGATTTTCTGTTGAAATAGGACTAATTTATCAATAAAGTTTTAGATACTTTCTTCAGATGAAGAAATGTTTGGGGACAAAAATTAGAGATGTCTTATTTCATTCTTTCCGAAATCTGTAAAATAGCAAAATTTTTGAACTTTTTCGGTACCTTTGTCCTAAAAAGGTCATGTTGAAACAGGACGTACTGTGAACTTTTTTGGTACTTCAGTTCTATTTCAGTGGATATATTTTTTGAACATAAATCCCACGAGCACTTGTGAACATTTTGAAAAAATAAAATGGAGTTTTTCAGTACATTTTGCTTTAAAAAAGTCCTGTTGAAACAGGACATATTTTGAATTTGTTTACTTCATTCATATTTCGGCAATTATTTTGAACATAGATATGAACAGTTTCAATAATTAAAAAAAAAAAGATTTTCTAGTACTTTTGTCTAGTACTTTTGTGGCTATACCGCTTTTAAAAAATGGTAAGGAATGTTTGTTTTGTGCAGATAAGTTTCTCACCCTGTAATTTAGTTAGACTTTATTTCCGATCTTATTGGGATTCCATTTGGACTTTTTTTTATTCGGGCTATTCAATACTCACGAAAATAAATTTTTCCATTATTAGAAAAATTTCGATCATTATTTAAATTGCCGTTCCTTTTTTACTGACTAATGTATAGGAGCCAAACTTATTCAATGTGATGTAAATTAGAAGTACTATCGTCTGCGCATTGTAAATTGATAACACTTCTTACATTTTTTATCTGTAATTATATTTAAAAAAACTTAAATCTAATAACCATTTTTATGGGGATCAAAAGTCTCTCATTCTTATTCCAATTAATTCTCAAGTTATATGGGAAAAATGAGTTTCTCATCGTTTCATATTTTTGATCACAATATTTAGAATACAATTTAAATCTAATAATTTCCATTTGAGGATTTATTCGATCTTCTGTATTAGATTCTATAAAAGGAAGTAAAAAAAATCCAGACAACCTTCAAATCCCCAAGCGTCAATCCAGCATAAAATTCCTACTTGGCAATCCCAGAATTCTATGAATTCTCAGAACCATCTGATTATAATAATTGACTGGGGTTTATAAGGGTATTACTATGTCTAAATTTTAATAGCGAATAATGAACGACGAAAAGCATTTTTTTCATAAATGTTTTTCACATTTGTATCTCATTAGTAGGTCTTTAGCATTTGAGAATTCTTTCTTGAGAATCTGATTGAGAAAAATATATTTCAAATTTACACTTCTCCTATCAAATATTGGTACCCTTATTTCACTTTTTTTCTGATTAATATTAAAAAAAAAAGTTATATGAGTTATAGTGTTCCTTTTATTTTGAGCATTCGATTAAAAAGCAATGTCGCGTGCAATTCTGCAGACTAATGAACAATAATAAGGAAATATCTTTTATTATTCTGTCTAAACTAATGATGCACTATCTAAATATAAACTGCATTTTTTTCAATTTACAACTGGAATTTCCTTCGACACAGAATACTAATTTTGCGAAGTCACATTTAATGATAAGGACCTTCGCCTTTCATTCATATCAGACATCACAAGAGAGTCGTAAGCCCGTCATCTGGACTTTAACGATTTCATATATCGGTCACAAGAATCTTCAACATTTATGCATTGATCTTACTTTTTCCGCAATGTACGGATCGTTATATACAGGATCATGGTCGAAAGTGTAACTACGATATTTTATGATTACCAACTTTGCATATAAATCGGATTTTGCCTTTACTACTTCTTTGTTCTTTTTTCGTGCGTTGTCCCATACAAAACACGCAAAATGGTTTTTATCGGGAAATCCCTTATATGGGCAAAAATAAAGAATGGAAATTATTCGATTTTGAGTTGAATGGAAGAAAAGTAATTAATATCAACATAAAACATCTTTTTCTATTCATGTTGGTTACAATATGTGTAAAAATAATGATTTACGAGATTGAGAAAAATTTTCTTTTTTCATGATTATAATTTTTTGTATTTAATGACAATCTTTTGATACAAACGATTCACGATATTTTGTAAGTCAACGTAATTAGATTTGCTTTCCAATGCTTAAAATGTGAAAATTGAAATTCTGTTACTATTATTTTTTATAATACAATTAACGAAACCAATATTTTTTCAAAATTTATAAGGATTTTAAAGGATTTCATAGGATTCAAATGCATTTAGTTTGAATGATTCCATGGACTTCACAAAATGATTCGATTTCTATATACAATTTCAAAATATATAAAAAGTTTCCAAACATTTCATAATATTTCTATAAATATCAAAAAAATTCACAAGAATTAAGGGGTTGGAAGAGATTTTCGAATATTTTAAGGGATTTCACAGGATTGCAAAAACTCCAGTCGGTTTTAAAGACTGGCCTTGAATTTCGGAAGATTTGGAAAGGTTATATATAGGATTTATGCGATTTTGGAATATTTTAGAAGATTTAAAGGGTATTTCAAAAAATCTCCAACACTTTCAAGTATTTGAAAGTATTTTCAAGGAATTTCGAAAGACTTTAAAGATTTCCGTGGATTTCAATAATATAAAGAAAATTAAAGGCTCTTAATAATGTATTCAAATGAATTTCCAAGGATTTCATAGGACTTCAAATATTTTAAGAGATTTCAAGAAATATCATCAACTTTCACGGCATTTTATAATATTCGAATCGATTTTAAAGAATGTATTGATAAAAATTAAAGGATTTCTTAGGATAATAAATACTTGAAGAGATTTTTAACATGTTAAGGTATTTCGAAATATTTTAATTTTTTTTAAAGATTTCGGGATATTTGAAGCGCTTCTAAAGAAAATATTCCTGTGGATTTTCAATAGATTTCAATAAATTGAAGGGATTTCAGAGGATTTTAAAGGTTGAGGCGTATTTTCGAAGATTCCAAGAAATTTTTAAAAGCGTTGAAGAATTTGAAGGGATTTTCACAGATTTTGAAGGATTTTGAATATTTGAGGATATATGAAAATATTTAGATGCATTTTTAAAAGATTTAAAATTTACAAGTATTTTCCAAGGTTTCAAATGATTTTAAGGGATTTAAACTATTTGCATGCGGGTTTAGAGAATTTTCTAGAATTTTGGAAGATGTGGAATAATTTTATAAGCCCTATGAGGTTTCAGGATATTTAACGAAATTCACAAGATTTCCGAGATTTTTGATGAATTTAAGGGATTTCAAAGGCTCTGAAGGTATTCTAATAACTGTCCCAGGATTTAGGACAATATCATTAAATGACATTGGAAGTTAATCATATAGATTAATTTTGATAAAAGATTAATTCGTTTCATACTTTTATGTTTATTTAAGAAGATTATGTGTTTAGAAATTGTCCCCATGATGCTAAAAATATGATGAAAAGTCAAATATTACTCTTTTCATTTATTTAAAATCATTTTTGTGTTCAAAAATGAATGGAATATCGATTATTTTCCTTTTTTTAAACTAAATACATTTGTTACAAATGTCTCTCTTATTACAGGATGACAATGTTATGCAATACAAAGTTTATCATCTTAAAGAATATTTTTAGTCTAGATTAACCTATCAATCAAGTTTTTCACAGGTAAGAAATACATGTTTTTAATAATATTTTCTTCATAAATTCACCTATGGGTTCAACCCTATTTCCATTGAAACTTATTCTGAATCATGAATTGAAAATTATTATGCAGTGAATTGTTTTCTGATATTTTGAACCCGCTTTCAATTTCCCCCCTATGACGGAAAACAAAGAATGACCAGATTGAGGCCTCAGTAAATTTATTTTCCAATAAATCCTCTAGTACGCAGACAGTTAAGGTAATGTGAGTAAATTATTGCTACCACGATTATATTTTACGCAGTAGCTTTGGTATTGTGTAATCGAATTTTAATAGCATTCATTTCAAATTTAAATGTCAACTCTTTCGGTTGAAATTTGCAATTTTTACTTTGTAAATGTTATTTTGCAGGTTAAAATTTCATTTTCCAAGTATTCAGTTTCGATTTTCACTTTAGATTTTTCTATTTTTCATCTCAGTGTATAATCAGTTTTGCCACTATTTCTCTTCTGCCATTACCACTTTCTTATAAACAACTGGGAGGAAAGAAATTAGGAAGAATAAAAGAATGTCCTGAATGATAATAATTCGAGCAAAAATAAATTTTTTTCGAGTCGTTCAGTATAATTGACAAATCAGTAAATTCAATTTCTGATCATCATAATTTGATAACATAATGACATGTTTAGATTCTAAGAACTTTTCTCCATGAAAATTCTTTAACAATGTGTAACTCAATGTTGAGTAAAAACAAAATTACTCTCTGTAAAGATGTCCATAAATCATAGACAAAGACAGTATTAAAAAATTATTCATATGGTACATGGCCGATACAACTACTGACCTCTTTTACTATGACTTCTTTTTTGTGTGTACTTGAAGTTTATATTTTACTTCTATAATCCTCAATGTTGTTCCAGGGCTAACAATAAGATAATTAAATATTTCACCTTTTTTATGTCTTTTATACATTTTTAGTTGATCAGTATGTCTATTGTGATTTGATACAAATAGTAAATAAATTATAAAACATAGGAGAGTACAAGAAAAATTATTTTAAAAACAATTAATTTTAGATAAAGTGATTTGAAAAATAAGGTAGTTCGTTGTATTGATTTTATTTTTCAAGAAATATCAACCGAAAGCACTCAGATTATCTCTTTTCAAAAATGTGTTGACGAGTTTATCAAATTAAATTTTACGATTTGTGTCTAATTTCGCGTTTTTAGGTTAATTTTCTTACGTGAATACAATGAATAAAATCCTAAATTTTTCAATATCTTATGTGTTTCATAAAAGTATTTACCGATCGAAGATATACACAATACTTACAAATGATTAAAAAAATTGAAAGAGAAATGTTAATTGAACGTTTTTTTCTAATGCAATTAAAAATTAACAGCGATCGACGTAATCGTGTGAGCACTTTCATTATTTATTTGTTATATTACTTGAAAATTATTACAAAAGATTTCCCTCTCTCACCAAATGACCCATGCACTTTTTGAATGACGTCATTCGGCCTGTTTTCCCGACCATAAAACGTGTAAAACGAATGAGATCATAAAAGCAATATTTCCTCTTACTACCTCATACAATTCACTTTCTCGAAGGTGCCTTTTTCATTGAATTTCCTTCTTTCATTCGTTTTGTTTTGAATATTTAAATTCAATCGTTACAGATCAATTATATAGTGTATTAATGACGAAAACACTAGAGAATTGTTAGGAAAAAACCGGTATTAATTTTTCAGTTATTCATACCAGTATTTCCCAGTAAGTATTTTTTTATTTTGAGAGCAGAGGATCGATTGGAATTGCTAAATTATTCTAAAGATTGTTATTCATTCGTATGACGTAAATATCTAAGATTGAATTTTTAATTTGATAAAAATGAATCGCTTGTCTGAACTTTGGTAGGGTCTTTATAATTTTTGCGGTTTCCGGAGAAAAACGGGTTGAATGTTCTCAAAAGACACGTGGTTCAGGTCCAATGAAATGTGACGTAAATTCCTGTCTTGATTTGGATTCATGTGGTTTAACTGGATTTGATGTTATTTGAAGATTAGAACGGTTCGTGTTTTTCTCATTATTGATTTAATACGAAAAAAGGTAAATGGAAATTCAGAAGTTTAATGCTTTTTTACGCCAAAATTATAAATGAACGCGGAACTTTGTCAAATGGTAGAACAGGTTCTTTTTCATGGAATTAATTAAAACTTTTTTTTTTACAAAATATCATTCATAAATCCTGATAGAAAAATTCGGCGCTAATTTCTTTAATGTTAAGAAATTGTTCCTGCAAAACAATTTTCCATAAAAATTATTAAGCATTGGAATTAAATCAAAAGATGAGTGATTTCCGGATTACGTCATCGTAATTGAAGAATGGATAAATCCTTGATTGAAGATCGAATCTGTTTTGCATAATTAATTTCTAAATTCTCAGTGATATAATTAAAAACCTTTCTTCTTGGAATTCATTTTTTTGTACCTAATAAAGATGTGGTATTTGATCATTATTTCATAATTTGATCATTGATCTGATATTAGTCTTTGACATTATATATAGGAAAGCAATAAAAAAAGATATCTTATCGTTGTCTTATTAAAGATTCTAAACAAGTAAAACCAGGTAAGTAGAAAAAAATTATATTGTGCATTAATGGATTTCTTATCAGTTTGATAAAGTACAAATTATTTTTTTGAATATTCATGATCTTTTTTTAATTTTTTGTTACAATCGTTGTATCGTATTTCATATATTGTTCAAGTGAAATCGATTTAATATTACACAATGATGAAATGTTCGATTTCAAATATGGATTTTAAGCTAAGGTTTGAATGTTTTAAATATTTTTAGGTGCTATTTCAAACGGACATTTAGACAAGTAAATTTGTAAGAGGAGACATTATAATATTACATAACAAAGTGCTTCAATAATCTCATTCAAAATTTTGTCATCGGATAGCCCCGAAATTTTTAAAAATTTTTTTGGCAGATTGATTTATATGTTAACGTTGGAAAATTGAAATTACTTTTTTGTTAAGATTGACAATTTCTCTTATTTCATTGCTTTAAATTGAAAGCTTCATAATTAGAATGCCTTTTCAAGATTAATAACAGCATTATTTGAAATTAATTAAAAAATGGCATTTCGGCACAGAAAATACAAGGTTATATCTATTCAACTAGCAATATTTGGATATTTCTTTTATATTTATAAATGACTTCAATTTCAAATTTTAAATATTGTTCTCATTAATTAAAATATTTGAAGTATTATATTCAAAATTTGATTATGAACTTACTTTAATTATATATATTGTTTGAATTCTTTTTATTAAGAATCAGCAATAAATAGAAGGTGAAAGCACGTCAACGTTTACGCAATCTAGAATTGTTGAACTTTTATTAGTTGAGAGCAATTTTCAGTGCTTAAAAAACAAAATTTGAACGGAAAATTGACATTTAGCAAAATTATTCAATTTATAGAGGATCGAAACGCATGGGGCATTTCTGTTTTTAAATAAAAGTAATACCTTTTATTTCCTGACATTAAACATTTAAAATATCTGGTTCCGTGACAATCTTCTAAGAATTTTTTTCATTATTCGAATCGATTTGTATTTAATAATAATAGGTGCTTTTTATTGGAATGACTGCAATTTTTTATTTTAATTTCAAATTTAATTCACTTCCGTTACAATAAAATCTATCTTTGTAACATTAAAAAAATTTAATTTTCAATGGATTAAAATTTTGAAATAATTGAAACTTCATCATTTTTAATTAAAAGTTACTTCTGACCAAATGAGAAGAAAGAAAAAAGAAAAGCATATAGACATTTATTTTATTGGAAAAAAATGAAAGAAATTCTGAATCAAAAACTTAAGCGTGTGTTCTATAAATTTTTAAATCCTATTCATAATAAAAATATAATTTTGGATTCTTTCTTAGATGCCTTTCACTTTGTGACGTCACGACTTACCTATCATTTAATATATTTTTTCCGTATTCTTATTTTTAATCTAGATTTCGGATTAATAATATATGGCGCTCAAATTTTTGAAAATGAAAGAAAATTCATCATTCCACCACCTTCTGGTACATTTACGAGGTTTTTATTTTTTCATATATATATATTTGAAAGAGTGAAAGAATAAAATTACAATTTCATTTTATAGCTGTCATCCAAGCAGGCACACTGTACATTAATATATTTCCGTCTATTGTTCAAAATTTCAACATGATATTTTGTTTAGTTTAAAAATAATGAGACGGGGAAAAATATATTTTAGACGATCGGCAATTCGTAATTTCTGTTTATAAGGAAAAACCTTATTTTTCGACTTCTACAAGACTATTTATTCAGAATTGCACAATAACGTTTCGGAATCAGAACGATTCCCTCATCATATTACCTTGTACATTTGCAGAATTTAAAATAATAGTTTGTAATGAAATCGTCATATTTTGTCCGAACTAACTTTAGAAAATATAGAGAAAAAAGTATAAAAAAAAGTATATAAAAGCGATCTAATGTTTGTGCCTGGAAGAATGATACCTGCCTGTATGATGTAGAAAAATGTTAATATTCAAATTGGATTAATTATCCGGAAAAGTAAAAAGTAGTTATTACGGTTATGTTACAAAATAAAATATGAGGAGAGAAGTTATTCACTTTGTTCTCCTCATATTTTATTTTTCAACATAACTATATTATAACTACATTTTTTCGGATAATTAATCAAATTTTAATAGCAGAATGTTTCTGTGTCTTGCAGGTATATCATTTTTTCAAATATGAGCACTCGAGACAAACCTATGATAGCTTTTTTACACTTTTTTATACTTTCTTCTTCATATTATCTACAGTTGGTTTGGAAAAAATATGAAAATTTTCCTACAAATTATTCTTTTTAAATTCAGTGCAATGTAAAAGGTAATCTGATGAGGCAATCGGTCTGATTCCGAAACGTTATTGTGCAATTCAGAATAAATAGTCTGGAAGAAGTCGGAAAAATAAAGTTTTTCCTTATGAACACCAATTTGTGTCTCTCAGACGTTAAATTAAAAATATTTCACATCTCGAAATCCTTCTTATTTATATAAAAATTGTATTTAAACTCAAGAATCGTGTTTTGATGAAACTCGCAAACTTCAAGAAACTGTGATGCTGCAAATCGAGTCGTAAAAATGTACTTTATGACTGTATTTCGCAAGCTACAGTTGAGAAATTAATTCAACAGTAAATGAGTGAATCGTTATGACTATCTTCTTCGCGAGTAAGTGTAAAATAATGTAAAGGTGAAGGGAAAAAGGGAAAGGGGTGGATACCTCTGTCGAAATGGAACGTTTATTGAAGGACTCTAAAATTGACACGCACATCATGCAACATCTTCATTCATTAAACGGGAAAATGTGTAAATGACGATGCATCGATAATCAACATCCTTGGTCACCGAACTCGTCATACGTAATATTGCACTCAGTCCCAGTGTAAATACATTGCATACTTTGACCACGAAAGGTGCATGACTTACTTGCGAACCGGTATTTGAATCTTGCTGATCACCGTGGCACAGAAATTAACGTGCAAACAAAATGACACACATCCAAGAACGGTTCCTGTTTTTTTTTGTATTCTTTCAATTTACTACAAACATATCAGTAATCGATAAATAATCGTGAACGAATGATTGAAAAGGTGACCCACTCTTTAGACTTTCAATTTTCTTTTGTTATAGCATGACCGATGAGGTGGCAAAAAATTACTTTTTTTTGTAACTTCTTCCGAAGAATCATCCAAACTCATCAGGGTCATAATAATGAACCTTAGGGACCGTCCATAAAGTATGTTAACAACTTGAGGGGGAAGGGATAACGCCAAACACTTCGGTTGGTAACAGGGGGAGAGGATGGTCAGTGGAAGTAACGTTACTAAATTAGATAACATTCAGTACATTTCCTGATGATAAATTTGAACTAATTTTGTCTAATTTTGCAAAAGATGGCCTTCGAACGGTAAAGTTCAATAATAATCTAATAAGTTTGAAAATCACTTTCATGTTGCAGACTTCAACTCCTTCCCCTTTTTCCCTCTTTTCTCATTTCTTAGAGAATTCTTGTTTTTTCCTGTTTTCAAAACTATTTTTGATTAAAAAGTCCAATATTATATTTTTGTTTCTAAATTCATCTCGTTTCGTTAAAAATTGTACTGTTTGGTTAAAAATTTAATTATTTTGATAAGAAAGCATTTATTTTGTTAAAAAGTAATCTTTTTCAGTTACACATTCAACTTCTTACTTGAGAGTTGAACTATTTTGTTAAAAATTCATTTCTCAGTGAAAGTTTCATCGCTTTGACTTTGAATTTAACTATTTCATTATTAGAAATCTTTTGGTTACAAAATAATCTTTTGGGTTGAGTTTTCAACTCTTTTCTTGAAAATTAATTTTTTCGGTAGAAAAATAGTGTTCTAGATTGACAATCAATCCTTTTTGGTTAACAATCAAACTTCGTGCTTGTAAATTAATATGTACATCAACTATTATATGTTTCCGTGAGAATTCATCTTTTTGTATGAAAAATTAACTACTTGATTTAAAGTTAAAATACTTTTTTTAGATTCATTTTTTTGGTTGAAAATTCATATTTTCTGGTTGAAAATTGAACTGTTATGTTCAAAAATCGCCTTTTTGGCTTTAAAACTGAACAATTTGGCAGAAAAATCAAATATTCCGTTGAAAATTAGATGTTTTGTTGCAAATTCACAGTTTTTGTTGAAAATTCATATTTTTTATTGAAAAATCAACTATATAAGAGAAAATCCGTGTATTTTGTTGGCAATTATTTTTGGTTAGAAAATTATTCTTGTTTGTTAAAAATTCATCTTTTTGGGTAACGATTCCACTATTTCGTTGAAAATTAGTCTTATTTCGTTTAATTTAACTGGTTGAAATTTTGACAATTCCGTTTTTGGTTCACAAAAATATATTCTTTATTTAAAAATGCAACTGTATCGTTCAAAATTAATCTTTCCTAATTGAAAATGTATCTACTTGGTTGATGATTCAACTACTTTGTTAAAACATCGTTTTTTAATCGGCTTTTTAAATTGAAAATTCATCTTTTTTAGTTTTCAAGTCACCTTTCTTGATTGAAAATGAACTTTTTCTTTGAAAATTCGAATGTTTCAGAAAAAGTTGTCTTTTTGGCTTGGAAAATCAACAATTTGGTTAATATAATTAAACAAAAATTTCAAAATCAGAAAATTTGCATCGAATAGGGTAGAATGGTAGTGAAACAAATTTAGGGCGAATTAGACAGAATTTAAGTGAATTAAAAAAAGTAAAAAACAAGAAATCAACGATTTAAATAAAATTTGAGGGAATTCAGAAAAATTTGAGGTGAATGAGAAGAATTCGACAAAATTCATCAAACTTCAAGTGAATTGATCCAATATTTTAATATACAAAATATTCCACTGATTTCCGTAAAGATTTCCTAAGAATTCATAGTGAGTTTAAAGGATTTCAGGGTGAATGAACAAAATATAATGAAATTTAAAAAAAATCTGTTTAGGTGAGTAGTATTGAGTGAATTTGAAAGAAGACAAGTGAATTTTAAAGAATTCAGCTAGAATTAAAAAAATTAAAAAAGAATGCCAAAAAATCAAAATTTTCAAAATGGATTGAGGATAAATTAATAAGAATTCGGGATGAGTTCCAAATAAATTCAATTGAGGGAACGAAATTTTAAAAAATCCAAAATATTCCACTGATTTCAGTAGAATTGGCGTGAATTTAGAAGAATTCCAGGGAATTTTATTCGATCAAAAATTTAAAAATTATATAATTTCTATTGAATTGAGTACATGGGAGCAAAAGGAATTCAAGGCGAGTGCAACACAATTTAAGTGAAATGAAAAAAATTTATAAACAAAAAGCCAATTTCTTAATAAATTTTGATTTCTAGAGTCAAGGTAAGGGAAATGAGAAGAATTTAGTGGAATACATAAAAATTCAAACATAATTTTTAGAAATTCAAGTGAATTGAAAACTGTTCGAACATTTCTTTTAAATATATTCAATTCATGAAATTTGGAATGAATTGAGAAAAATTCAAGGGAATTCAAGAGAATCTGATCAAATGCCTAAGAATTTAAGGTGTGTTCAAAAGACTTCAGAGGGAATTGAAAAAAAACTACAAAAAACGCAATGAATTGACTAGAACTGAGTGAATTGAAAAGAATGCAAGTGAATTCAAGAAAATTCAGGGCGAAAGGAAAAAATTTAGAAAAATTCAAAATAATTTAAAAGAGTTCAGGATAAATTAATAAGAATTCAGGATGAATTACAAATTACACCAGAGCTTCGTTATATGCTCAATCTCGGGGGTTGCCTGAACATGGCCTTGTGCATATATCGTCAGCAGCGAAACGTAAACAGGCAGGGCCGCCTAAACCGTTTCCATGACATTGCGCAATCTACTTGACTGCGGAGTAATGCAGTGCGTCCCTTCATAGGCGGAATCGCAACCGTCTCTCACCCTGCCCCCTGAGAAACTGTGGGCACGAGCAATTCTGGGAATTAATAATATCGCCTGCAGTCGCGCGAGCATATAACGAAGCTCTGGTGTAATTGAAATAAATTAGCAAAAGTAAAAAGTCCAAAGTATTCCATTGATTTGAGTAAAATTAGAGTGAATTTAGAATAATTTGAATAAATTCAAGAGAATGGCTTGAAATTCATACGAAATCAAGATAAATTAAAAATATTTTAAGTGACTGCAATACAATTTTTTAACTAAAAAATTCCATTGAACTTAGATCAATGAGAGTGAATAGAATTAAGGAGTTTACTTTAAAATTCAAGTTAAACACTTGCTTCACCGCCAAAAGAGCATGCATCCAGTCTCTGGATAATGAGATAATGAGATAATGAAGATCCAAATTTCTGGCAATTTGATACGTGGTCTAGAACCAAAATTATATAGTAATCCAGAAAAGCAAATTATTTTATAAATGCTGTAAAACGTTTTTCTCGATTTTTCAACAAAAACCAAAAGTGGATATATGCCCTTTCGAAAGTAAACTTCTCAATTAGTGAAGGAGAATCTGATAAAGTCCGTAAAAATTCAAGGTGTATTTAAAAGTATCCAGGGTGAATTTAAAAATTGAAAATCCAAAAAGGATCCATTGAATTGAGGTTTTTTAAGGAAATTAAAAAAAATGCAGCGTGGTTCAAAAGAATTGAACAGAGTCTTATATAGGCTAATTAAGGAACGACTTATTACACAATTTTCTACAGCCTTAATGGTATTGATGGAATTTTAGGCTTGAAGTTTTCATTTGGTGTCGGAGAATTCTATTGGTTGTTATTTCTATAAAAAAAAACAAAGAATTCATCAATTCTGAATAATAATAAAACAGCAACAATTTTTTTAACAAGGGTTATTCATGTTTGTGCTGTAATTTTTTCAATAACTCGATTTTGAACACTTATTTTTACTAAAAATATTATTTTATTCACTGTCATTGATTGACGAATGTATAGCAATTGCTTGTATTTTCTCCATTGAAAAATGCTCATGTAGTTGAAAAAAATTGATACTGAAAATTTTCTGTAAATAGATAACACAAAATGCTGATCCTATTTCATTTAACTAACTTAAGATTTTTCTAAGATTTCAAATAATAAAAAATTATTTTACCTCCTTTTGTGAAAAACGAAACTGGTGTCTTATAATAAGAAAATGTTTATTTCGAATTCAAACCTATAGTCTATAATATTTTTTACTGAAAGCAAATATACAATTACTACTGTAAGAAACTCATATACTATTGTCATAATTTATTATCGTCATTATTTATCGACTCTAGAGCGATACGAATATCCAAATGACATGCCATATTTTGAAAAACGATTGCTCCTTCACTTTTATCAGTTCTTTTTTTCACAATTAGAGACCGTAAATTATCTTGATTCGTTATTTTAATCATTGTATATATATATTATATTGCCTATTTTAATTTTAAAGTATGTTATTTAACACTCTTACATTTGATGCATCTAAAAATATATGGTAATAATTTGAGACCTTGCATAATTTATATCCATCACTTCATATCCATTTAAAATATAAAATAATATTATTTAGTATTTTGGGGAATTAATCATTTCGGGGCTCCAAAGGTTTTCACTCAATTCATTTGTAACCTCTGATAGTTTTCTAAATGTTTCTAAATTGTTCTAAAGATTTCGGAATTCTCTGGTGATTTTAATTACGATGCACAACTAGAAATTTCCGTTTACGGGAAAATGAAAGTCGACATCAAGAATGTAAAAATAAAACATCGTTCAAAGGAAACACATGTTGCAATGGAAAAACTGCACGCTGGAATACCAGTGGGCAGGTAAGGCAATATCGATATCCCGTCAAATACGTACGATTATATTAAATATAGAAGATGACCTTCTAGAACAAATAGAAAAAAAGTCAAAAAACCTCATATTGGATACAATAAAAATTTTAACACAATTTTCATTCTATAAAATAGCATTTCTATTAATTCGTATCATTTTCTATCCTATCCTTATTTTCATTCATTCTATCCTTTTTCATCGCGCTTGGTAATTTTTGTATCCAACTAAACTTCAAAATATTTCTTCATATTTCCATGTATTTTACCACTTAATTCTATTTCTCATTCCATGAAATCTATCTTTTTCTATCTCATTCTATAACGGCGTTCATATTTTTAACAATAATCAGTTCTACTTTTTTATCAGTTTTGATATCCTATTTCTGTTCCAAATAATTTCACCCTTTTTACTTTTTTACGATATTTAGCTTAGCAAAAATTGGTTATAATTTATACCGACTAGTATAGGTGCACAAGTACATATATTATACGGTTCTTGAATATGTGAAAAGTGTCATATGTATTTAAAAAACTGTATATTTGGCCTAAAAGGCTCGAAAAACAAGGAGAATGTATATTTCCTCATGTCACACTGCAAGTCGTTTTACATAGCATTAACCTTCTAATTTTGATTCGCATTTTTCCTGTCGAATTTATAGCATTACTTATATATTAAGATGAATCATGTTCTATTTCAATAGTACTGAAGAAAGAATTGAAACAAATTTTAAATAAAGAAACCGTGATTGTTAAGTTACTTTTTGAATGGAACTAATTATCGTTATTGTTACTGTTTCACAATGTAACTTTTTGTTAGTTAAATTTGAGAAGAAGTAACTATCGTTACCTTTTTAGTTGCTCTTGTATTTTATAAATATATATTCAAAAATATATACCAAGATAGATAATTAACGCTTATTTCTATCTATATTCAGAGTTAACACACAGTCACTAAAGTCACTTTTAGTCACTTTTTATGGATAAAGTTACTATAGTCACTTTCCAAAATAAAAATATCACTTGAGTCACTTTCTTGATAAATTAAAAAAGAGAACATAAGGATATTTTAATTTTATTGAAGGATTTTTTAATCCCTTGGAATTCTTTTTAATTCACACTTAATTTTTCAATTTACCCTGAAGACTTTTAAATTGACCTTGAATTCTTATGGATTTCAACATATTTCTTATTGGCTAATTCTATTCGTTCTTTTTTTGGATTTTTGAAAATTTTGTTCCTATTCAGTTTAATTATTTTTTATTAAAGTTGATTTGATCGGATTTTCTTGATCAATTAATTTGGAATTTGCAGTAGATTTTAATTCACTCATCCTGAATTTTAAACAGTTCTCTTGGATTCCCTTGAATTCTTTTAATCAATACTGATTGTTTTTGATTGTTGTCTTTGAAATTCTGATTATTATTATTATCTTAGAATTTTTATTAATCTTTAAAATTCTTATAAATTCTATCCAAGTCTCTTGAATTCCCTGAGATTCTTCTAAACTCACTCTTATTCTACTGAAATGTATGGAAGTCTTTCAGACTGACCTTTAGTTTTCAGGCATTTTAACATATTTTAAAAAATGTTTTTCAATTCACTTGCATTTTTTTAATTTACCTTGAATTCTTATGAATTTAGTCGAATTCTTATATTCTTCCTAAATTCTTCTAAATTAACTCGAATCTTAGTTAAGTCATGGGTAAATTCATCAGTAAGTTAGACTGTATTCTTTGCTATTTTGAACAACAATAATTTTTGAAAACTTGGTCATTCGATTTACCCCTGCTTGCGTTCTATATGATCCATGATGCTGTACTAAAGAGTTTACTGAAAACTAGCCGCCACAATTTGAATAGTGCAAATGAAAATGTACTTGCAAAAGCAATCAAGTTTATTGTTTGTCATAGAAAAGGACTTCGTAAAAAAACTTTCTTAAAAAAAAATAATTAGTTACGCATTCATTACTTATTTACAAAATAATCTTCGTTACCACTATCGTTGCAAAAAAAGTAACTATTTTAAGTAACTAATTTAAAAAAAATAGTTATATACGTCCCCTTACAGTACACAAACTACTATACCGTTAACGTTCAGAATCCATATATTTATTTGAACATTCTTCATCCACATGCACTTTGAGAAATGGTCCAACTTGTTAGAGTAATTATAATATCCATTCATACAACTCTGATTCGAAAGTGAACCGTTAATTCTAACTCTAGTTCTATAGTTTCTCAATAAAAAATTCATATTCGACGCGACCAATTACGATTTCGCCATCACCTTCACTTTAAATCGGTCACTGGTTTTTTATTAGTCCACTTATTAGTCCATATATCAGTGGTCCATAATTATATCATGAGTGTTAAAACACAAAATTAATCATGAAAAATTCAATAATAATTATAAAAACTTTATATTTGTAAAAATGTTTCGTGCACTGTAATTTGGGAAAGAAATTGAAACGTTTGGGTTTTTTCAGCAAGTTCTATAGAAGTTTTTGAGGAACTTATAATTAGGATAAATGCAGAGATGCATGTTCATAAGGAATCCATAGTAACGTCAACATTGCACAACAATAAACTGTCCCTGATTTGTCAACGCGTCTCGCTTTAAAACGCAGTGTCTTATGTCATCTTGAATTTTCCCGAAACTAGATTTGCATTTCCTGTTTTTTTTTTCATTTTACGAGAACTGTTGAGAATGTTGTTTTTCAGCTTTTGCTACAGTCCCAAATTTAAGACAAAATGTTAATTTTATGAAAGGATATTCAAAAAAAGGTAACATTTTGAGTTTTATAAAAAATATTAATAGCTTTGACAATAATTAAGATTTTGTAATGTTTGAGTCTCATTTTAAAGACAAATCTCCATAGTTGTTTACTAACTTATTAAGATATTTTGAGAACTTATAAAAAAATGTGTCCTTTAAAAATTTGTAACTACATATAACAGCACAATATTCGTTTAAAATTTTTTTAATTTTTTGCACCAAGCTCTAGGATATAATCTAGAAAAAAAAATCAAAAAATATTCTTATAAGTGAGCAAAATACTATGTTCATTAAAATGAGACCAAGAACTTTAACAAATTTTCATTATGTTTAGAGTTATTGACAATATTTTCAAAAACATCGAAATTTTACATTTTTTGCAACAGCTATCAAAGTTTGTCTGATTGAAGTTAAACATGGGGATATACATTTTGGGATTTTTGTAGATATCGTCTATTTCAGCGAATTTTAACTCTCTTAATTGCAATAAAAAAATTTCGTCAATACAGTTTCAAGAACAGAACTACAAAATTTTACCATACAAATGAAAGTAAAAAAAATTACTCATCTTTGGAAAAAAAAAATATTTTTCACTTTTTTATCTCAAAAGGAACCTTATGTCTCTCCCTTTAAGAGGTTTGAGGTTGAAAAGTGGGGTTTTTTATTGTTTATTTATGAAAATAAGCGATTAGTGGTTTTTAAGAATATACTATCTGATTTGGCGATTTGTAACTATTCTAATGCCGGTAAAAATATTTTGCCCAGGATAGTTGCGATAGGATTTTTAACGTCCTTTCTATTGATGTAATGAATTTTCCGCAAAAAATAAATGCGTAGTGACTAGCCTGCCGGCTCCGGCAAGATTGGTAGTTGCCGGCGCCGGCCAGGTTTTTGGTTGTCGGCTGTTTTTTTTCGGGTGTGAAGTTCCGTAAAGCATTTCAAGTAATAACACAAGACACATGGGACGAAGTTTAATTTTTAAAAATATTTCCGTAAAAAATAATTTTTTATCATAAGCGTTTCTTGATATTTTTTTCCAAAATCTATTCAATAAAATAATAAAATCGATCATTTCTTATTCTTATAATGAGTAATTTTCGTAATCTAAATAAGTAATTGGTTATGTTAACCGAAATTCCTATTCACACCAAAAATACTTACTATGCTCACCGTATTTTTATGAAAAAAATGCTAACCAATTATTTTTCTTCTTAAAAACATGATTTTCATCAGTGGATTTCATATTTTGCTCTTCGCAAGAAATCAATCGATCAATCATCAATCAAGCAATCTTTAAAATGAAATTCAAAAATAAAATTGATTTCTTTCATAGAAAGACGCTTCTGAGCGATTGTTTTGGGGTAAAAAGGCTTGGATTTTCACCTATAAGAAGATTGAGATTATAAAGAAAAATTTAATTTTTCTTTCACGGAAATACGTTTCAATTTCTCCGGTGCACCCAATAACGCTTGCGCTTGCGCGCCAATGTTCTGAATGACTATTTTTGCAATAAAAATTTTAATTTTACTTTTAATATTCTCATCAGAGAAGGTATTAGATTTGAGTAAAATTTTACCCCCGCCCACGTTTTTGTCAAATGTTCACGTTTTGAGACCCCTGAATCCGAAAAACAGTGTTTTACGAATGTGTCTGTATATATGTCTGCTGTCTGTCCCTGTGTGTGTAATGTGTCTAGATTTTTAGTTTGTTAGCTCGATAACTTTTGAAAGAATTAACATATTGGATTGGGCTTTGGTATACTCTTCAAGTGTCCTAAACTGAAGGTCAAGTTCATTAGCCAGCCATTTTTGATAAAGACTCAAAAAGTGAGCGCATTTTCCGCAGTTTTAAGTTATAGTTATAGCATTTGAAAAATTAAAAAAAAAAAAATCTGCCCGCTTCGCGGGCACATTCTCATCGCGAGCTTCGCGCGCGGCTCGCTTCGCTCGCTAGTTTGAGCGCGCCTAGGGCGCGCACCTGTTGTATCTCGCGCTTCGCGCTCGATAATATATTCACCTCGCGCTACGCGCTCGGACACATTTGCCTGACGCTTTAAGCTCGGTTCATCTTGGTTTTCGCACTTCATGTGCTTACTATTGCGCGCTTGGCGGGCTAATGCTCTCTTAGTTAGCTTCATCGTTATGACCTGCGTTTGGTTTAATTATGTTAACTTTACATAGAAAGAGGAACTAATTTACTTAAGGTTCTATCGACCTTAAGGAATACATTCTCATCAAGACACTCGCGCTTCGCGCTCGATATTTCGTTTACAAATCATGTAAGTCTTGCGCCACGCTCGTTTCTGTTCATCGTTTAATGTAAACTCAAAAGTTTGATCGCGATCACGGCGCGCCATTTGGTTGTCGCGGTTCGCAATGACAATATTTTATGTTCAATGTTCTTCAAATAAAAATTATTAAATTTGTATTTGCTTTAAAATGAAGAAGGAACTTCCTTCACTTCGGCGTACATTTTCGTATCTGTCTAATAAAAAATAAATCATACAATCAGAAAGATTTCTTCCAACTATCTGAAAAGGGGCCAAAAAAAGTATCTAAGTTGTTTTTGGAACATATATATGATACATTTTTGAATGATTATTGAAAAATGGACATTTGACACAAATGGGGGGAGGGGTCAAATTTTACACAAATCTAATACCTTCTCTGGATGAGAATGTAAAAATAGAATAAATTGTTCGAATTTTCAAGTACCATGAACATTAATTATTATTATACCATTAGGCCATTTCCCTTTCGGGGTAGGCGTGAATCGCACGGTTGGAAAATAGTAATGTGGGGAAGGAGATATACATGTTTTAGATGGATCTAGAATTTGCGTGTTATTTATTTAAATAACACGTTCGTCCCGCAACATTGCTCCGACCCAGGTGGCTGATCAATCTCTCTAGTGACCACCCCAAGTGAAGAGCCTCAAAAAATTATTGTGTGTGCGGTCCCTCACTTGGGCCTATAAGTGTCTAAGGTCTTTCGTTTCAAGCGTCATACACTCTACTCACATTCTTTTTATAAACTATTTGTCGCCACACTTTTCTGTCCTGGCATACTTCTATACCTTCCTTCACGTCCATGCATTTTTTCATGCGAGCTCTCGTGTTTCTATGGCTTCTTATGTATCTTCGAATATCCCGGTTTCTGTAAACTTTTTATCTTGTTTCGCGTTTGTTTCGTTTGTTTGGTTCTATTTCTTCTCCATCCCCGCCCTAAGCTCATTTTGGAGACTAGAAGGTGATGGTCAGCATTACATTCAGAGCCCCTCATGACTCTTGTATCTTTGACGAGTTCTCTTGTCTTGTATCCACAATAACGGTGTCAATTATAATGTGGCTATTTTCTTTACGCCAGGTGTAAATGTGGATCATTCTATGTATAAACCAAGTATTTGTAATAAATACGTCCTTTTCTAAGCATAAGCTAACTAACTTTTCCCTGTTATAGCTTTTTCTTGTTGGATCCCCAGAATTTTTTAGCACCCTTTTTATATTAAGGTGGGGGAGGGGGGGGGGTGCAAGGAATGGAAACCGAGAGACTCACAATTGGTTGACGTCTTATTCTGAGAAGTTCACCAGCCCTCAGCAGCGTTGTATTAGGTAGAAGTTCCCATGTTTCGATCGGCTAATTCCCGGCCAACCTCTAAACGACGAGCCAATAACTCTTTTTTTTTTTTTTTGTTTTTTACGCACAAATTTTGTTTCATCGTCATTTGTCGTATCTTGCATATTTTTGCCGTAAAATTGAATTTTTGGATTTTTAATTATTTTTTGTGCAATAAAAATGTGAATTTTCGATTTTTCGAGAAAATTCAAAAAGTCGTTATGATAATCTTGTAGGGCGTTGAAAAAGAAACACTTTTCTTGTCTCGACTTTTTTTCGTATAGTGCGTTGTTTGGCTGAAAATGTTAATTTTCGTTTCTTTTTTTGGATTTTGAAAATGCCGTAACTCTGAAAATTTTGATTTTATCAAAAAATGTTATTCCTGATAAATTGTTTGAATTTTCGATGACTATAAGCGGCCGTACATATGATTTTCAAATTTTGAAAAAAATGGTCTAAAATTATTTTATAATGTCCTAACTTTTTGAATTTTCATCGAAAATAGCTGGTTAACGAACTCGATCCCTCTTTTTGGTCCCAAAAACTGTGTGCGAAAGCACAATCCAATCCGATTAGTCTTTCAAAAGTTATCCGATATACAGACGACGACAACGACAACGACGACGACAACGACGACAACGACGACAACGACAGACAGACAGACACCGACGTAAAAACCATTTTTTCTGACTCAGGGGGCCTCAAAACGTCGACATTTGATGAAATCCACGAAAGTCATTTTTCACATAAAATCAATACCTTCTCATTATGATGAGAATGTAA
>CAKNXH010001128.1:101292-212551 GCA_932178445.1 Andricus quercusramuli | reverse complement strand
CAACGGCAATTTGTTTAGAACTGTTTAAGGTACCACCATGAATTTTCTTAGATTTTTCTTATTATTTTTTCAATAACAAACTATGTTCCAAAGTTCACTGTCTTCAAAAACTGCCAAATTTCCCTACTTTTTAACAGATTTTCGGGACTGTAAGCTATCAGAATTTTTTTGGCAAATTTGTTTCAGGCTCATTAACGTACAACATTTTGACCTTTAAAGTGATCCTTCATTCATTGAGCTACCATTTTTTCTTCACTTACTTTTTTAACGTCAAAGCCAGAGGACTCGAATTTTCTCGCCGATAGTAGGTTCGGCAGCAGAGGTATGTCTCGAGAATCTCGCAATCGTTGTTGAAAGCCTGATTTTAAAAATCATATCTACAAATAATCCCTTTTTTTATACCATTAAGCCATTTCCCTTTCGGCGAGCCTCTAGGGGTAGGCGTGACACTACCCGATTCGGGTAGTGTTTCTAGGTGGATAGTGTTTCTTGTAGTAAATAACTACAAGTGTGGGCTCACCACACCCACGACCGCCAACAGCAACGCAGTAGTATCAGACGGTCACCCCATCCAAGTACTAACCGCGCCCAACACTGCTTAACTTCAGTGATCTAACGGGAACTGGTGTTTCCAGCGTGGTATGGAAAATCAGAGAAAACAATATACGAATTCAGAAACATTCGTACTTTTTAATACGTTTGTGCGCTTAAATAAAAGCTTTAAAATCCGCTAATAAATTATTGGAAATATTATAAATAATCTGTAAGCGTTTCACACTGAAAATGGGTAATTTTAATTAGAAATTATTAGTTTTCAAAGATTTTTTGATAAATTTCAAGTCACGTTAACGTGAAAAAATCACTAGATTTCAAAGAAGATTTAAAATTGCTGTAAAATTCTAGATTAGGGTAACGATTTTTGCAGGAAATATCGATATATCGAAACAAAATTTTTGAACCGTTTACCATAAGCTTAGGATAAGGTTTTTCAGCGGAAATCGGTCATTTTTTTAGAAATAATTGAATTTTAAAGAATATTTACAATTTGGAACAAATTTTTGTTATCATATGTGTTTTCCATCGAAAATTGTGGTTTTTTTAAATCAAGAAATCAGGAGATTTTTTAAATTCAACAAATTTAAAAAATTTTTTAATTAAATTGAGGATTAGGTTTGAAAGCAGCTTTAAGCTGTACCTCGCCCTTCGGGTTCTTATGTTAGCGCTGACTGCCATGTACATATCCTTCTTGTTACGAACTCAATAAAGATTTATTATTATTATTATTATTATTCAGATTATCATTCAGGATCATTAAGTTCACAATTTTTGTACAATTGTTGGTTTCGTTAGCGTTTTAGAACGGAAACCGGTACTTTTAATTAAAAAATCATAGAGTTTCAACGATTATACTTTCTTGATCAATGTTAGATTATATTCGCGTTTACTTCATTTTATTTATTTTCTTAATTTTCTCATTATTATTTATTTTTTTAATCAGTTTTTGGTTTTACTTAATCAATAATTATTTTATTATTTTGATCAAAATCAATAGGTTTAAAAGAAGAATTACAATCTTAAATAACTTTTTGTTATCCTATATTAGAGTTTTTTGTCTAAAATTTCTATTTTTAATGAAAAATTATTAAAATATAAAGAATATTTACAATATTTGAATATTTGAATATTTTATATGGGCAATAGCCTTAGACAGCCGATGGTCGTATTCAACATTTTTATTCGCTTATAAGTACTTTTTCATTGCCTAAATCTCTGAAACAATTAAAAAAATCTTTACGTGGTTTGTAGGATATTAAAGTTCTAAAAAACATTAAAAAATGTCCATGCGTTTCAAAAAGATTTCGGAAGGTTTCGAAGATTTTAAATATATACTTCATAGTTGAAAATTTGAATTTATTTTAATAAATTAAAGAAGATTTTCGTAATGTAAGAATAGTTTTAATAGATTTTTGTAAAGTCTAAAAAATTTTACCTTTGAATAGAATTTGATTAACAATTTTATAAAAATTAAAATAGTTTCACCAATGAAGTAGAATAGTACTTTTATTACAAAATTGCTTTAAAATTGTCAGTTCGTACTATTCTATTATATTCTTTTTCATTTGATTTTTCATTTTCATATTATTATTCTAATCTCAAGATCTTTAAATCTAATCGCTTCCAATTTCAAGGTATCTTACATTATTATAATATTATTTAAACATGATTTTTTTTTAAATTGCAGACTTTAAAATTTTTTTTTTTTGTTTGAAATTTGGGCCTAATATTTTGAATCTTATGTTCTTGGACCTTAATGTTGTGGGCCTTACAGTGTTTTTGCGTAGAGTTTCGAATTTAGGATTTGGAATATTTGAGATTTAGGGTAAAGATTTGGGAGTTGAATTAATTGTAATTTATTAATAAGTCTTTCTGGAGATAAATTGAACTATTTTATGATCCACTTCTTGCATTTTCTTTACATAATAATAATTATTGTGATTAGAATAGCCTCGGGTCTCGACACTCGTTTCACAATTGACTTTGCAAGCTCACACCTTCAACCTCAGGACGTACTTGACCGATTTGAATTCTCTATGACTAGGCTTGACTTTTCGAAATATTCAAAAAATAAAAATAAAATATATAATAAAAATAAAAATAGGTGGAAAAATGCTTCAAGTGCTTGTTTTTAGTTTGTTCTTTTGAATATTCTGGAATTTTCGTAAAACGCAATTTCCAAATGAGGAATTTTAATTCTACAAATTTATTCATAAAAGAGAAAATTCAATCAAATAAAAAAAAAATAGCAAAAAGATTCGATTTATAAATTAATAATATGTATTCATCTATTAATAAAGATTCAGAATTGTCTGCACCATAAATTTAGTAAATCAAAACTTTCAAGTCATTGTGTATAATATCATTTATTTCTGACTGCTTTTTTTTAATATTCAGAAATGAATTTGTTCTTAACATTTCACTACCACACTATAATTTGTAAACTTTTTCACACTTTCAAAGAAAATGAGAAAAATAAAATTATGGACTAAAACATAGAATATCTTAATTTACGAAGAGTATAACTGTACATTGTCGGTACCGGTAAAAAATAATTCAGATCTTATTCTCATTTTTATTTTAAAACATCAATTTTAAGCTTTGAAGAATTCAAAATATGTTGAAAAAGAATCTGGAAGATTTTTGCACAATTTTTCTATTTTTTGCGGGATATAAAAAAATATTAGAAAAACTTGTAATTATGTTGCAAGATATATCAAAGTTTCAGTTGTTTATAAAGTAATTTAATATTTTTGCCTGTTCTTTGCACAATTCAATAGAGCTAAGTAATAGCTCAAACATTTTCGTTTTTGGGGACGCACTGCTCCATTGATAAGGGATTTTCTCGGATGTGACTACTTCTTTTAGGATGTTTATTTCGCGGTTTGATAGAGTTAAGTAATAGCTCAAAAGCACTCTCTTGTTATTTCTCTAAATGCAAAAATAAAACAGCTACGCAACTTTTTAGGTGTCGAAATTTTAATTTTTAGGATGCGATGCTATTTTACAAGGGTTTTCTCGCACATGGTTTTTTTGTTTGGAGCCCTCTTTTCGCGATTCAATAGAGATAACAAATAGCTCGTAGGTACTTTCTTCTTTTTTTTTTTAAATTTAAAAATAAAAAAGTTATGCAACTCTTTATGTATCAAAATCAGATTTTTAGGGGACGCGCCGTTCCTTTGACAAAGGTTTTCTCGGAGATGGATGCTTCTTTCAGGATGGTAGTTCCATGGATCGATAAAGTCTAACAGTACCTCGAACTTTTTTCGCATTTATTTTTTTTAAATTCATTGCATGAAAGTTATGAAAGTTCTACAGTTTTTTGTTTCTCCTGTAAAATTCGGGTTTTGGCACTTACGCCATTATGCGGTGTTGCCCTTCAATTACTCTTGTGCAAGTTTATGTAGAAGAAGAATTGCACGGACGAACAATGCGATGTAATCGCGTTAGAAGTGATAAGCGCTACGCGCTTAGGAAACGCGCAAAGCGTTCATATAATTGTATATTATCGAGTTTCAAACGCGAAATTCGATTTCTATTATCAAGAGGCGTTTGCTCGTCTGAATCGGTGATACACGGAAAAAATAAGTCTTCGAACATTCCCTAGATTAGTGCTGGACTTTCGGACGAGCCATCATTTTCATAAAGTCTCGTATACTTTCTATAAAGTGGTCATAAATTTTCATGGAAAAATAAAGAACAGTCTTGGATGTTTTTAGGCACAGTTAAGGAACAACAGTTTTGGGATTCTTATCAGACAGGTTACAAAGAAAATGTATACAGTTATGAAATGGCTCACAGAAAAAACAGAAGATAAACTTTGCATCGATTCCCGACGAAAGATTCTTTGCAACAAAAATTAACTTCACTGGATAAACTTTACACAAATATCGGTTAAACTTTCTTTTTTATTCCATGACAAATACATGTATTTTGAAAGACGCGAAGTTGGCTGAACAAAACTTTATCTCTCTAAAAAATTTCCTGCAACTAATTTCATTCCTAGTTTTTTCTGTGCTATGAACAAAACTTATATTTTCAAAGACTTGAATTAAATAAGTGCGTGATTCAGAAACAAAGAACTCGAATACGAATCAGGGAAACGCTCCATGACTATCTGCGAGAATTTGCAGAGGCGCGCTCAGTCGTGACGCTCAGTGACACTCATGAGTGTAGTAGATCCTGGATGAAGATTCAGTGCTCCCAAACCTAAGATATTTTTCCACTGCGCATGCGTCAAGTCGGCAACCAGATTGGTTACAATTAGTTTTTATGTTATATCTCACAAATTTAAAGAATTATTCAAACAATTTTAGTTTCAATGGAGAAAAATTTTTTTACGTAAAATCACCCCTTGGTCAGAAAATAATTTTCCGTGCAAAATTATATTTTTCAATTATTTAAGCAATGTGTTTAATTTATTAAGCAAAATCAGTCTTGCAGCAAGCTGTCCAATTCGTAGCCCTCACTCAAATTATTTTTACGTGGTCACGCAGTTTTCAGCTGTAGCACAACGCCAAGAATTTTTACCGTGTTTTCAGTGGAATGGTTAGCCGAGGGGCTTGAGCGATTAGAATAAGTTGCGTGAGGCTCGTGTCTAGAGTATAGGTAGTTATAATCCCCGCAGCGTGCGTCCCATTTTTTAGAGCGTAAAAAGCGTGCGATTAATATAAGTAGTAATTGTGTGCGTAACAGTATGTTTAAATAAATATATAAGTAGAAATAATAACATTATAAATTAAAAAAAGAATTTTTAATTTTTCATTAGCATAAATGGCTAGCTTGACAGTCTATGAACCCTTCCTTGACTGTATTCGAGAATTTAATACTGGAGTGTTGAACGACTTACAAATTTGTCTGTGATATTTTGTTGGTGAAGGCTAGGAGTGCTTCACTGACTAGGTTGGTCACAATCTAAGGAGTCTTATATTTCTTCAAGCACTATTTGCATGTTTTTTCAATACGATATTTTCAAATTTTCGAATGGCTTTAGACATATCCTAAAGTCACAGATTCGGTCAATGAAAATTTCCAGCACTTTTTTTTCCTTGTATAAATAGCTCATTCACAAGCGCATCACAAACGCTACGTGCGATTGAAAGATTGCATACCAAATTTGTCGCAAAGCGCTCAAGTTGAATAGCGAGACAAAAGAATCGATACCCAGCTTTGCAATTGGGCACTGATCAACCAATTTATGCCAAGCACTCTAAAATACCTTTTGCAGAATTCTTCTTTCGTGCCAAAGCTTCTAGGTGATTTCTTAAACGCTTAGCGTTGAAGTTAAAGTGGGAGCGTAAGAACAAGATAAGTATTCCTTATGCGGTGTTTTAGACTACTTGCCTCATACTGGCTAGCTTGAGCGAAATAGCAACGCTGGGAGTTGATTCTGTTGTGTGGATGCTTTCTTAAACGCTTAGCGTTGGGGTGAAAGTGGGACTGTTAGAACGACATTAGTATTCCTTATAAGGTGTTTCAGACTGTCTGATTGAAACTGGCGAATCGAAGCCAAACAGCAACGCTGGGAGTTTATTTTGTTGTCTGGGTGCTTTTAATAAACGCTTAGCGTTGAAGGTAGGATGAAAACGTTGACACAAAAGGCGAATTCTGTAAGAGGTGATTTAGAGTGCTTGACATAAACTGGTTGATTAGTGCCAAATTGTAATGCTGGGTATCGATTCTTTTGTCTAGCGATTAAGTTTAAGAGCTTCGCGATGAACTTAAAATGCCATATTTCAAACGAAAGTAGCGTTTATCATGCGTTTGTGAATTAGCTATATTTATCACCGATTCAGATAACCAAACGCCTCTTGATAATGGAAATCGAATTTCGCGTTTGAAGCTCGATAATATGCAATTATATGAAAGCTTTGTGCGTTGCCTAAGCGCTTAGCGACGCTTTTATATCGCATTGTTCGTCCGTGCAATTCTTTTTCTACATAAACTTGCACGAGAGCAATGCAAAGGGTGGAAAAAAGTCTGTGATATATTCCACTCCACAGGTAAATATATGTATCCAAATGTAACATGAATCGTCGTAGCGCAAAAACTGTTCATAATTTGAGATTTTGCAAAATTTAAAATTAGCATTTTGATAAATTAATTTTAGGAAAATATTTTGAAATATTTCAAATGATTTCTTAAAATTTTGGAAAACAATATCAAAGATTTTGGAGTAAAATTTTCAACTTTCCAAGATTAACAATTTTTAGAAAAACTTCGAGAAATTTCGAACATAATTTAATACTTGAAAAGATATCTATTACAAGTGAATCGTTAAATTAAAAAATTAATTTGAGGAGAATATTAAAGACTTAAGACTTCCCCCTGAAAAACTCCCTTCGTGCTATCTACTGCTTTGGACGTGCCTGATTTACACTTCACTGAAACACTAGCCTTGGAATAAAAGTCTACGATTAGTCTAGTAAATTTGGAACCGCATCCTTTCGATAGTATTTTGATCCATAACAGTCTGTGGTTTAGAGATCCTCCTTTAGAGTCTACAAAAAGTACAAATAATTTCCCTTTGGAAGAAGCAAGTTTATTTTGAAGTATCGACTTTAGGGTAAAAACATGGTCCATACAGCCCCTCTTTTTTCTAAAACCTGCCTGCCATTCTGGAAGAAGTTTCATACCTTCAGCCCAGTCAATTAGTCTTTTGGAAGGTATCTGCGTGAATATTTTTGTAATACAATTGATTAATGCGATAGGTCTGTAATTTGAAGGATCAGCTACTTCCTATTTCTTATACAGCATCTTGACATGAGTTTGTGGCCACGATTTAGGAACCTTTTTCTTCCTCAAGAATCGTATTAAACACAGAATTTAAAAATAGAATCAGATTACCTGGCAGGTTCTTGAAGAATTCATATCCAATACCATCTGGACCGAGAGTCATACCGTATCTTCATTTTTTCAAACTTAGAAGAGTTTCCTCTGAAGTAATAGGACAATGAGATATGGATTTCAACTGAAAATAATCGTTAATAAGTAGATAATAGGGTCCCGTGGAGATTCGATCGATCTAATAGTATATTAGTTCGTCTTGCGATGCCTGTAAAGCGGGACGACAATCGAATTTTCAACCCTAAGGAAGAAAGTGATAGATCAATGTAAATTGCGGTAAATGACATTTATCTATCACTTTCTTCCCTAGGTCTGAAAATTCGATTTTCGACCCGCTTCTCAGGCATCGAGAGTCGAATTTTCGATTGAGGTATGATGAAAAATATTTTTCCCACGTATCTAAGTCTATGCATTCCTTATTTGAAGACCTGAAATAGTAACCATTAATTATTTTCCAAAATTGTTTGGAGTCCTTCGCCATTGCTAAAAAGTCCAGGAGGGTCCCTATCCTCTCATATGCGGCAAGTCATACCTGCGGAATGTCACATCTGCGGAATTTCACATCTGCGACATGTCAAATATGATGCATGTCACATATGATGCATGTCACTTATAAGGTTTTCACATGTGCGTATATCACAACTGCGGCAACTCTACCTAGTGGCATCTCTCACCAGTGGAAAGTGATTCGACCAATATTATTTCTGTGTCCAGTCACAGGGGTGCCTTCTGTCCCTCCCCCACGAGACGTTAGAGGAGGGGAAGGGGTTTGACCAACATACTTCTATGGCCAGTCACGGAGGTGCCTTCCCCCCCACTAGACGTTGGAAAAGAGGTTGGGATTTGACCAGCATTATTTTTTGGCCAGCCACAGGGGTGTGGTGAGAGGTGCCGCTAGATAGAGATGCCGCTAGATAGAGATGCCGCAGTTGTGACATGCTGCAGATGAGACATGTCACAAAGAGACTTGCGGCATGTGAGATGATATGTCCCCGTCCAAAAGAAGTTTCTTATAAGTTTCTCTCTTAGAACGCAGCAAATTCCCATGATCTTTTTTATTTTTATCATAAATTTTGAGACAGTCCGGGTGAAAATTCTCCTGCTTGCATTTTTTGAGTAAACATTTGAGATGTTCTTTACTTCCTCTACATTCTGTGTCAAATCATGGTTTCGAGTAACCTAGCTTTTTACTCTGAGTTATAAGCAGATTCAACTTTTTTTGCTATTTCTTTATTAGATAACATTAAACTGTTTGAAAGCTCATCTACCGTTAACTTCGCTGAGTCAATATTAGGAGGAAATTGAATTTTCTTCCTTTATTCTTTGTTTATCTCTTCTTTACGCTTATAATCAGAATTTTCGGCTGTACAAACAAATTTATATTAATATATTTTATATTAATAATATTTATATTAATATATATTATATTATAATATATTTTCATTCCAATAAATTTATTTCTACTCAATAGCGTTATTACTATTGGGAGGTGATCGGAACGGGTCGGTACTCGTAAAACTTTAAAATCTTAAATTAATTGGGTGCCAACGAATTAGACCAAGCTAACTCAGACTCACTCTTGCGTCAGATAAATCGATATTTTCTCCTAAGAAACCTTCCTCTAATTGATTCAATTCATCCACCCATCTATTAAAGTCTCCTTCAACAATTATAGCATAATCAGGAAATCTTAATGAAATGTCAACGAGTTGTTCTCCTAGATCATTGAAAGATTTAACAATATCTGACTTTGGACTAAAGTAGATTGAACTGGCTATTACATTACAAGCATTACCTTTGAGTTGTACAAAAATAAAATCCTCATATACACAAATTGTTCCCTTTTTGTATTTCTATACATTACTGATGATTGAGATACCTCCCTTCGCTCTTTTTTTCTTGACTCTCTTGTAGCTACACTATACACAATTTGACAGTCGAAGTCACGATGAGGTGAATTGACGCAAGGAGGATTCGTGAGCCAAGTTTCACTAACACAAATTATATTATCTGCTGTGGTTCAGCTGTGAATATCTTCCAGATTTCTAAATCCCTTGACATTCCAAAATATATATACCCTCGAATCATATGATTCGGGGGTATATCCGCGTCTCTGATCCTCTTATGTTCTTGGCTTTAATGTCGCATTTTCTTGTTCTAAGTCCTTTTTTAAAAAATACTCAATTGTGCCGCCTGTGTGTGAGTTTTTGGGTTTCTTAATTATTGATGACTTTGGTGGACGACCTCTCTTACGACTACTTGTTGAACTTATCGGTGCAACTGAATCTCCACCATCCGAATGGTAGCCATTCTCTCCTATTTTATTAATTGTTTTCTCAGTTGATTTTATATCCTTAAGCAGTTTTTGGATGAACATCAGGTCAAAATATGTATCATCTATGCGAATTCGTGTTCCTCTGATAAATAAGTTTCTCCCTTGTTGTGCCAGCTTTCGTTGACACTGCCTAAGATTTTTACGAATTTCTCTTTCTTTACAAGAATAATCATTTGATACAGAGACATTAAGAGAGCGAAGTTTACAAGTGTTCTTAAAGATGTTATCCTTACCTTGTGGGTTGGAAAACGTTATTAGGATGGAAGTTGTCATCGACTATTTTTATGTTTGCTTCGTTAAAGATTTTTCCAATCGTCTCAAAAAGATTCTCGTTGTTACTTGGAACGTCTTCAACGTTACATAGGATGATGTTTCAGTCTCCTTCTCTGTTGATGCATTTTTCAAGTTTATTTGTCAAAGTAGATACTTCCTTTTCAAGGGATTTATTCTTCTCTTCCAAATCAATCCATTTTGTTTTATATACCTGCAGGTTTTCAAGGATTTTTTCATCTGAGATCTTCAACATTTTGATGTCTTCTGTCATTTGGTTAACATTTGCTTTTGTAAACTTCACATCCTCTTGCATCGCTAGAATCAAATTTTTGAGGTCCTCGTTGGTTGTCATTTTGAATTACTTTAACTGTTCACTTTACCGAGTTTATAATTCGTAAATTCCCGTATTTAATCAGAACTTTATATACAGGACACTCACAGAAACTAAGGCACTTTTGAGCAAGCTTCAAACACGTATGAATGCTACCGAGGTCATAGCCGAACTCTCTTACAGTTATAATATGAATCATAGTATAAAAATGCATCTTATAGTTGAGAATTCAATTATTTTGTTGAAAATTGTTTTTTTTGTGCAATGAATTCAACTGTTTTTTATGTGAAAGTAAAATCTTTTTGGATTGAAATATCAACTACATACTAAATTTTTCGTTGAGAATTGATTTATTTTGGTAGAAAATTAATCTTCTTGGGAGGAAATTTAGATATTTTATTGAAAATTAACTTTTTTGTTGAAAATTCATATTCTTGAGTTAAAAAATTAAACTATGTTGTAGAAAAATAGTCTGTTTGTAAAATATTGAATTTTTTGTGGTTACTAATACAGCTAGCTGAAATTTTTTATTTCGTATTAAAACCCATTTTCCTCCTCAAAACGAAAAACTGAAGTGATAATGCTAGCGCTAATGATTCTAGTCCCATATAAAGAAGTAGCGTTACGATATGGCTTGAAAAACTCGCAATCATTGTTGTTAAAAACCAGATTTGATTTTTATTGCTTGAAGTTGTTTTATATCCTAAACTTGAAATTTTTAAAATGATACCAACCAATAGTCCCTTCTAATAAGAAAAATCGTGAAAAACCTTATGCGAAATGAGAAGAATCGGTCCTTTTTCATACTCTTGTGCTGTTACATGACAATTTTCAAATGTCATAAAGTTTTGAAGATGAGTTAGAATTTCGAAACATTTCAGGCCCTATTAACGTTATCGCTTTTTTATAAAAAGAAAATCATCTGTAATAATGACTGGGAAAATTGTATTAACTCTCAATAATAAATTTCTTTGAGAATATTGATGTTTATTGTTTGGTTTGGGGTCAGGTAAATTGAAAAAAGTTACATTGTTTCAAACATTTCGGCACACAATGGTGGCCCTCATCAGTTACTTTATTAAATCTTTAAAAATTAGATCACTTTTTGCAAGGATGCAATTTATAATTAAAAATTTTATTCTTTCGTGATATCGCAGTTGGAAAATTATATGAAAAGTTTGTATTGACAAAAATTTCGCTGTACAGAATTTTTTGTTATTATTATAAATTATTTCTGTAAATGTGGAATTTGTTTTAAATCACACTACAGTGAAGATACAAAGTAATCAAAAAACATTGTGGAAAAGAATAAAAATTCTCACACAGGTTCTATTAGTGTTTTTCGTCTGGAATTAGTATTTTTGAAGAAAAATGCAACGGTTTGATTACATATATATTGTTCTTGCTTTTCTCTTCCATTATTTCAGATAATAAATACTATGAAATATAAAATTTTTGTATTAATTCATATTTTAATTTAAAAATTTGATGGACACGCAAAAAATGATCAAGCATAATCACGCGATTTTTATTATTATTGGTTGAATAATATTGATTACTCGAATTTCAGATCCCAGGACGAATCATTGGTTCCTGATAGGATCCCCCGTGCCAGGGGCAAGTATCCTGATTGGATACCTTTATTTCATCCTGTCATGGGGCCCAAAACACATGGAACATCGAAAACCCTATCGACTTAATAATGTTCTGGTTGTCTACAATTTTATTCAAGTATTACTCAGCATCTGGCTGTTTTATGAGGGACTCGATGCAGCATGGTTGAAAAAATATAGCTGGAAATGCGAACCTGTGGATTTCTCCAATTCGCCAGAAGCGATTAGGGTAATTATTTTTTCTATATGTAAAGTGTTCTCATATTTTACCATGGACTAAAATTATATATAATAATCTGTCATTCATTCTATTTTTTTAATTCAAACAAAATGATAGAATAAACATATTTTATTTGAAAATAAATCAAAAGTAGAATATATAAACAATAAACCTTGCTTTTCGCGTGTTTTTTTTGCGACTATTATTTCTATCATGTCGGTGTGACAGTTTATTAGTACATATACTTCACTTTGATATCTTATATAAAGATTCCCTTACATGGAATTGCTTTATCGTTGATTTTCAAGATCTTCATTTTGCACGTTAGATTAAAATGATAAATTTTAAAGAGCGTGATGCACAATTTGTAAATAATAATTTTTAACGACTCAGATTGAAGATCCTAATTTGAGGATACTTCAATTTTCAAATGATGTTTGAAATTGTTTAATTTTTAATGTTTAACTTTGAACTCATTAATTTTGAAAGTTTGCAATTAGAAAGCATATGATTTTCAATGTTTTTAGAATAATTGAACTTTCAAGGTTCACAATATTCAGAATTCTTCGATTTTGAACGTTGAAGATCAGAGTGACGATTTTGACATAAATCACAGTTTTTATTTTCAAAAACTATCCAATCACTTTGAATATCACTTGATACTACATGATACGATTCTTATTAATAACATTGATCATATTTAAAATTTCCATGATTTCAATCTGAAATTATATTTTTGAATGCAATTCTAAAGCACTTTAATTTTTGATACCTTATAACTAAAGTTGTTTTGCTTCAAAAGTTTAAATTCGAAAATATTTGGTTTGAAATTTCCTAATTTTTGGAGGTTTTTAATTTCAAACATCACAATGTTGTATTTTTATATTCAAATATTAAAAATGTTAAGAACATTTCACTACTACATCTTTAAAAATTGCAAAATTAAAAACTGAAAGCCCTAATAGTCAGTTTTATGGTTAATAATTTTAGATTGAAATATTCTAAATTATTTTATTTTAATTATAATCACTTTTAAATGCATTATTTCTAGGTTTAAATATTTTTAATTGATTGGATTCAATTTTGAATGCATACAATTATCTAAAAGTTTTGTAATTAAATAATTTTGATTTGAATGCCGTCAGAATAAATCCAAAAGAATGAAAAATTAAGAAAATAATGTTAAAATAATGTTGTTGAAAATTTTTTAAAATATAATATAATAATTCTGTAAATTAGGTGTTAAAAATTAAAATGTAAAAAATTGTGTTGTCTAAAACTAAATAGATGAAAACAAGATTATCTAAAATTGATACCTCAGTAACTAAATAATTTCTTTAATTTTGAATCGTTGCAATTTTAGAATTAAATTTTTTCCTTCAATAAGTTTTGATTTTTTAATTAGAATTGAAATTGTAGAAGTCAGAAAAGTTAGATCAAGAATTTCAACATTTTGAAATGATTTCAATTTACTTAATATAATTTTAAAACATTTTAACGGTTTGAGTGTGGAGAAGATTTAATATTACAATTTTTAGCAATTAAACATTTTTTCAATTTTAAATCAAGTTCGGATTCGTGTAATTTCAACATTCCGTATTAGAAATATTGTCAGTTTCAATGTTTTCCAATTAATGATATGTACTTCATTTTTAACGTTTGTTCCGAATAATTTAATTATTATAGGTTTATAATTGAAAAATTACCCAATCAATTTTAACAATAAATTATAATTTCATCCATGTAACGATAATTTTAAATTGCAGATTTTCAAAAGCTTTATCTTTGAAACATTCAATTTAGTTTTCAATTTCAAATTGTCAAATTTAGTCGCTTCGAATAAAAAATTCTTTAAATTCAAAAGTTAAAAATTTTCTAGCATGCAATTTTGAACGCTTTGATTGAGAAATCATACAAGTACAATTCCTTTGCATTTCGTTCAGAATATTTTCCTTTTTAGAAATTTTATCCAAAAATTTAAAAGAGTTTGATATACAAATTTTGCAATTAAAAATCTTTCCATATATTTTTGTTTTATTTAAAGTGTTTTCAATTTGAAGTTATTAATTATTATTGTTTTCAAAATTTGAAACACTCTTAATATTTAAAAATTTGTTTGATAATGGATTTAAAATTTTTTTTTCTAATGTTAGGAAATAAAAAAATAAAATAAATAGAAATTAGAAATAAAGATTTCAAAACTTTGATAACGTGTTCTTAACGGTTTATTTATTAATAAAGACTCTGTTATAAATCTTAATTAATAATTATTTGATAGGTTGCTAGAGGAGTTTATATCTATTTTCTGGCGAAAATATCTGAACTTTTGGACACAGTATTTTTCGTGCTGAGAAAGAAGGAAAGGCAGATTACGTTTCTGCATATGTATCATCACACTGTCATGCCAATGATTGCGTGGGGTGCTACTAAATATTATCCTGGCGGCCATGGAACATTTATTGGTGAGAATTTGAATTTATACGTCATTATATTAGATTTTAATGTATTTGGCACAATTTTTAGAAAAATCTGAATTTAAAATCGTTTCCAATTCAAAGATTAACCAATTTCTTGATGTTGTATTCAAATATATTTTGGTTAAAACTCAAGCCGCGTTATTTATAAAACAGGGTTGCTACAAAATACCGATTTCCAAACAATTTACATTCATATATGTATTTATAACTTACTTCTAAGTTTAAAATATTTTTTCAAAATGTCGTATGCATTCACATGTGAATACCAACTATGCTAACCTTCTTGACATTTCCACCTATCCTATCATGACCGTGACGTCACGTTAAAATACTCATTGTTTGGTGACAATAAATTTAAAACGCTGACACTTGAAGCACTTTAAATTGAAAGTCGTCTATTATCTTTGAGAGTTTTAAAATTTAACTTAAACATCCAGTGTTTTGAAAACTTAAAAACTTTGAAGAATCACATCATGTCATCTGGTTGCCAAAGTAGCAATTATTGGTAATTTTTTCACCTGGAAAAGAGGTAGGGTATGCCCGAATTCATCCTTCTCTTTCCCAGGTCTCCCTTTACAATTAGAATAAAAAAAGTTTCTATAATTTGTTAGTTATCCCGTATTTTTTAACTTATTTATAATTTTCATATTATTTATGGACATTTTTAATTTTTAGTATTATAATATTTCCAAGTAATCAACTGATATTTTTTGAAAGATGTGATTATACCATTTTTAAGTATGTTAACGTCCAACTTATTACATTTTAATTGATTAAAATTCCAAGTTTAACGAGTATTTCGGACAAATTTCAAAGGCAAAAGAATTTCGAAGAAGAATCTTTCTGAAATTCGTTGTTCTTAAACTGGAAGGTTTAAAAAAATGTGAAAAAGTTGAGGTTTTTCAAGTCTTTTGAATATTAACATTTTTATGTACATTTAATTTCTAAATTCTTTATTCATTTCTAAATTCTCTATTCAAATTTTCTTTTTTTTCAAAAAAATTATTTGTCCGAAGTAAACGCTAAACATCGAATTTTAATTAATTAAATAATCAACTGTTCAATGATAAAATTACGTAACAAATATTCAAATTTATGAAACAATTAGATTGAATGTATTATCATATATCATTAATAAATCTTTAATCGATTCAAATTTTTGCTTTTTCAAACATAGCAGAATTTTTCATTGCAACAAGTTTATAATTTATTTTTTGCAATTTCATGAAAGTTTAATAATATTATTTAAAAAATGAATAAGAAGGTATATCTCCTTTTGTTCTGAAATTTGATATTGACTTGTACAGAATCAATAACTGCAAATATTTGGTGAATTCTCTCATTGTAGTTACGGAATTTATTTTTGATAAAAAAACGAAAGAGATTAAAACTCGAAAATATTTAGAACTACATTGACGATGTTATTTCTCTGAACAAAAGAAGGTTAAAAAACATTTATGAAAAAAATTTGATTATTTTTGTCTTTGGGCAGAACACAAACGTTTTTTATGTCTCCTGACTGATATTACTGTAAAATTCGAAAAATTCTTGAAAGTAAACAATTACTCTTGACTGTAGCACCCTTAAAATTTATAATTTTAGTATTTTTAAATTAAAAAATTGAACCCTTCAAACCTCAGAGATGCTAGGATCGTTCATAAACTACATTACACGTTTTTCTTTTGTTTAAATAAAGATCAGAATAGAATTTCCGTGCTGTTGAAAAGGATACAGCGATATAAAAAAACGCTTTAGATATTTAATCTAATAGAAAAACCACCCTTGCCCATTTCTTTTCACCTTTATCCATTCCATCTAAAAACAATCGTGAAACGATATATTTCGAGAATCTCAAAACCATTGTTTTTGTAAACCTGATTCACTTTTTATTACTTGAAGTTCTTGTTGCATCTTAAATTTAAAATTTTGAAAATTAAATCTACAAATAATCCCTTCTAATAAGAAAAATATTCTTGCGTGGTTGAATCAAAATTTTTAATAAAATCTAATAAATTATTGAAATAATTATACATGTTTTGTCTTCATTTTTTTCTTAATTTTTTTTAAAGAGTTTATATCAAAATAAATTATATTCAAGTTTCAACCAAGTAGTAGAACTTTCAAACAGAAAATATGATTTTTCAACAAAAGAGATGACTTTTTAACCAAAAAATATTTTGCAGTCAAGAAAGAAAAAGGATTACAACCAAATTGTGGAATTTTCCAGCCAAAAAGATAAAATTTCTAGAAGAAAGTTGAATATTCAACCCAAAAATAAAATTTTTAATTAAAAAGTTGACTTTCGCCCAAATAGTTGTATTTTCTAACAAACTGTCGATTTTTCAACTCGTTAATATGAATTTTTTTCAAATACATCAATTTTCATCCAAATGATTAAAATTTTCACTAGAAAATATAAACTTCTTATCGAAAATGGAATAGTTAGATTCTCAGTTTGAAATGTGTATTCATTTAAAAAAGTACTTTTTTAACAAACTAGTTAAATTTTCAATCGAGTGGATGAATTTTTAACTAAAACGATGAATCTAAAACAACTAATATTATTTTTCAAACAAATTAGTTCAAGTTCCAATCAAGTAGTTGATTTTTCAAACTAAAAAGCCAAATTTTTAACAAAAGAGTTGAATTTTCAACCAAGATAGGTTTTTCATTGCAAAAGAAAACAACAAAATTTCAGCTAAATAGTTGAATTTTCTCCCAAACTGTTAAATTTTTCAACCAAAATACGAGTTTTGTACAAAACAGTGGAATTTTTGACACAAAAATATGATTTTTCAAGAAAAAAGTTAATTTTTAACCAAAAAGATGAACCTTTAACAAAAGAGTTGAATTTTCAACCGATTAAGATTCTTCATTCGAGAATGAACAGAAACTTTAAATGAATATTCTAATTTTTTCCCAAACTGTTGAATTTCTAAGACAAAATACGCGTTTTGTACAAGACGGTTGAATTTTCAACACAAAAATATAACTTTCTAACAGAAAAGTTAATTTTGAACCAAATAGTTGAATTTTATACGAAACTCTTGAATTTTAAAGTCAAAAGACGAATTTTCTATAAAAAAGTTGCGTTTCAACCCAAAATATAATGTTATTTTCAAACAAAAATTATTATAATTTGGACCAGATTTAGAATCTAGTAACAATTTAGGATTATGTTAGTTTGCTTTTCTATTCTGTTATATAAAATAATAGATACCATAAACGTACAACAATTTCATATCAAAATAAATTTTATCTTTTAATTAAAAAATTGCGCGCGATAAAGAAAATAACACTCGCGCTCATAACGCGCCTGTTTCTTTTCTAGTTAAACACAAAAAAAGGTAATTTCCTTATATTTCAGGTGTCATCAACAGCTTCGTGCACATTATCATGTACACCTATTATCTCCTCGCAGCTCTTCTACCTCAGTACCAGAAATACCTCTGGTGGAAGAAATACATAACGACACTGCAAATGGTAATTACTTTTTCCATATTTAACACTCTCAGCGATCTGGATTTCCATTCTTTCACATAATTATCGATGATACTCAACATGTCCTTGAATTTTTCAGGGTCAATTCTGCCTGGCATTTTTGCACAGCTGTCAATTGCTTTTCCACGACTGTGATTACCCGAAATGGTCTCTAATACTAATACTGCCCAACGCATCATTCTTCTACTTCCTCTTCTCAGATTTCTACAACAAAGCATACACGACAGAAAAACAAAAGCAGAAGCAACAAAAATCGATCGAGTCGACAAAGGACAAGACCAGAGGCGCGGAAAAGGAACAGAAATTGAGCAACGGTATTAGAAATGGAAAAGTTAAAGAGGCCTAAAATCCCTGTACCGATTCAACATCTAGTGACTTTTTGTCAAGAAAAAAGTTTTGCAAATATTGCAACTAAAGATTGAAAATCGAAACGATCACTGTACATAAGAAGAGCTTATGTGTCACTTGAAAGAAATCCATTGTGTATCTTCTATAAAAGATTTTTGATAAATAGTGGGAAACAGTGAAGATAATCGGTAAAATGCAGACATTGCCGACGCATTTAGAACATCAGACCCAAAAACTCATAGGGCTCATTATCACCTAGGTCAGAATTTTTTAGTTGAGTACTTTTTAGGATTAGAGTCAGGCACGATAGTTTCTCGTTGCTCTCATCAAGACATCGTTTCTGATTTCAACGAAGAAATATTTTCCTCACTGTAAGATGAATTCTGATCATCATCTAGTTTTTCTATTAGCATTTAGATTACTCTCTGCCTCTGGAAAAACAATTCCAACTTCAAGTCAAGTCAATTAAAGAATCAAGTCAATTTTATCAAATTTGACTTGGCCTCAGTTCAAAAGCCTTTTTTATACAAAGTCCAGTATTCCAGTTCAGCTTCGAAGTTAATTTAAAATATAGGGACTTGGACATTTCTAAGTCTGATAGGCTTATTTTCACGATCAGTTTTTTCAGTTGAACTGAAACGTCGAGCCTAGGAATATTTGCTCATTGTACGTCTACGAATAACAGATTGCTTCCGATATAATCGGGCTTAGTTAGCGTTGTATTTAGATAGGCGTGATGATATGATGTACTAAAGACTTAGGAAAAATAGATAGTTCCAGGAGGGTGGATCGACGAGAGATGAAAAACTCGTTGAGATCCTTTCACATTTTAAAATCGCCGAGAATTAACTCGACGGTATAAATGTATATCACGCGATCATAATTATATGAATCTGTGACAACAAATTGAGGATTTGGGTGCAGTCAAAGTCTAGATCAGTGTTGGGAAAGTTACTGAAAAAAGCTTTCAAGTTACAGTCAAGTTACAAAGCTTACAGTTATTTACGTTTTTATATAAAAGGAGAATTTTAGTATTTCAATCCAAGGCTGATATTAACTATATTCAATTCTTAAGTATAGTCTGTAATTTTTAAAGTTTGTATTATTTTAATCGGTTACAATGTCATTCTAATTGCTGCGTATATTTCGTCGTTGTTCTTCAATTCTGCTATTAATTGAAACATTAGTTAAATAGGTTGAATCTAGAATTTTTTCAAGTTTGTGTTCTTGAAATTTTGAATGAATTTGTTATATCTTGATCAGTTTTAACTGTGCACATTTAAATGTCAGTTTTGTGAAGAATTGAATTATTAATATTTTTAATGCCTACAAAATGTTAAATATTTTAAATTAGAGGCAGTTTGAAAGTAATTTCTTAAAATTTGTAATTCTATTATGAACTAAATTTATAAAAATGTTCCCTTATTATTTATATATTTACGTATAAAATATGAGAAAATTCATCTGTAACGTGGTAGAAAATGAAATTGAAAAGGATCGAACACTTTCAAATTTGAAAATTTAAGCTTTTATACCAAACATTTAGAAAGTTTCTTCTTTGAGATATTGTGGTTTAAATTACTTTGGTTCCAAAACTATTTAAAAGATACGAATTTGAAAAATCAGTGTTCAAGTTTTTATATTGGGTTACAATTTCTTATTGGATTCAATTAAAAAATTATTTACACTTTTCTATTAATAAACTTTCTCAAAATCTTTGAGATTTCAAAATAATGGAATTTAAAAAAATTATTCGCTGAATTTTACTGAAATTTTTTTTTTCAGTTTCGTGGAGTTTAAAAAAGTTTCAAATTGTAAAAGTTTAAATTTCATTTAACTTTCTTGTATTTGTTTAAATTTTCCAAATTTTGACGTATTGAAATTTCTTTTTCATTTTAATGGCGTCCAAATTTGAAAATATTTAAATGACTTAATTTTTTATGTGCTTTCAAAATGAAAATTGGTCTACTTAGAAATTTGTATTTTGATTTTGATTCCATTTTTGAATTTGATATAGCCAACAATTTTCAATATTCAAATTTGATTACATTTTTTGTAATTTGAAATTTAAGATCGGTTGCACTATTTTTTTTTTAATTTGGTGACGTATAAATGAAAATATTTATAAATAATTATCAAATATATTCATAAGTTTGAAAGAATCCCATTTTTTGTTCCTGCAAAATTTTTAAACCAGAATCTTTTACAAAATATCATTGATCATTTGATATGCTTCTAAATTCAAAGGTATTCAAAATTTAGATTTTAAAAAATTGTCATCGATATGTTAAGTCATTTTAAAAATCAAAATCATCTTCAAGTCATTCAGTTCCACAAATTAGTCATTTTCAAACTATATTTCTGATTGAGTTTTTATTACAAAATTAGTAAAAACACTTGGATTTGAAAATACCAGTGTAAAAGCTCTCATTTTAGTTACACTTTTTATTGAGATGCAATTTAAAAACCGTTTAACTTTTTTCAAATTCCCAAAAAAATACAAAACTTTACAATTACCGAAGCATTAACGATAAAGGCTTTAAAAGAATTGTTTTGCTTGGAAATTTCCATGCCAATTTTTATTCAATTTTAGAATTTTATACCGTCAAAATATTTTTAAATGGAAATTTGATTACATTTTTGTATTCCGAAATTCGAAAACGGTTAGATTACATTGTTTTATTCAACGATATATAAATGAAGACATTTCTAAATATACAAAATTATGAGTTTAAAAGCATCTTAATTTAAGTGATTAAAAGAATTTTAATTAAATGTTTCATAAAATATTATTGATATGCTCTCAATTTTTTACGCTTATAAATTCTTCTTATTCATTATGATATACAAATATTACATAATATATCTTACTTTAGTATTCTTCTTATTCATGTATTTTAAATATTTTTTTGTTGAAACTTTCAATCGTTTGTAGAATTGAAATCATGTCCAACCTACTCAATTTCGAAAATTATTAATTTCTTAAACTTAATTTCTGCAAATAACTATTAAATTGGAACTAATTTACATTTAAAGTGAAATTTGTTGATTGTAACTAAGTTAACACGAAAGTTACACGCCAACACTGATATAGATAAGTTTCCTTTTTAAGTGCCTTTGATATTCAAATAATTATCATTTTGACTTTGAAATTAAATGCGTAAACATGTAGAGACTCGAAATTGAAAATCGTAACTTAGTGGCAAGAATACTTAACGACTCAAGACTTTATGTGGGCAATTTTGTTTATCGACTAGTGTGCTCTTAATGAAAGCGTGAGTTCTTCGTTCCTGTTGTCTGATTTTGAGATTGTATGAATTTGCGAGGGTTGTTGTACACGATAGAAGTAACGTATTGATTACGTTTTTTTTTGTAATTACCTTGTACATGGAATTTAAATGCTAGTAATAATTTTACGTCGCTAGTTTGTATATTTTTGCATTTCTCAATAAGAAAGTGAATTGCAGTAGATAAGTTTAGTTTCTCAGTGAACTTCTTTCTCAAACGTTACCCAACTCCTCGATTAATCAGCTGAAACTTTGATAGATTTAGGACACCAAATTGTGATATACTGATTGAATCCTGGTGGGTTGAATTGGCACCAGGATTGGGTTTTAAGTTGGTGACCCTAGAAATGATTGATTTTTGTCGGTGAGAAAGCATCTGAAATAAAGTCCTTGGTGACAATAAATGAAGTTTTGAGAAAAAAATTATAAACTTATTACTAAACTGATTCGCAGATATTTTCCAAAATGTTGAGATTGGAATTATAGACAATATAATGATAGCTTTTCGGTCTTCCCTCTGAAAACGTGTTCGTATCGTCTGTATAAAAGTAGGAACATAGACAAATCTCAGATAGTTGCAAATAGAATGACACTCTAATCAAAATTTGTTCTTAAATTTGCAATTCGATACATCCTTCCCAAATTAGAAAAAACTCTCTCGGAGTGCGTTCAAAATCTCAAAAGACCACTTTCGCAATGGTCGTCTAACAACTCTGCTTTTGGAATTAGCCCTCATTTGTATGGCACATACGCGACAAAGAGCAGACAGCTTTATTTAAATAAAACACACTGGTTTATTATATTATTCTTAATTCGCTAAAATTCTTTTGAAATCTTCTAAATACCCTGAATTCTCTGAAATCTTTGAATTCTTCGAAATTCCTCTAATTCCGCAGAATTCCGTAGAATTAAGAGATTTCAAGGAATTTAGAAGAATTTGAGGAATTGAGAAGAATTCCAGGAATTTGGAAGAATTCAAGGAATTAAGAGAATTCAAGGAGTTTGGTGAATTCAGGGAATTAAGGGAATTTAGAGAACTACAAAAATTCAGGGAATTCAAGGAACTCATGCAATTTAAAGAATTCAAGGAACTTACGGAATTAAGGAATTTAGGAAACTCAATGAATATAGAAAGTTCTGGTAATTAAGGTGATTTGTAGAATTTACGGAACGCAAAGGGTAGTTGGAATTTAAGGAATTCAAAAAACTCTTGGAATTTAAGGATTTTGGGTATTCAAGGAGTTTTGGTATTCGGATATTCGGAGAATTCGAGAAATTAAGAGAATTCTGGAATTTAGGGAATACTCGGAATTGATGGAATTCACAGAATTTATGGAGTCTAGATAATTAAGGACATTTGCAGAATTTGCGAAATTCCGGAAATTCAGAGATTTGATGGAATTTAAGCTATTCAAGGAAAATCTGACAGTTTGAAGAATTCAAGGAATTTACAGAATTATGGAAATTGAATGAACAATCAGAATTTAGAAAATTAAGGGAATTCGAAGAATTTAAGGAACTGAAAGAATCCAAGTAAATCAGGGAATTAAAAAAATTCAGATAATTCATAGAAATCAAGAAATGCAAAGCATTCAAGGAACTCTGAAGGAATTCAGGGAATTCGAGGAATTCAAAAAATTCATGGAGTTCGGCAAATTAAGGCCATGGATGAGTGTGTCGCGTGACCAGATTCCTACCTTACCGGTACTTTTTTTATTTGTCAAGTTATTTTCACACGAATAGCCACATTGAGTTGAAAAATTGGGATAATAAATAAGAAGATCTAAGAAAGGTGGCTCTGGTCCTAAATTGTAATGATCAAGAAAAAAAAATTTGTTGTAAAATTTTTTTTGGTGATTTTTTCATGATTATTACAATTTAGGACCAGGGTCGCCTATCTTAGTGCTTCTTATTTATTATCCCAGATTTTCAACTCGATGTGGCAAATAAAAAAAGTGTCGGTAAGGTAGGAATCCGGTCACGTGACCCACTCGTCACATGGCCTCAAGGGAATTTACGGAATTCAAGGAATTCGCGAAATTCTGAAAATTTAAGGAATTTCTCAGTTTCAGGGAATTAGGAAAATTTGCAGAATTACGGTCTTCAAAAAATTCAGGGAATTAGCAGAATTCGATGATTTCAGGAAATTCAGTCAATTCCTGAAATTCAAGGAACTCAAGGAATTCTGCGAATTTGTACATTTAACGATTTCGGGGAATTCAGAGAATTTATAGAATTCAGGGAATTTGTAGGATACTAAAAATTTAGAGAATTTAAGGTCTTAAAGGAATTAATGAAGATATTTGTAGAATGCAAGGACTTCAGGGCATTGGGAGAATCCAAGAAATTATAAGAATTCTTAGAATTACCAGAATTCTAGGAATTTGAGCCATTCTGAGAATTCAGAGAATATGGAGAGTATAGGGAACTAAGGGAATTAGTGGAATGCACAGAATTTAAGGAAGTCAGGGAAGTAGTAGAATTCACAGAATTCCAGGAATTCAAGTAAAACAGAGAATGCAAACAATTATCAGAATGCGCATATTCAAGGAATTATGGGAATCCGGCTATTCGGATATTCAAGGGATTCAGGGCATTTGAGTTCTTAAAGAGCTCCGGAAATTTAGAGAATTCGCAGAATTCTCAGAATCAGGAAAATTCACGAAATCCAATAAATTTGAGAATTTACGGAATTCCAAGAATACATGGAATTCAAGTAATTTATAAAATTCAAGGAATTCGAAGAATTAAGGGCATTCGGGTATTCGGGGAATTCACGAAATTCGGGGATTTCAGAGAATTCAAGGAATTCAGGGAATTCGCAGAATTCCGTGAATTCAGAGAATCAAGGGAGTTCAGGAAATTAAGGAAATTTGCAAAGTCACAGAATTCGACAAAATTTACGGAATTAAGGGGATTAAAGAAATTTAGGGTATAGGGTCGTTGCAAAAAAAAATGCATTATTCTTCACTTAAAATATAAAAAATATATAACGACTTTGACTATAAATAAAAAGGATTTATGTGAAGTCCCTAGTTTTTGATTTAATTATAAAGTATTTTTAAATATGTTGTAAATCATGCCACGACCCTATTCGGAGAATTTTCGGAATTCAAGGAGTTTAAGGAATTCGGATAATTTTGGGAATTCAGGTATTCAGAGAATTCAGCGCGTAATTCAGTAGATTTCAAGGAAGTTTAAATAATTCAAAAGAATTTCAAAGGTTTTCGCGGAATTTAAAAGAATTCAAAGATTTTAAATGCATTTCGCGGAATTGAAAAAATTCAAAGGAATACAAGTACATTCAAAATAATTCTAACTAATGTAATAAGCCAGAGAATATTAACTACTAAACCTGTATATTTTTTGCCGCGTACGTGTAATACAGACGAGGGGCCAACTCAAAAATCAGAGTCGCTAATTTAGTTTAAAATTATAAAATCACACTCCGAGAGAGATTGTTTTAATAAGGAGGTATCTTTATTTTTTTCTAAATTGGATTGGCAATAAAAATTTGAAAACGGTGCTTGAATAACAGTGTGAAATTACAGAGAGTTGATTGTCATCCGTTATACTCTGGAAAATCGTATTACAATTTAATCTAATTTTCATACGTATAATTTAATTCATGTAATTATTATTACAATGTTACCAATTGCCTTATACTTTCGAATATATTAAATTGAAGAAATTGCAAATAAAAGTCAAACTAGAATTACAGCTACTGTCATATCAAAGAGTGCAGCTTGAAACTGTGAAAGTGGAAGAATCGTTCGTCAATTGTTTTTTTAAGCGAAAGTGAATAGTAATTATTATTAGAATATACAAGTAATAATAATAATAAAATAGGTCAATCTGATGCTTTGTTAATAAGTTAATTTATAAGTTAATTTCCTGGTGACCAGTTCAGAAAATTCCCATCACCTTGTATTGCCTTTAATTTAAGTTAATTAGTAGAAATTAAGTCATTGAAGGTGGTTTTTTTCTTTTGATTCATTTTCATAAATTTGCTGTAGTTTCAAAATATATTGAATATTGAAATAGAACCACCTTCAATCAAAATCATTGTATATTTTGTAAGTCAAAGCTAATTAGGTAAAAATGTGCATGTTCTTCCACCCTACAGTGTCTTCAAAAGTTAAAGTTAGTCAAATAAAATTCGATGCGTTAATTTAACAAATTAGTTATTCTTCATTAAATTTCTATTACAAAATTGAAAGGGACAGTTGAAAAACTACGTTGCTATTTTGAAAACTTTGACCAGTCCCCCCCTTCTGCGTCACACGTCATCACTCAAAGCTTGCACCACTATAAATGACGTCATAAATGCGAACATCCCCCTCGCCCTTTGAGTCACAATATTTCCTTTGATTTCATTTGATGAACACCTAAAATTGCAAAAATTTACAAACATAATATTTTAACAGACTTCACAGCCCAAAATCCTACCAAAGCAAGAGAAGTAGGATCATTTTTTCTCGAAAATAGGGGAATGAATTTATTTAAATACAAGTAGTGTATACCATATTAAATTAAATATGAAACGCTTAATATTTTAAGTCGAAATACATTGCAGTTTCAAAAAATAGTTTAATTTTCTACCAAAAGAGATGACCGTTTAACGAAAGAATTGCGTTTTCAAGCTAAAGAGTTTAATTTTTTAGGAAACAGTTGACTTTTAAACCAGAAAAATGAATTTTCAACCATTTAGATGATTTTTCAACCAAATAGTTGAATTCTTAACAAACAAAGAGAATAATTTCAGAACAAACATTTGAATTTGCAACCATACACATCAAGAAAAAGAGAGGAATTTTCAACCTTCAAATACGAACTTTCAAATAGAAAATAATTAATGTCAACCACGAACAGTTACATTTTTAACAAAATAGTTGAATCTACAGTCAATTTTTAGTTAAATAAGTTATTTTCCAAGACAAAAAACAAGTTTTTAAGGAAATTTTCAACTAAGAAGATTAATGCTCAACAAAGAAGTTGAATTTTGAAACAAAAATTATGAATTTTCAGCAAAGTATTTGAATTTTCAACAAAATAGTTAAATTTTCAACAAAGTAAATTGAATTTTTAACCACACAGTTGAATTTTTGACCTACAGAGATGAATTTTCAACCAAAGAATGTATTATCAACCAAAAACTTGTATGCAAAAGATATGAATTTTCAAAGAAATACTCGAAGTTTTAACCAAATAGTTGAAATTTCAACCTATCAAAATGAATGTTCAATCAAATGGTCGAACTTTTAAACAAAAAAGATTAAAATGCAGTTTAATTTTCATTGCAAAAGGAAGAATTTTCCATTCAAAAAGATGAATATTCAATAAAAAGGTAAACTTCCAACAAAATAAATAAATTTTGAAAAAAATGGTTAAATTTTCAACTATTATAACATTTACAAAAACTATTACAAAAATGAATTTTTAACAAAATATGTATTATATTAATATTTATCTTTAGCCCGAGAACATAAATTTCCAACCAAACCTTTAATTTTTCAACAAAATAGTTTAGCCTTCTACGAAAATAATAGAATTTCCAACAGAATAGTTGATTTCATAATTAAAATTATGAATCCTCAACAACAAATTAATTTGTAAGGAAATGTGCATTTTTTACCTGAGAATTAGCATCAAAAAACTTAATTTTGAACTAAATAATTGAATTTTAAACTGAAAACTATCAATTTCTAACTGAAAATGAAATAATTAAAATTTTCAGTTTGGAAAATTCCTTCTCAACAAAAGAATGAAATTTTCTGGTGAAAAAATAAATTTTCAACCAAAAAGAATAAATTTTTAATAAAGCATTTATATTTTCAAAAAAAAAATAGAATGTTCAACAACGTGTATCAACTTTCAGACAAGCAGTTGAATTGTTAACAACAAAAAAAAGATGAATTGTCAATGAAAAATTTATTAGCTGAATAATCAACTCAAAACGATCATTTGCAACCAAAAATGAACTACTGAAAGCTTCAGTTAAGAAAATTAATTTTCAACTAAAATTTTTTTGTAAATGTGTATATCTTCAATCAAATAGTGGAATTTTTAAACAAAAGAGCTGAATTCTAAACCAAAAATATAATAGTAGACTTTCCAATTAAAAATAATTAACTTTCTCGAGGGAAGAAGAGGAAAAAAAAGATTGAGTGTGAAGTATGTATTTAGATGCTTTACTTGTAAAATGATATCATAGGGACAAATAAACAAGAAAGATTTTTAAAAACAATACTTTATTATACATTATTTCGTCTACTTCTGATAATTTAATTTTCTTCTCTTGCATATCAGTCATAATAAAATGATGAATGCAATGATAGTTCAGTATTCTGTAAACGGCAGTGACTTAATTAAATAAAGACACGTTTAAAAAATATGAGGTTCATTTTAGATTCGTTCCGTTTTAGAGAATGTACATTATGACAGTTAACACTCTGGAGATTTAGAATTACATTCCCGAACAGACTGTTTTTTAATAACAAGTTCAACATTTGTAAAGCCGACTATGACATTTACACGCCCTCTCAATTATTTATAACCTTTCTCTCTCTTCCTTTCGTTCAGTCTCTCACTCACTCTTAAAAATACAAATATACAGATCACATTCGCGCCTTTTGAGCGCATGAAGAACGCATTTTTTAAATTTGTTTCTTCTTATAAGTTTTTCTATAAAAATCGGCGAAAAGGTACATGAAGATAACGACATGGGTGGCGAAGAAGTATGTAAGAGCTTTTGGCATCGAGCAATCCATGGCCAAAATAAACATCAAGTAACCGAGCATCATTCCAAATTGTACCTGAAAAACGGAATTTTCAAATTTAAATATGATTCTGAAATGTTGGAATTGAATTTCTTTTAGAAGGTAATGAAATGCTTTTTATTTTTCATTAACAATTTATCATTCCAAAAAATACGTTCTGATAATAAAATGATTATGAGTGATTGCAGCAATTGTTGATATTTCTAATAAAAGAACAATAAATGAAAATTAACGCCTTAACTTGAGAGCGGAAATAAAGTTAGAATTTGCTTACTATGTAATTCAAAAGAGATGCTAATACGTTAATGCGTCTAGCAAGAACTTCAATTGGAATGTGTGACAAGTAAATTTACTTTTTGATTATATGTCCTATTGAATAGTGATTATAATAACACAAGTTGAAGGACAAGATTATATTATTACAAAAGCCATGTGCGCGTGCAGATTTTCCTAAGATTCTTGAGGAAATACAAAAGGTTTTTGAAGATTTCAGACGTATTTTTAACGAAAACAGATTACTTTTTTTACCAAAATATACTAATTTTATTGAAAGTAGTTTCTACCAAGAAGATTAATTTTCTGACAAAAAAGACGAATTTTCAACAAAATAGATACATTTTTTACCAAAGAGATGAGTTTTCAATCAAAAAAGATGAATTCTCAACGATAAAAGTAATTATTATAAATGATATTTCAATCAAAAAGGCTGTTAATTTTTAATCGAAAACAATTGAATTCATCCCGATAAGATTTTTAACCGAGAAAATTCATTTCTCCCAAATAAGTTGAATTGTCAACAAATCACATGAATTTTCAACAAATTATTCACATTTTCAACCAAGAGTGATGAATTCTAAATGAAAAATGTAATTGTTGATATTTGAAATTAACATTTTTTTAATTCTAAATCATAACGAATTAATTCACAAAAAAAAGACCAATCATTAACAAAGTAGTTAAATCCTCAAGCAAAACAGATTAATTTTTAACCAAACATTTACATTTCTAAACAAAAGAGATTAACTTTTCACCATAAAATATTAATTTTCAAACATCTTTTAAACTGACTCGAAATATTCCTAAAATTGTGAATAACCTTTAAAAATTAATGAAATCGCCCTAGCATCTTCCAGATTTTCTTCGAAAATTTGAGAAATGTTTTGAAATTTTCTTTAAAAATTAATTTTTCAAAATGAAAAATCATAAAAAAATTTCCTATGAATTGTAAGAAAAGTTGCTTGTTTGTCTGAAATCTTTTAAAATTCCTAAAAACAATTTACTTTGTATTCGAAATGTTCAGAAATTTATAATTTGTCTTAAACATTTTTTGAAATCTTGTAAAGTTTTCAATCATTTTCGTATAATTTTAGAATTTATAAATATATCTTAAACCAACTCGATTTCAAAAAATTTTGTAATCTTGAAAAATTTAAAAACTTTGCTTTAAAATCTTCATTTTTTATCGAAATTTTAGGAAATCATTTGAAATCTCTTTCAATTTTCTCTTTAAATTTATTTGTCAAAATACAAAATTATAACAAATTTTCCCAGAAATGATAGGAATTTTTTGTTGATTATCTTGAAACTTTTTAAAATTCCTAAATAGCTCCTTTTTTTCAATCTTGAAAAATTTAGATTTTGTTTAAAACTTTCTGAAATCTTCTCAAGACTTGAAATATTTTCGTATCTTTTCAAAGCTTCTAAGACTTCTGATTATCTTTTGAAATAATGGAATTAAATAAAAATAAGTTCTGCAGAAATAAAAAAATGGTTTTAAAATCTTTCAACATTTTTTCCGAGATGCTTTGAAACCTTGAAAACTTGGAATTAATGTTTTAAAATAAAACCTAAATCTTTTCAAATTTTCCCAGAGATTTAGCTATTGGTACTGACACTTTTTTCACCGGTTCCGACTGTGTATACATTTCATAAATTAAGATATTCTACGTTTTTGTCCATATTTTCATTTTTTTTCTCTTCGAAAATGTGAACAACTTTACGAATTACTGTGTTTAATCAACAAATTATAGTGGTAGCAAAATGTTAAAAACAAAATTATTTCCTAATAGTAACAAATTATTATCATTTAAAATGTTCTCTTTTTCAATAATGTATAACATTTAGAAATACATTTTATCACGAAATAGAATTACTCATTTGAAAATTTTAATTTATAAAATTAATAGTGCAGAAAATTTTGACAATCATATACGCGAGATATGGTTACATCACTTTTTATAGGTATGAAATATTTCTTATTTCGTTTCATAATATATCAAATCATTGGAAGAAAAGCTAAAAATTATTTTTCCATCAACTTAAAAACAAATCATAATCATTGAAATAAAATTTTGCAATTAATTTTTAAATATTAGAGAATATTACCAGTTGAATCCCAGTCATGTACTTCTTCCACCAAAGGTATTTCCTGTATTCGGGTCCAAGGGCAGCGATTAAATAATAGGAGTACATGACTATATGAACAATTGAGTTCAATATTCCTATAACAATCCCTTGTTCTCCTGGGAGCAACTTCAAATAGCACCAGGAAAAGAAAGCAGTTATCGTGTGGTGATAAACGTGCAAGAAAGATACTTGGTTATTCTTCTTTCGTAGAACAAAGAATACCTGTTGGATAACCATTTTTATATTAAAACGAAATCAGACAGTGTTATAAAATATTAAAAGAAAAGAAGTTATCAATATGATATTTTAATAAATCTATCAAATATTATTTTTGTTATACCATCAAACATGTTTTCAGAAATAATTCTAGATAAGCTGTATCTAGATAAAAATTCTCATTAATTTCTGTTCTATATTTAGGGAATCATAAGTTTTTTGGTATTTTGCTTATAAGTTATTCATATGGTATCTTGTGACCAGAAATACCCTGCAATTAATTTCTTGACTTTAATTGATATCTTTTACAACTATAATATTTCTTAATGTTATTTAAATTAATAAATGTTAAAGAAAACCTATATTAAAATTAAATAATAATAAATAAAATAATAATAAATAAATAAATAAAATTAAAATCTATATTAAAATTTTGGTAAGAAAGTCGAATCCCTTAGTGCGTCATATATATTAACCAGTTTACTGATGGAAGCGAAACCAATGTTGTAGGGCAAAACTGGTACGTAATTCAAGCTCAGATACGTAAGCTGAATGACAAAAAAAAACTGGGGGATACAAAGTTTCATCAAAATCCATTGAGTTCATTGGGAGCTATTCAAAGTGCTCATATATGCGGAAATCATATTCTAATATTACGTAAGCGAACAGAAAAAATTAATCAATCATTAAAATAGTGTCCAGCATGAAATCAGATCCATGATTAAAACAAAAAATCTGTATTTCTTGTACATATTATCGGTTACTGCTCTTAAAATATTCATCGCGAAAAGTCGTAATTTACTGAGCGCTAAAGCGTGAACATTTTGAAATTGTTTTTTTTTCAAGTTTAATCAAGTGGAAATGAAAAACTTTCAAACATTAACGATAGCAAGTCTAGAAGTGAATACAAATTTTTTAATTTCAAATTGAAACCTTTTTTTCGATTCCTAATATAAATTGTCTAATAGCTGTTGCAAAAGAACTGTAAAACAATATCTGAAAAATCAATTTGAACAAATTATTTGTCTCAGTCGCTCAAAATCATTTACGAATACTGCCATAAATTTTCTTTTATTAAAAAAAAAATGTTAGAGGCTCCACTAAACCCTTTGAGATCTTAAAATGAATTTTCTTCGTTTCATTTATTTAGGCATTAGCTCTAAATTTCATGAAACAAAAAAAATTCTGAAGATATTAGAGGGCTTAGAAAACGAAAATTTGTAATCGACCTTAATGAATTAGCTCACATCTTTTTAAAGTGAATGATAGATAAAACACATTTCAAAACACTATCGGAATCTTTAAACTATAAAAAATGTTTATTTTTGGTGTTTTTCGAAAATAAAATTTTGCTTGGTCACCCAGTATCAATATTTTTAATTTAGTCCACACGCAGAATATTTTCCTTATATTGTAGAAGAAATCTTGTGCATAATAATTACATATTTTAATAATTATTATTATAAATAAATAATTGCATATAATTATAATATCTTTAAAAATATTATTTTGTTTCATAAAATTTAGGGCTCAATCCTCAATGAATAAAAAATACTTTTTAGGACTAAATGGTTATTTAACCTCAAATTTTTATTTAAAAAAAATTGAAAACGAAGAAAATTCATGTTCAGAACTTATACTGCTTCGCGGAAGCTTTAAGCAATTTTTTAAAAATAAAATGAATGTCAGTGTTTTTCAGCAAATGGAAGGAATTTAAGAGGAAGCGTTTACAAAATTCAAAATCAAACTTATTTTTTGCTCCATAATACAGAATTAGATATCTATTTTAGAATATACACTTATTTATAATTTTGAATCTTTAAAAAATGGACTATTTTTTTGAGATAAGGTATTCAGTCTGAAATTGGAACGAGGTGAAATGAACAATCGATTTCACTATACTCTGTGAATTTGTTATGAAACAATTCCTTCATTTCTTACAAATCTTACAAATCTTGCAATTCTTTGAAAACTATTGACACAAATGAAGATGTCAATAGCTTCCTGTTTTGATAAAAAGTGGATCACGGGTTTCGACACGAAATCCATGATCGAAGGCAATCTGGACAATTGATTTTTAAAGTATGAATTGAAAGTAGGAGAAAAAACAATAGTTTCTAGAATAGAGCTAGAAATGTATATTTTCATTTTTAAAAACATCGACAATGAAAAAATTACTGTTTTTTGATCTCGAAATAATTTTGCATAATAAAAATTTCTTCTTACCGTATCTAGAAGCTCTACAATCTTAGCGAAGAAGTACCACCAAGCCCCAGAGGAAAGCTGCAATGAATCAATATAATTTGAATAATTTAAATAAGAGAAAAAGAGAACAGAAATGAAAATTCAAAATTCTAAAATTTTATTTAGCTTACGAGAGTCTGCATTTCTCTATCTGGTTGTGTTCCAGTCTTGTTGCAACTGTTGCTGAAGATGAATTGGAAGAAGTTAAAATTCAGTACCTGAAAAGAGAACAAGAAGTTTTTAATAACAAATTTGAAGTAATTATTTCATTATTGAAAACAATGTTTATTTTTGTAATCTTACCGTGGATGCAAGATAAACGCTGAAAATTACTTGAAATCCATTGTAAGCAATCATAAGATTTTTTAATTCAAAAGCTGGCCTATTTTCCATCATCTTTGGTCCTATCTTCAAAACGAAAAGAAGATAAGCTGCCAATATCAAAACCACTGGTGCTGGGGATCCCATGAGAAGCCATGAATCCACCATAGGATCTTAAAAATAATTATATAACACTTAAAACATTATACTACAGACAATATTTTAATTATTCTAATTAACCTTCTTAAATTTATTTTTCAAGTTGAATTACTTCTGCCCTATAATGTACTATGATTTGAGTACCAGTTTTTGAATTTTTCCATTTGTAATTAAAAATTGTCAATTTTCTATTTATACAATTTTCAATGTTTTCAATTTAATGAAATTAATATTATGAAAATCATTATTTAAATTTTTTCTTCGTAGGTAAAAGAGGCAAGCATGATAATGAACAAAGTGAAAGACGCTAAACAAAATCTAACACCCTGTGTATGTAGTTTAAGGACGCAATAAAATTTGCAATTAGTCCCACTACCAGGTAAAACTGCAAAATCGAGGACATTGTTACATTTTCTTTACAATTCATAAAATAAGAGTCCCACTTCCATCAGCATCAATAATCGTTTATCAGTTAATAACCTACGGTTTGTAGCGAAGCACTTTACTACTTTCTTAAAATCTATGGGTTTTGTGATTTACATACTTTCCCATAATTCATCGTTTACGTGCGTTATAAAACGCGTTCCTATTTCGTAAAGCACATTTCACTTGACATTCCATTCTCTGAAATTGTTGCAACATATTTTTGAGTATATTCGTATTCTCATAATTATCTACATGCAAAAAACGATTTGGCTGAATCAACAAAATTTCTGTTGGTTCAACCATAGAACATGGTTATTACATGGACAACAAAGTATACGGAACTAAATTTTGTGGTTGTTTCAACGAAATATTTTGATTGATTCAACTGAAAAATTTGGTTAGGTCAATCAATTATTTTGTTGCATTAACCAGAATTTGTTTGATTTAACCAAATGTTCATGTTTCTTCAAGAAAACATTTTTTTTTTGGTTTCAGAATAATTTTTTAATGAGTTCTGATATTAATTATCTCATCAGAAATAAGCTTCTTATCAAAAAGTTTTCGTTTCGTTAGGAATTAATAAAAAATATTAAGAATTTGAAGTCAGGTAACCTGTCATATAGAGATTGCATGCTTTTTAAAATGTCACGTTTTTTTTTGTAATGCATTATCTCGTTATCAGTACTTCAAAAAGTTATTTCATAGTATCAGAAAATCAGTAATTCGAGGTTACGCTCATGGTCACACAAATCTGTTATCTTGCTACTTTTCATCATGGTCTTCCTCAACATACCACAGTTCAGAATTTACGGAATCTTAAAACCGGATTTCTCATAATATTAGAAATTTATGGTATAGCCATTGGATACAGGAAAGACAGTTTATTTATATACTTATAAATGTAGCAATACACTTTGCAAAAACAATATTTTCAATTTAATGTTATTCAAAAAAAAAAAACGTTCTATCTTGTATTTACAAAATAATTTTAATTATTAAGACCGATGTATATTAGGAATTAAAAGGAGAGACAACTTAAAAAACTTACAAATTAAAGATATCAAGTTAAACATTTTCGGCATTGAACAGTTTAAAATAAGGTACCTAGTTGTATTTTCTTATGTGCCAAGAGCATTAACCTTGGATACAAAATTGCGTTTATGAATTGAACAACGCAAGCAATTACGTTTAGAATTGAAGCCTTCGAGCTGTGAGAATAAATTAAATCAAAGCCATTTCGAATTGAAAAAATATTTAATTAAAAACGTTTAAAATTGCACGATTTACTTTTCAAGTAAAAGACGTTGAATAATTAAATATTTAAACCTAAAGTGAACTTTAAATTAAAATTTTCCAAAATGGAACAATTTTAAATACTCAGAATTCAAAATATTAAATTTTCAAGCTTTCGAATTTAAAGAATTGTCAAATACCCATTTCAGCCATTCGAACAATTACAAATTGAACGTTCTAATTTGTAATTATCAAAATGCTTGCAATTGATACTTGAAATTTCATTAAGCTTGTATGAAATTCTGAATATCAATTGTAACTATTTGAATAGGTCCAAATTGAAACGTTCTAATATGTGAAGTTTAAAATTTTAAAAATTCCAATTGATATTTGAGAATCCTCAAGTTCTCGAAGTTGAAAGAATTCTGAAAGCTTTAAACCTTGAATTGTTCAATTCTTTCAAATCATAAAATTTTCAAAATTTGCTAAAAATTTTTTACGAGTTTTGAAATCCAGTAAATGATCAAAAAAAAATTTCTTTCGCTGTTATTTTATTTTTATTTTCTAGGAGTAAAACATTTTAATTTTACTATTTCTAAAGCGTAAATATTTGGAAATTGTTGTTTTTTAAAGATTAATTAATTGGAAATGAGAAGCGTTTAAAAATAAACGATAATCATGATAAATAATGAATTGAATGAAAAATAAGAAAGAATGAATCGTACGGTTGTTGAAAGATAAAGTTAAAGAATATAGAAATTATGTTTAAAATGGCTATAAACAAATTATTTAAAAAAATATTCCAATGCATCCTTTAATTCTACATAAGAATTATTCTGTACTAAAGTCGTTCTGCTTTATTATTAGAACGGTATTTAGTAACAAAACATTGTCATTATTAAAAATGTATAAGCAGTTTATAAAGTTTTAAACCATTTTTAATCCATTAAGGACCATGGCTAGACAACAAACTAATTCTCTCGAGTATTTGTTTAAATAAATTATTTTCAGCGAGAAAATAAAATGTTGAATATCGTTTTTATGTTTTTTAAATCTATCTTCAATAATTCTGATCTACCTCACAGTAAAGTTATCTCTGAATGGCGCTATTAGATTTCCCATATATCACATATTTAAAGAAACTGTTTGAATAAACATTATACAAACACTGTAAAAATCAAATTTTTTCACCATAATATGTAGTGGAATTTTAGAGAATTTTCAAGCCAATTAAACATGTTGAAAAAAGTGACACTTACAAGGGTAAACATATTTAATAATTCTATTACACTTGATCATATCAGCTTCAAATATTAAGTTTATTTTTCAGAGAATGGCTCAATTTAGGAATTACAATGAAAAAATGTTTGTTAGGGAATTTATTTTGTAATTCCAATTTCCTATTAAAAAGAATAATTACGATTTAACAAATTGAGCTTGAAAAGCTTCTATTGATTTCTTGTAATTTTGAATGATGATATTCTCACTACAACTTTAAAAGTTTAGCATTTTTAAATTTTCCAATTAAAATTTTCAAATTTACCTCAAATAGTAAAATTTGTTGTTGAAATTTTGCATAGTAGAAGATTGCAATTGGTAATTTCGAAAAATTAGAAACGTACACAATATTGAGGAATCGGGTTCTTTGAGCGCCCTAAAACCCCGTTTTTAGAAAATAAATTTTTTGTGCTTTTTTGGACTTAAACTTGCCATAATTCAGCTGACTTTTGGAATATGTTGATGACATTTTCAGAAAACATTCTTTATGATGTTTTGCAATCGTTAGTGTAAATAAAATTTTTGTTGAAGCAAAAGATATTAATTTTGACTTCAGACACTGCATAAATCATACATTCATTTCTCCAAGCTCATGGGGAGTCGAGCGTACACGTGGATAGCGTACCTAGCTCGAGACGAAATATTATTTATTGGTCGGAATTTAATTAACTTAATTGTTCATCGTAAATCACATTTCTTCTGAATAGTTTTTGACGAATAGGGTATATAGGGTAAAAGAAAGAGTAGAACAAAGTGACTATACACAATATTTTGTAGTGTATTGTATTATTCTGTTTGAACTCAATGTTTGTAACCGTACTGATGCATCTTAGGTATTTGCTGGATTGTACCTTTAGTTTCGACTAATAAATAATTACCTTTCTGATCAACTTTGCTGCTAGAAGTTTTTTTTTTGCTCAAAATTTCCTGGACTTCCCGTGCGCTTGAATATATGAAGTATAATATATGCATTGTCTGAGGTGAACATTTATCAATTTGATTTAAATAGAGATGTGGATTACTCATTCACACTAATTTACACCACCAGTCGTAGAACTTCACGAAGAATATTTCCTGTGAATTTCCTTAAAATAGTCTAAGAATTAGCTGAATTATGGCGAGTTGAAGTGAAAAAAAGAAAAATAATTAAGAAAACTGGGTCTAGGGGCTAACTCCGTTCAGCGAGAAAAATGTATAGGCGGTTATTAAATTCGGCCTCTCAATTGGAAAATTTTAATCGATTGAAGCCAAATTCCCATCTTCCCCCTTTTCTCTTTTTTCCACTCAAATGCGATCTGAATGAATACAACTCAATAATAAATCACACTATTTTCGGTTTAAGGTCCATTCACTTTGGTTAAAAAGTCTACTTTCACATTTTTGAATTAAGAATTCATCTTTATTGGTTATATATTTAATTATTTGTTTGAAAACTTGAAAATTTGGTTAAAAAGTCATCCTTTTTCTTTGAAAATTCACCTTTTTTGTTTCGAAATGCAACTGATTAGTTGAAAAATAATCTGCCTTGGTTAAAGATTCAATTCTTTACTTAAAGATTTGTCTTTTTTATTGAATGAAACTGTTTGAGGGTTTAAAGTTAAAATATTTTGTATTTGAAATATCAACTATTACATTTATCGTTGACAATTTATCATTCTTATTTTGAAAGTCATCTGCTTGATTGAAAGTAGAAGATTTTTTTAAAAGAATTATTATTCTGGTTGATGATTCAACTATTTTGTTGAAAATCCGTCTCTTTTGGTTGAATTCAACTGCTTTTTAATAAAAATAAAAATATTTTTCTTGGTTTGAATATTAACTATTAGGTTTTTCGATGAGAATACAATTTTTGGGTTAAAAATTCAAATACTCAGTTGAAAGTAGAATTTAACTATTTTTTATTTTAAATAAAAATTTTTTTATGTAAAATATCAACTGCTACATTTATTGTCGAGAATTCATATTTTTTTGTTAAAAATGCGTCTTTTTTGGTTGAATCAAACCATTTGGTTGAAAATTCATGGATTTTTTTTTTAATTCATCTTGTTCGGTAGAGAATTTATTTTCTGGGTCAAATATTCATCTGTTCAATTAAAAAATTCAACAATTTGATTAAATTTTTTTTCTCAAAGAAATGTGCAATGGAAGCTTCTAATGTGTCCCCTAAGGCTTTACATTTTTCTTGTATCTCTTCCCCATTCCTTTACACATCCCCCCACACACTTACTTGGTGGTGGGAGAGGGATCTACAGTTTAAGGTGGGTTCCGAACCACCAAGAGCAACAGCCGTAAGTACTTAGAGAACCTTTTTTCTCTAGAGGTACCGGTCCCACGTTCTCAGAAAAAAAAATTTCGTTTTGTTTACAATACTACTTTCTTGGTTGAAAATTAATCTGTTTAAGTTGAGGATTCAACTATTTATTTGAAAATGTAAGTATTTAGTAAAAATTTGTACTACTTTGTTCAAAATTTATATTTCTTTAAATTAATTTATTAGGTTGATAACTTAACTATTTTGCTGTAATTTGATTTCCTTCATGATAGAAATTAATTTGTTTTAATTGAGGAATCAATTATTTCGTTTAAAATTTAGTTACTTGGATAGAATAATGAATTAAAAGTTGCACTACTTTCATGAAAATTAATTTTTAATATTCATTTCTTTAGTTAAAAATTGAACTATTTTGTTGTAATTTGATTTTTTTGTTGAGCATTAATTTTTTCGACGTATATACATATTTTTTGTTGAAAATTCTATTATTCAGTTGAAAATTAATTTCCTAATTGAAATTTTAACTATTTTGTAGCAAGTTCAGGTATTTTGTTAAAATTTTAAAGGTGTATCGTCCGAAATTTGGAACATTTTAGACTCCTGCTTGACTTCTAATATGGACTAAAAATTAAACAGTCGAATTGAGAAGAACAAAAATTTCAAAGTTTCAAGCTTCGAGCCTTCCAAATTTTTATTGCGTAATACGAAAAAAAAATAATAACCTGTATAAGTGAAAAAAATATTTTCAAAGAATTAAGGCTTATTTATGAATACAAAAGAATGAAGTCACAAAAAGTGATGAATATACTCGGCAATGAAAATTCGACACATTTCGGGAATTGAAAGAACGAGAAAAAAGTTTAGAAGGGGAAAAAGAGCGAGCGCTTCTTTTACTAATGAGGAATGTCAATGGTTCTTTCGTGACGTTAGTACGGAATAAGATGGTACCTACAGATACCGCGGTACTCGAAACTGCTCGAAACGAGGACGGCATTTAACCTGTTATGGGCGGTCAAGAGTATTCGTAAAATAGCCGTTTGTCTTGGCATGCTCTTAAATCATTATGTACATATCTACGAGAAATCATAAGTGGGCTTTCCTAGTCCAGGAAGTGTTGGAAGTGTTACAGGAGCATCAAATTGCAAAGAAACTATTTGTCACATTTTTACACTTTCTTTCACACTTCCTAATTTGCCAGTCAAATATTTCTCTACAAGAAATTCTCATATAGGTTCCTTCATTCATTCTACTTTACAAATTCAAATTCACACGCAAATCAAAACTATTTACAAGTGATATTTCATTATTTAGAATCTTGATTTTAAATATACAATGCCGAGGATTCAAATTCTAGGAACTATATAAATGGGAGGTATTCAAATGGGAGGTACTTGAATGGGATTCCCAGTGTAATTCTTATAAAATTGTTACAAGATTTTTTTTTTAATTTGACAGTGTCTATGTGTATCGAAAAAGTCCGGCAATTCGTACAGAAATTTTTGTACACGTAGCCACGGCCTAATTTAGTGTTGGAGTTAATTTCTTTTTTTTTTTTTTAATTTTTTCAGTAACGAACATATATTATTTAAACATTATTGAAAAGAAACATACCTTTATTTTTCTCCAAGATTTCATTGTAATTGCTCACGACGAGTCCTATTATGTTCGCCATTTTTGGGAACTGTTAGAAATCGACGCCCAATTCAGAAGGATCAGTCAGCTAAAACAGTTTTTCTTATTTTCAATATTGGGATTACACGTTTTTTTTTTTTTTAATACGAGAGCTCTCACAATTTGATATAAATATCTGATAATTTTTCGTATTTGATGGCACAAGAATTAAATTAATTTGAAAAAAGATTGGTTTCTTCACACAATTATTATTGTAAACATTTATCTCATATGATGGCAAATAAAAAATAATTAATAATTACCAATTAAATAAGAACATAAAAACCTATTTTTGCACAAAATATTCAGGATAATTTCTTTGGCACTGATCCATTGTTAATTCGATTTTCAAATAAAGCACTTGCGTTCTTTTTTCACCAAGAGGTAAATAATTCAAAGAATAACCGGTGTGGAAACTCACGTCGATGAATGTCCCTCGAAGAAAAGTCGATCTGAGTAAAACAATGAAAATTATTTTCAAGGAGGAAGGGGAGAGAAATCCTCTCCCGATCACTCAGAAAAGTCCGGCTGAGTATTCGAACCGGGTTGTCTGAACGCGAACGAAAAACTGAAGGATTTGACGAAAGTCAAATCCAAGTCGAGTCAACACGTGCTTCCAATGGACACCCCACCTATTCCAATTGACCCCTACTCAAAAGTCTTTCCACGTGTTTTCATCATCCAAATGGGAAGAAATAAATATCCGAGAAAATATTAGATAATTCTGAATTATACATTTTTTTTTGTTATAATGTATTCAACGATGACAACAAGTTGTTTATGCAATTATCTACTTCCTTTAAAATTTCGGGAGGACTGGAAAGTGGGATGACCCTTTTCCAACTCCGCCTTTTTTTCGAGACGACTATACGCAGCTTTTGTATTTATATTTCTTATTCTTCCAACCACCTTTAATAAATGATTATATCCGTAATGTAAACTTTTTATTTTCGAGGGGGAAAAGCGAGTTTAAAAAAATTTTCCCCAACCCATCCCCCAGGAGGCAGGAGGAGGGGGGGGGGGTCGCGAATTGAAAATTTTGTTTTGAATAAAACTTACCTATTTCATAAAGGAGAATCTGAACCTGTGATAAAAAATTGGGGTTCCGATTTGAAATTACAAAGTTACCGCCAATGGGGGAAAAGGGGCTATTTGTACCGAAATTTCGGTACGTACAGCTGCATTTTTTCGAGTCATGTAGACACTCCCTTTCAAGAAACGTTGTATATTGAATTTTAAATTCAATTTGTAATTTTCATTTCTAGCCTTCAAAATTGAAAATTCACATATTTGACGATGTAAAAATTAGAAATTGAAACATTTCTAAAAATACATTATTCACTGAAAACTTTCAAAGTAGTTTTGCCATTTTCCAAGCCCCTTTTTACTACTTGGTTGTATGTTGAACTAACTTGTCCAAAATTCATTTTTTTATTGTTAAAGATTCATAATCATAGTTGAATATTGATTTCTTTGGTTGAAAATTCAACTGTTTTCTTGATAAATTCATTTCTTCTTGGTTACAGATTATAAATTTAGTTGAAAATTCATTTCTCTGGTTGAAAATTTAACGATTTTGTTGAAACTTTGCTTTTTGGTTTAAAATTAATTTTTTCAACTGAAAATTTAACTACTCAATTTTTTGGTTGTAGAAACTGATAGATGTTAGCTGAAAATTCATTTATTCTGTTGAAAATTCGTTTTTTTTTTGCTAGAAAATTATCTTCTTGTTGAAAAAAATTTTTTGGTTAAGAATCCCACTTCTAGGTTAAAAGTTGAACCACTCTGGGGCCTTCCATAAATCTCGTGACACGTTGTTCTTTTGTTTATATCGTTGTATCAAAATTCCTCTTTTTGTTTCGAAATCTAAATATTGTGTTGAAAATTCGTGTTTCTTTTTCTTGAAAATTAATTTTTTAACTGATATTTTCACCCTTCTTCATTTGGTAGAATATTGATCTTTTTTAGTTAAGAATTCAACTTTTTGGTTGAAAATTCATGTATTCTTTTTAAAATCCGCTTTTTTTTCAAGATCAATTTCTTTAAGTAAACATTTAACTGTTCCATTTTTCGTTGGAAACGTATCTTTTTTAGTTGTAAATTCAACTATTTTGTAGAAAATTCAGGTATTTTTGGATGAATTCAACAGTTGAATTTTTAACTATAATAAGCATTTCAAATTTAAATTTAATCAATTTTACAACTTAAAAGTTGACCAACTTTAAATTTAGAGTGTTTAAAATTGACAAATTTTGAATTCTATTTGCTGAAAAATTGTACAATATCAGAGTTATCGTCTTTAAAATTGATAATTGACATATTTCAAGACGTAAAAATCAAAAATTGAAAATTTATTGAGAAATTTCGAGAAAACACAATGAACTGATTTTTTCCAGTAGCTTTTCAATTCATTGAGCTCCTTTTAAAATTAACGTGTACAAAATAATTCACGACAAAAATAAAACTTTGCAAGAACTAGGCATTTAAAGTTGAATTATTTTAAATTTGATAAAGTTCCAAGTTAAACATTTTGAACTCATTTTCTCTCAAATTATTTTTTTAAAAGGGATTAAACTATACAATTCAAAGGTCATAGTAATCTTGTTTTATATTTTTATATTATTAATTCATTCATACTGACCACATTAGAGATCCTATTTTTCCGCTCGCTTTTTTTTCTAATTTTCATGTTGGACGCTAAATTCTCATTATTCCTCTTTCATAAGTTTAAGTTTTCTAATTGTTAATCTTTTGCATACGAAATTCCTCCATTCCGGACTTTTTGAAATATTAATTAAGTTTTAAATGTTTATAATTCAAAATTTTTTCATTTTGAACTGTGAAGGTGACGATAAATTTATTTTTTGATCTTAGGAAAACATTTTATCTAGTTTTCAATTTCAAATTGTCAAATTTTAATCGGTTCGAAATAAAAATTAATTGAAATGAAAAAATGTTGATTTCAAATTATTCAATTTTGAACGCTTGTAATTGGAAGTTATATAATTTCAATTTCTTAGAATTTCAAATGATCCAGTATACAATTATAATACTTATACAATTTCAGCTATTCTCTTATAAAATTATCTAACTTATAAAATTTGTAGTCTAAAATTTTTCAATTACTTATCATTCCATTCGAAATATTCTCCTTTTTTCAATTTGCAATCGTTCAATATTATTTTTTAACTTCAATCGCTTTCGATTCGGAATTATTAATTATTGTTTCTAAAATTAAAAATAATTTAATGTTCAATACACTGTCTGATAATAATGAATATAAACAGTAAATTAATAATAAATAAATAAAAATATAGATATAAATACATTAGTAAATTGTTTATATTTTTAATATGAGGAAATACAAACTAGGGACGTGAATACGCGCTGCGCAAGCATGAATTTACTGCGAGTAGATTCATAATCCACCGAAATTCGGTGAGCACGGAACAAATATTTTCGGTGAGCCAAGCAAACCTGGAAAGGGCGGATAGGTTCAACGAAATTCGGTAAGCGTAAATCAAATATTTATAGTGTACCTAGACACTTCGTTAATAATCGAACGGTCAATAATGATTTATTAATAATTAATAATTTATTAGTTGTTAATAATTGATCATAATAATTAAGTTGATAATTGATTTTTACTTAAATTAACTAATTATATTTAAAAAAATAAAACATTCAAAATCACGAAAATTAGATTCAGGTTTGCAAAATTTCGGAGATCCCAAGATTCAGCAACTGAAAACCAGTTAAAACCCTGTTTCAAATCTTGCTTAGTTGGAGATCTGGAATCATAAATAGATCATTCAGATTATTAAATATTCTGAGCTCGCGGAATTCAAATGATTTCAGAAGTGAATAACCTCTCGATAATAATAATTATTATTGAAGAAGAACTCCATTCGTTTAAATCAGAAAAAAGTTACTCAACTCGCCGATCTGTTTTATATTTTTACCACGTATGATCCATCAGAAGAGAAACTGACCAGCCAGATAATGTGGGCTACTTCAACGTTTTTGAAGATGTAAGATTTTTATTTTTTCTCGATGTTTTATAAAATTGTTTAGGTCATACTGATTAAAAAGAATAGGAAAAATATAGAACCTCAATTCTTTAAGGATTTTTTTACTACTGAGAAAAACCGAAACCATTAAAAAAATAAAAGTCTCAAGTTTATGTATCTTTAGGGATGTAGAGGAAATTTTAAATCTATTTTAAATCGGAATCATGGTTCTAAAAACTAGTTGTGTAATTGAACAAATATTTTTTCCAATTTCAACATTTTAGAGGTATAGCTTCTTTGTTTATGAATAGGTTTCTGAATATGCGGTGAGAAACATTTTTTTAGTGAACTAATTGTCGAATGTTTCTTTGAGTTAAAATATTATTATATATTTTCACAATAATTCTCTAATAACTCTATATAACATAATAACTATTAACTAAAATTTTTATAAGAAGAATAAAATGTTGAAATATTTAATTGATAGAAGCATTTTATTTATTTCACGCTAATTAACAAATGCTTTTTATTTTAAATTTGCAAATTGGTTACCTTTTTATTTCATGCGAATATTTTAGATTCTGAAAATTCTGCAGAGAGATAAACGATTTCAAAGTTGTGATTTCTTTGAAGTTTCTTCCACTTTTACGGTTGCACAAAAAATACATACTAAGGAATTTAAGAATTTGTCATATTGACTGTAATTTTACGCTACTCAGGCAGCTCAGTTACCATTTCAAATGCAAGAGCTGACACAGTTTATGAAGATAATTTGTTACATTCTAATTTTAAATGTTCTATTATTTTGAATTATACCAATATCGACAGTTTAGAACAATATTGTTTCATATATAAAAATCACAGAGTAAATTTATTGTGTTCATAAACGTACAATATGAAATTTGTTTATTAAACTGTGATTCGTGAAATCATATCAATTATTTTCATAGAGAAGACATCCAAATTCCGAAATTCAATTTTATTCAAAAGAATGATATTAATTTTAATCACGGTTTTCTAGTAAATTTCAAAATTACTATTTGCTACCTGAAATGTTTGAAATGAAATAATGCCTTAAGCATACTGTAATGAAAAGTATAATAGAAATTCATTGTTAATTGAACACATCTTGTAAATTAAATGTGTCAAACATTATTAACCATCTTCAATTTTTAATGTACTTCAATTATTTCTTTGACGTCATGGGTTTTTTTTGTAAGATTTCTAATGAAGTTTTTGTCGTTCGGAATTTCAGTCTCTTATGTATAAATTCAAATATTTATTATCGGCTATCACCGCAGCATTTGCGCAAATGGGAAATGACGAAATTATTCAGTTCGTCCACTTCCTAACACTCTGCAGTCTTTTTTCCTGGCAAATAAGCCATTTGCACTTCACTAGTATGGGCGGTTACTATTCAAATTTTTATAAAAAATTCTCGTCTTCCAAGAAGGTAATTCTAGGTTCGACCTCTCATACCTGTTAGCTATATGTATTATTTAATTTGTGGAAAATTCAATTTTTATTAGTTGAACATTTATTTTTATACATAATCATAAAGATTATTATGTAGGTAATGACAAAAAATAGTGGGCTTCCTCATCTAATTATTGCCTAAACATATAACAAAAGAAAATAAACATTTCAAATATCTCCTAAATGCAGTTTCTTGACATTCAATGTTATATATACCATACAAATTGTAGTTAATACTGAAAATTGTGTGGTTCACTTGTGATGAATTTGCAAATTTATTTTTCATACATGTCACATTATCCGCAGCGCCTGCAATAAATTTTGAATAGGTGAATGAGAAGCTGTATTTTTTATAACAATTTTTAGTTTGTTTCTTCATTTTTTTACTCTAAAAATCAGTCTTGATACATCCACTGACGTCGTTATTCTACTATTTGTAATGTGAACGAATTTTTTTGATGAATTTTAAGACAATTTCAGTGAATTAATCAAGTTGCCGATTTAAATCTTCATATATGAAATAAAAAATATTTTTTTAAATTGTTAACGTCTATGGCATTTTGGTTGTAAACCTGTTTGATCACTTATTTCCCGTTAGAGATGGCCTCATTAGACTGACAGTTAAGAGAAGATCATTTTTACTTTCTCTTTCTACAGATTTGGTGTCCATTCAAAATGCAATACGAAGTCATAAAAATTGGCGGAGGTGGAAGAGGGGATGGATTATTCGTCCTGAAATTTTATTACAAATAGCTAAACTTTAAAAAAATATTAATTTATCTGTTTGAAATGTCTAAGGACTTCAATATGAACTGAAAACTTATAAAATTTGGTCTCAATTTAAGAAGATATATATCTGAATTTCGAAATTTAATCATACGTTTTCTCTCATTCAGATCAACATTACTTAAATCAAGATAAATTTTGACTGAATGTCAGTTCATCCCTCAAGTTTTGAAAATGTAATTTTACAAATTGGTAAAGTTTCGATTGAAAAGTTTTAAAGTTCAAACGCTCGTTGGATAATGTTTTAATTTAAAATAGTGCAATTTGGAAAACTACAAGATAAAATGTACAATTGAATGATTTGGAAATTTTCTGTTTTAAATCTCTAATTTTTCTGTTAAAAAATAATCAATTTTAGAAGGTTTATTTAAAATGCTTCTGCAACTACATTACAACTTGATTTCGAATTATTTTAAACTGAAATATTCGAATCGCAACTCTAATTTTCTATTCTAAGCACTAAATCTACATTCGTTAGACTAACAATCAACTTATTAATAGTCAAAGTGACGGCAGACTTCTTGCTTCACCAATTAGGTAGCTAATGAGGTGCTTTTCGATTAGTCATTTGTAAATAATTCAAATCCGGAGAGAATGTTACAAATTTTCACTAGAAAACTAAAGAGCACCTCGTTGCACAAAAAATGTATAATTCTTCAGTTGATCTCAAAAACACCTTATTTTTTGCCTACAAATAACTTCGAATGATTCTCGTAAGAATTCCTCACTTTTCACCGTCATTTTTTATATTGCCATCAACTGCCAAAAATAGTAAAAATTTTAGCTTCATATTTCAGAAATTTCAAATTCCACAGATTTTCAAATGAAACTTGTAGAATGTTCCGTTCGAAGTGAAAAATTAACAAAACATGGTTAAATTTGTAGAATATAATTTTTTCAAATCTTAAATTACAAATGTTAGTTATTATCAATTCTATATTTCTCAGATTCTTCAACTATTAAAACGTTGAGCCGATTACGATCACCCTGAAAATGCTTCATCAAAAATTTTAATTGAATATCAACCACATTTAATGAAAAGTGAATAATATTGTATTAACCGAACCCATTCAAAATCAGGCAGGCAGTGGAATTTTAGGTCATAGAATCAGCTACCCACGTGCTATGTTGTTTTCCAAAGGAAATAAGAGGACACGTCGTTTCCCGGTTTGATGAAAAAAAAATTTCATAGAGTTATTGAGTATTTAAATTTTTATTTAGAAAATACTTAAAATAAAATGCTAACAAAAGCTTTATCAACTTTGAAATGTTTGACAAAAATACCTCTTACCTTCTGTAATACCTTGCCTAATTTACGAGAAAAATTTAAAAATTAAATTTTGTAAGAAAAACAAAATTGTGTTGATCACAAAAATAATTTGACCGAGTTTCAGTTGGGTTTCCTATTAAATTCGACTTAATCTTTTCAGCTAAATTTTAAAATTTTTTGAACATTCTTGCTCTTATAAACTATAAAGAAGAGATTCTGTAAGTCTTATGCAGGTCTAATCATTTTTGTGGTGACGAGAATTTTTTTTCTCGAAAAATTGAATATTTAATTTTTCTTGCGAACGATGCAAGATATCATGAAAGAGTAATAGTTATTTTTTGTAGAAGTTTGTACGATGAGTAAGCCTTTTTCTCAGCATTTTGTCAAATCTGTCGTTAGAATGAACTGTCTACTGTTACGGACTTTTCCCTAAGACTTACCCCTTTTCCAGCTCTTTCAGGGGTAACTTTATGAAAAATTCCGTAATATTAGTCAGTCTTGTTTGTGAAAAAATAATAACAATTAAGCAAAGAAAAGGTGGAGTTTTTGAGAAAATCGATTGTTAATATTTTCAGAAAAACCACCGCCATTTTGTTAATTTGCAACATTTTGGTTGGTTTTCACCGGATTTGGAAAGAGGATAATAAACCTCATCAGACACAAGAAAGCAAATTTAAGGATCTTCATCAGATCAAACATGGTAACGAATTGAAAAAGAATATTCTGTTTTTTGGAGAAAGAAATTAAAAATTCAAATACTCACTACCTCCATGAAATTTTATTTGATCAAAACGGTAAAATATGTATCCTCTTATTTCTTTAAAAAAAAAATTCATACGTGGCTCATTCTGTGACTTGAAGTTACACTGCCGGCTTGATTAACATTTTTTTTTGTGAAAAAATGTAAAACTCACGAAATATAATTGATTAAACAATAGTTTTCGCAATTAAATTTCGTTTCACTATCGCTCACGAATTAAAAAAAATGGTTAAATTTGAATGAAATGTGATTTTTTTCCATGGAAAACATTCCCTACAACTATATTGTTTCTAATATTCAAAATGAGTAAATAATATTCAAATATAGGTATTTGTTAAAAAAAGGTTTCCTTAAAAAAAATGGTTGTATTTACTTCAGCCATTGAAAAATTTACTTCTAAAATTAGATAGGCAGAGTTGTAGAGAATGTTTTTTTCGAGAGAAATAAGCTATGACCTAATAAAATTCAACCATTTTTAAAAAATTGATAAGAAGCGATACTAAGAAAAGAGTAATTTCCAAAACTAATAGCTAAAATACATTCCTTGTAGGTTTTAAGATTTGTTTATTAAAAAATGACATCATCAGTAGTATCATTTTGATTCTTAAAATCATAGAAAAAATCTATTTTTTTCGGAGATTTGATTTTTGGCACGACATTTACGTTAACGTAATTGTGCCAAAAATCAGATATCTGGAAAACAAAGCTTTTCATGTTTTCGTGAACTGAAATAACATTATTTCATGCATTGTGAAAGGAATAATATTATTTTTAACGAAAAAAGTTTGAAACTTACGAAAACTAATTATTATTTTAACACGTGTTTTTGCAATTGAATTTTTTCATACCCTCGTTACCAAATTTAAAAAATATTTGAATCTTAATAAATCATGCCTTTTTTCCATGGAAAACATTTCCTACAAATCTAATGTTTCTAATTTTGAAAATAAGTAAATAAGAGCACAGTCGCAGAGAATATCTCCCCACTTCAAAAAAGAGCCATAAAAAAATAAGGTTTAACTATTTCTTCAAATTGGCAAGAAGCGATACTGAGAAAAAATTCCATTGCAAAAAGAAATAGTTGGAATACTATTTTTTTTTGTAATTTCAAAAATGTGTTAATTGAAAATATTTTTTATTTGAAATGATATTATCAGTAATATCATTTTCATTCTTAAAATTATAGAAAAACTATTTTTTTCATAGATCTGATTTTTATAATGGCAACTGCCTTAACCAGTTGACTGGCAGTGTCGATATATATGTGCAGCAAAAATCCGTGGCAAATCTGGTTATGACGCATATTATGCCCACTTTGAATAATTCTCATAAAACTCAATGGATTTTGATGATGCTTGATATCTCCTAGTAGTAGTTAACGTTACGAATTTACATAATATTTGATACGTTTCCGGTCAAAAATTCAGCTCCTTAGTTAAAGGATTAACTACTTTGTTGAAAATTAATTTTTTCGGTTGAAGATCCATGTCTTTGGTTGTGAGCATAACTATTCAATTTTTATAAAATTGATGTTCTTGGCTTCTTTGGTTGGGAATTCATTTTTTAACTAATTAGACTAAACTATGAAATTTAGTAAATATTTCATTTTTTGTTGGAAACTGATATTTTTAATTGAAAATACATCTTTTATAGTTGAAAATTTATGTATTTTATTGAAAATTCGTCTGTTTCTTGTCCAAACTGAATATTCTTGGTTGGAAATTCACCTTTTATGGTTGAAAAATCAACTTTTTAATTGAAAATTCATATTTTTGTTGAAATCTCATCTATTTTGTTGAAAATTAAACTATTTTTATGAAAAATTAAAAAATGTGATAGAAAATTACCTTTTTCGTTAAAAAAACAACATATTACGGTTTGAAAATTCAACTTTTTTGTAGATAATTGAGTATTGAGTATTTTAGGATGACGTCACGGTCATAATAGGAAAGGTGAAAAAATATCAGGAAGATTAGATTATGTTTCATCTTTTGTCGCTTGAAGACCTATTAGTTTCACGAAATAAAATGAAGTATATAAAATTTTAGTTTAGCGTACCCAATGAAATCAATCTGATACATCAACCTCAAATTGAAAAGGAACTGAAAGGTCTTGAATCGACAGAAGGATTAAACATAATTGCTCAAATGCATTCTACACTTGAAAAATATTCCTATTCGTACATTTATAACTTACTTTTACGTTTAGAATATTTTTTCAAAAAAGTCGTATCAGGCCATTCAGAAAATACGTGGAACATTTTTCAGGAACTTCTGACGCCCCCCCCTCCCCGCGTGATACTTTTTCCATTGCTCTCTACATGGAAAATGATATTTCGACAGACCCCACCCCACCCCTAAACGTATCACGTAAATACCAACTATGTAACCTTCTTAACAATTGCACCTATCCTATCATGACCGTGACGTCATGCTAAAATACTCAATGCATCTTTTGTCTTTAAAAGTTCAACAATACTGTTGAAAATTGATTTATTTTGTTTAAACTTTGCTTTTTTGGTTAGAAAATTATTCTTGTTTGCTGAAAATTCATTTTTTTGGTTGAGAATTCAACTTTTTTTTTCGAATTCGTATTTTCTGATTGAATTCAACTGATTGAAAATTAATTTTTTTAACTATAAATTTGATCATTGTGTTTTTGGTTTTAAAAAATCTTTTTTAGTCGAAAATTTAACTATTTTGTTTAAGATATTATTCTCTATTATTTAAAAATTCATTTATTTGTTTGAGGTTTCAACCGTTTCGTTGAAAATTCGTTTTCTTCAATTACTTTGACTGCTTGGACATTCGTCTTTTGGTAAAAAAATCATCTTTTTTGGATGAAAATGTACTTTTTTTGTTCAAAATTCAACTGTCTTCTCAAATATTCGTCTTTTTGATATGAAAATTCAACTGCTTTGTTGGAATTCTAATATTTTTTGTTTAAAAATTCGACCATTTGGGTGAAAAATTCAACTAGTTTGATTAAGTCAGATTTTTTGGTCGAAAATTCGACTGTTTTTTCTTTAAATGTGTCCTTTCGGAGAAATTTTTGTTGGAAATTAAACTATTATGTTAAAAATGCAATATGTTTCTACTTAAAATCTCAGGAATTGAAAGTGTTTTATATTGAAGAAATCTGATATTTACATTAATTTTATTTGAAAGAATTTATTTCCCTAGTTTCGTGAAAAATCAACCTATTTCCTCTATTTTTAGAGAATTTTTGGCTACGTTACATTTGGGTGTGCCTGGGAGGGGAGGGGGGCAAAACTACAGTTATCAATGAATTCGGGGGGGGGGGGGGGGGTAGCCCAAAATTGGTAGCGTAGTTTAGAGGTGGCCTCTTAATTGGTAAACCAACATTTCCTCGAATGTATATTTTTTTCACGGAGGAATAATGCAGCACCTTTAAAGTAATAGTAGGTTACCGATATGATACACGTGATTGAAAATGAAACCAAATATTTGTATATAGCCTCGGGCATCTCAAATGGTACATGGATCCTAAAAGCGAGTAACGGCACCTGGTAAGGGATTCGGGAGAACGGCATTTGCTACACCTGGAGAACCGAGAAGACCTTTATGAACGAGCGAGAATGCACGCACAAAGTCTTTAGATGCTCTTAAAAAAGTAGGACGTTGTCTGATTGAGTTTAGGTCGACCGGCTTTTTTCCGTGTCGATATAACAGTTATTCAAGTAAGTCTGGTGGCTATCCAAGACTGGCCAGAATTTGGGCAATTCGGCATCCTTTACAGTTTACCGATTTTATCTCCAAGCCTCTCTCAAGGTTATTTAATTTCTGTTTGCCTAACATAAAAGCTAATCCGGAGGCAAAAATCTTTTCATCTAATTCTAAAGCTGTGAATTCCGTAACAAATTTGCATATTCTGCACAGTTTTGCGTAATCAATTTCTATTACATATTCAGATACGTATGGGAATTTATTTATTATATCGAAGCACTGTGAGAGTCGATCACCTTCGATTTTAACCAAACCTTCTTCTTTCATTACTTTTCTCTGAATTCACCATATGACGTTAAGGATTTCCCATTTTTTTTATCTTCAGGGTACAATTTGTCCTGCTATGTCACGATTTGATACGATTCATAAGAACCCCTCTTCCCCCAGTCAAATTTTTAATGATTCACAACTGCGTTCGACTTCTTTATATACGTCTTTTTAGTTCGGAGATTTACGTGTGACTGAAAAAATTTTTTGTGAAGCACATAATCAATTTTATAAAAAATAGATGAAACTCTAAGACAGTTGTGCCATTTTTTTAAATAACAGGAGCTAAACTCGATCGAGTTCATTTTTGAGAAAAATCAAGATAAAATTATGTCTACATATCGACGCCTCCATTCAATATGAGTCTATGTGCTGATAGCGCCGTGTATGAGACTAGTCGCTGTGTATAAGCATAGGGAATAGTTTCATACAGAGCGCTGTCAGCACATAGACTCATGTTGAATGGAGGGGTCGATACATTAAAAATTAATATTTTCGTTTTTCTCGAAAACTATGCGAGATAGAAGTACAAAAAGAAAATATTATTTTCCAGGTCCTTTCTTACCAAACTAAAAAAATAAATATTATCAAGACTAAATTAATATTATATCTTTTAAAAATATAGCTTATATAGCTTAAATAGGCTTATAGGACTTTTTTCCATCAATGCTTCAAATTGACTCAGACGTTTTTTGGAAATTTAAATGTTAAAGTGGTACATATTTAACAATAACAACTAACTTGAAAGAGTGAAACACATATTTTTTAAAAAGAGTTCGACAAGCACCCTCAAGGATGGGTTTCTTATAAGCCACAGGAAAACAAGTTTTCATATTTACTTATGTCATAATTTCAATAAGATCATTGAATAATTAATTGTTTATTATAATTCATAACCTTCTGACGTAGGGGTATAAAATGCAAAAAATATTATTTTCCTTATTTTTTAACCACTGATATCAAAAAAGAAGAATATAACGCAGCCAAATTGCCTCATCACATTTTCATCATAATGAGGGGGTATTGTTATTATGTGAAAACTGACTACTGCGGATTTCTTTGAATCTCCACATTTCGAGACCTCCTAAATTCGAAAAACCGGTTTTACGATGGTGTCTGTCTGTCGTTGTCGTCGTCGTCGTTGTTGTCGTCTGTATATCGGATAACTTTTGAAAGACTGATTGGATTAGATTGTGCTTTGGCACACGCTTTTAGGGATCAAAAAGAAAGATCAAGTTCGTTAGCTAGCTATTTTGGATCAGAGTTATAGCAGTTGGAAAAATCTAAAAAGGAAATAACGAAAATGAAAATTTTAAGTAAAACAACGCCTTATATGAAAAAAAAGAAAGAGAAGAAAAACGTTGACTTTTTAAAGCCCTGCAAGATCAACATAAGAGCTTGTTGAATTTCCGCGAAAAAACGAAATTTCAAATTTTGATCGCACAAGCAAACAATAAAAAATAGAAAAATTCATTTCACGGTCAAACGACGCAAGATACAAAAAAAAGATGAGAAGATAAAAATTGTGCATCCACAAAAGATCTATTGTTATTTACACTTCTTGATAGGACACGTAATGTTTGTTTTATTCGTAAGAAACAACATTGAAAATAAAAAAAATTAATTCTTGTACAAACGACACAAGCTATATGAAATGAGTGATAGACAAAAGTTTCTCATCAAAAAAATGTTGATGGGACGCGTAGTTTTTGTTGTAATCTTAAAAAAAAACATTAAAATTAAAAAATTTAAATTGTTGTGAAATGACACAAGGCACGAAAAAAAATTAACAGACAACACTGAAAAGACCAACGTTTTTCAACCAGAGAAGGTTTACAAATTCGTTATAAACTCTTTTTATAAAAATATATTTCAAATGAAGCAATTAGCTTTTTGGAAAAGCGACACAAACTACAATAATATTTTATTTGACACAATTTTTCGCCTAAATTATATCTACAAATTTTCTTTGAACCACTTCACGCTAGGATGCGTCTTTTTGGTTCGAATCGTAAAAAATAACATTGAAATTAACAAATTACATTTATGAAAAAACGACATAAGTTGTAATAAGATGTATAATAACAAAATTGTTTGTTATAGGATGCGCACTTTTTTAAATCATAAAAACAAGACAATGAAAATACGTCTGTTTTAATACCAATTCATTTTGTGAATTGTAATAATATATATTAATTCAAATGATATACATTTTCAGGGTAGCTGAGAATAAAATTTAATGCAAATAAGGAACAAATTTTGAAGTAATCATGCTAAATAAAATTTGTAATTTATTTTGCAATATCTGAATAAGCACTCCCAGGCCGAGGTACAGAAATAAATGCAATATACATTTGATATAATATCAAGTTGGACATAATGTAGAAAAGTTCTCATTGTGGACAAAATCGAGTGCGAAGCACGTGATACATTATGAGAATGTATTTTTTATAGCCGAAGGAGCTTTAACAAAAGAGAATTCACGATCGACAAATAATAGTTGTCGATATTTTGACCTTTAATTTAAAAAGGTCTGTACACAAATGAGGATCAAATAGAAAGAACGAGCACGAAGTGCGAGAACCTACAGTCACGCGCCCTAGGCACGCTCAAACTTGCGAGCGAAGCGAGCCGCACGCACAGCGCGCAATGAGAGTGCACAACACGGCGGGCAAATTTTTTTTCTTATTCACAACTACATATATAAAAAAAGAAGAATATAACAAAGCAAATTTCATCCTTCACCGTTATTCTACATTCCAAGAGCTTCAATTTGAGCCATTACCGAGAAAAATCGGACTGATGGAAAAGCTTCTAGCATAGGGATTTGAAAAACACATTTCATGATTTTTTAAATGTTATTATTGTTTATAATTATCTTCTCCTAAATTACCGCCTTGGATTTTTAGTTATGAATAAACTGTAAACAATCATGAGAGAGAATCATTTTTTGTACAATGTCTTTCCTTTTTGTAAATATAATGTTCTGAAATAAAACAGGTATTTGAAATATTCTTCAAATTTTCTATATGAATCATATCAAATGTAAATTTTTCTTAAAGCAATTACTGAGGGCCTTTTTGTTTCAATAATAATAATATTTATGTTTTCCTCACTAGAAAGTAAAAGAAAAGCTGGAAATTTCAGAAAGTCCAACAACTTTCTAACATTATTCTAAGAAAAGATAGTTATAAACAACGATAATTTGTTTAAACAATTTGTTTTTTATTAATTGCAATAATTATTACCTTTTCCTAAGTTGAAAGTGGACAAAAAGTGGCACATTTCAGAAGAAACCTCAATCTTTCTGGCATTACTATAAGATAAGATAGTTCTAAACAAGAATAAGTTGTTTCAGAAATTCTGTTTGCTGAAGTCAATTAATTATTATCTCAGTTTAAGTAAAAAGTGAACAAAAAGTTGAAAATGACAGCAAAAACTGCAAATTTCTAGCATTATTCAAAAAGAATATTATTAAAAATGAAAATAAATTTTTTAAACAATTAGGTTTGTTAACTTGAATTATCGAATACCCCACTAATTGAAAAGTGGACAGAAAGTGGAAAATTCTAGAAAAACCTGAAATTTTCTAGTATTATTCTAAGAAAATATTAGTATAAATAATAATAATAAATGGTTCAGACAATTATTTGATTTTTGCTTTTCTCGAACTAAAAAGGTCGAAAACAAGTAAAAAAAGTCGGGAAACCCGGCGACTTTCTTACTCTTTTTTAAGAGAAAATTGGTATAAACAATAATAAATTATTTTAAAAAATTGTTTAAGCATCTGATTATCAACATAAAGTAATAATATATGCATTAAAAACAATTTACTAAAAAAACAGCCAAGAAATCATAATTAGTGCTAAAAACTGGCGAAATCCAATTTTTCACTTATATGGGGTTTTTTGGGACCTTATTAAACAGATTTATGGAGTTGATAATAAATTTATGAAAACGTCCTTTTTTCTTAGGGGAAAATCGTGTTAAACTTCATGGGCTTTGCGGAACTTCTAAATATAATTTTTTTAATGCACTTATTTTTTGTGGTTGTGAACGAACTTGGGGACTACATGCATGAAAATTAAAAAAAAAATGTGGACCACCCTACTCTAGATATACTATTCTTTCTAAACTCGAAATTTATCTGAATTCTTACGTTTTTTGTTCTTGAAGGCCTTCAAATTTGAATTTTCTATTTGAATTATTCTCCAGTTTGAAATTTTGAAACATTCTATTCTTTTTAAAACTCAAAATCTTGGATCCTGGTGTATATCTATCCGTTTTCACAATGAAATATATTACAGTAAGCTAAGATAATGTGAAAGTTGTAATTTTTTCTAAAAATTTGTAACTAATTGAGACATTTGGCAAAAATGTCAGAGTTTCAGAAATTAACTTATAATTAAATGAAAATAGAATTAAATTAAATTAAAAAGTACAATTCTCACATCATTGCACTTTGAACTTTTTACCAGATTGAATGATTGATGATACCTAATCTTTAATAAAATTTGAATAATTTAATATTACATGTTATACATTCGTTCATATTTATTTAGGTGATCCAACTTTTGATATTCAACCGAAAAACCTGTCTAGGTTTCTTTTATGTACTAATTTGAATTTAATATTTAACGTTCTCCATTGAAACCATAATCGAGGGGCAAAGGTTCTTTCATATACTTCGAAACCTTGAAATTCTTCAGATTAAACTATTTCCACAGATTTCTCTTCTCCCAATTTTGCATTTCAAATTGCCATCATCGTTTAGAATATACGAGTTAACAAAATTATAATAAAATTAGAGATTAAATTGAAAAAGGTTGCGTACAATTAGTTATGTTAAATTTCTATTTTTTCTAGGTACTTCAGCTTACTTATTTGATAAAATGAGTACGATTTTCACGATTGTGAAGCCGTGAGAGTTGTTTTTTCAATTTTTCTGAAATCTCTTTTTTGTGTTTGTTCTACAGGCATGCAAAATCGCACTTTTCATGAAAGTGTCATTCTGGAAACAAAATATTTTGAAACATTGAAGATATGAAAATTTCTCCAATATCACATTCTATTTCATATACAAACCATAATTAGGCATTCCAATCAATAACTGAATGAGTCAATGAACTCATTAATGCGTTCTTCCTGGTGAAGATGTCAAACAAAGTTCACCAAAAATGCTAACGAGATCACGTATACGTAAATTTTTTCATGTTTACAAACGTGCGACTTGATTTGTTTGTATAAATAAGTGAACAAAAAGAGAACAATGTTAGATACACATTTTAAATTGTAAAATAAATTTTCTAATTGATCTATAATTTTATTCTTATAGAATATAATTAGTGATAAAGTCTTGTCACATTATTTCTGAATATTTAAGAATATTAACTACAATAGATGTGATTAAAAAAGTGTTAATTTATTTTTATCTTACGTAAATCAAACACAATGCGTATATTTTACATATATACAATTCCGTGAGGCGCTATGCTCTTTGTAATATTTCAATGGTGAACAATTTTAAGTATTAAATATAGTCAGAGAACATTCAAATGACGTACCAATGATTCTCAAAAATCTATCACACTGGAACCTGGGAGCCACTGGATTGAGAGAGGCGGTGCTCAGTCATGCGTGACAAACAGCATGACGGTCGCACTGGCAGTGCATTAGTAGCACCAGGTTACGTCATGCGTTGAAATACAACAGAAAGGGTACATAGGGCCCTGCCTGTTCACGTTCGAATTCCCTGGACTTACGATCAAGGCCACTGCAAGTCATTCCCAAAACCTTTCTTCATCCCAGGTTCCAGTTGACTGTCATTGTAATCGCAAAATTGCTGTCAACTTGAAAAATGCTAGTTGATTGAACTGAACTGATTCATTGGAAGTAAAATTTTTGATTACTACAATTTTTTTAATTCACTTGCGTCACACTGAAAATCAAATTCATATTGCTTACAGGTCCTAAAATATAATAAATTTAGATTATTGGTCTTCAATAATGTTGTGCGTATAGAGGTAATAAGGAAATAATTATTATGATAAATTACAGAGGAAATAAGAAGTAACTGGGGTAATTCTATTTTATTTCGCCAAAGTCGATCAGGATCTGATTTTTAAAAATGTTGATACTTAACCCGTGAGTCCACACTGATGCGAATTCGCACCAGGAAAATTTCAAATAAATCTCTCTTCTCACTCAGCAGGTAGAAGGGCCTCCCTCTCCTTTATTAGATATGTTCAACCCTCATTGCATCAGGCCCAATAGGTCCCAGCGTCATTCGTCATTCGTGAAGGGCGGTTGGAAAGTTAGACCTGGTACTTTACGGTAGCATTTTTGATCGTTGATAACTCTCTTAACATGCAACCAAATTCAAATTGAAGGTAGTGTTTTAAATATAAAATTTCATCAGATATTTGGTGGTGTTAATAAAGACTTTATAAAGATTGCAAATTTTTTCAGAACTAAGAATTTTTAACGGCACATATTTGAAAAAGTCACATTTTCTATAAAAAGGTACCATTTTCTTCATGTTTCATAAAAGTGGATTTGGCCCACAAGGTTTTGAAGCTGATGGAGAAAAATTGAAATTAATATTTTTTAAATTATAATGAACGATTTTCCTATTGGCATTAGGGTTTCATAAGTATATTTAAGTAACAAACATGCATTTCATGAAATCAACTTCTGCAACGAAACGGGAAGACCAGACAGAGAGGGAGCTGATAGAGAGACGGAGGGAGAAACAGCGACGTTGACGGACGGGGGGGGGCGGCCCGCCCAGCTGCACGACGTAGAAACAATAAGTTGATGCATGAGTTCTTTTATTTTAATCTTATTGGATTTTTGGGGAAAAAACTTTATTTTTATTAAATATCTGGCACTGAGGAAGACCCCTATCCGTGGTCAAAACGTTTGCCAACTTGACTTGTATGAAATGCACGTTTGTTAATTAAATATACTATAATATATATATATATATATATATATAATGCGCGCGCATTAATAAATAATCTCTGGTATCTTTCGAACAAAGGGAACGATTTGGCTCGAATTTTGTCAATGTTTTCCTTAACAATCAAGGAACAACTTTGCCTCTGGAAATTTTCCGTACACAAAACTTTCCTGGAGACTTTTTCCCGTTAATGTCAGAAGAAACGATTCCTGACGGTGATAGTTTGCAATAATTTTGTTGTTGTAAATATCAGAAGAAATCCTTTTTTAAAAACTTACTGGGCATCGCAAGAGGTTTTTCTATTTGGGAAAGAACGAGATCATTTTATCGAGCAGAAGCCGAGTTTTCGCGAGTTTAGTTTAAAAAGTCATTGATTTCAGTACAATAAATATTTCTGGTTTTTTGTTTCTATTGAAAAAAATATCAATTTAATCAAATAAATACCTAAACAAAAGTTATGCGGCTAGTCGAGCCGCACATTGTCATATTTTTTTCGCAGTAAATTTCCCAAGTTGGCCATTTTCGGAAATTTATCCGCGTTTCGGTAACTTACAGGGTACTGGGATCCAGACGCTCCACTAAAGTGCTACAATATAAAATGGAATTAAATGAAACCAGACATATTCAACAGTCTTATGAAATAATGGATGAAAACTGCATTTTGAACATACCTAAAACATCATCCTTTCGTTAACACTTTCGAAACATTATTAAAATGGCAGTGTTTAATTTTTAAGATAAAAACTTACCTCATAAGATTCGTGTTTCATCAGAATTTTCATGAATTGAGCCCGTTTTGAATTCTTGATGCTAAAATATTGAAAATTGTACTCTGGAATTCGCCACTTTGTATTTTATGTTTATTAGATAAATATCTTGTAAGGAGAAAAATTCAAAAATCCAGTTGAAGTTGGAAAAATATTTCGAAATGCAAATTTTTTGAATTTGAATCACAAAAAACAACTTCACCTCGTTTCACTAAACCTCAGAATATGAATATTCTGGGCTATTTTGAAAATTTCCATTTCCGCAAAAAAAGGCTCAGAACCAACTCAAAAATTTCATAATGATTAAATTAAGAACTGATTAACATACGTGACCGTTCGGCAAGAAAGGGACCTATTGCTTTTTATTTGCTCTTTCATAATAAAAAATATTATTTATAATATTGGACCACTCCTTCAATCGCTTCTCCTGAAAACGAAGCTACCGCGCGTTAGGTTTCTTTCTTAGCGGACGGTCACATATAATTTAAAAACTGGATTAAAAAAACTTTTTTTACAAGATATTCATCTCCTTAAATGTATAAAACTTTTAATATTACGAATGTCAAAATGCAGTTTCTAATATTTCAATATCAAACATTGAAAAACGGCTCAAATTTTTTAAAGCCTGCGGAAAAATGAACCCTATGATGTAAGATTTAATTTTAAAAATAAGGCTACAACCGACTCCCGCGTGGAAAAATTTCGTGGCAGTCTTGAATCATGCTAAAGCCAGTATAGTTTTTCTCAAGCCTTTCTATTCACGCAATGCTAGCCTGGCGCTACACTGGCGCTGTCTAGTTTTGCTACGTGTTTAATTCAAACCTTTCTGCTGTCTAGTCACAGTCATGGCACTATCCAGGAGTTCTTTACAAATTTGAATAAATAAATATTGTCCAGATTTTAGCCAGTTCCTAGATAGAATCACGGTTTGGACTTAAAAAAAAATTGCAGAGGTGAATTCAGAAAATAATCATTTTTGAATAAAAGATTTAGGAAATTACAATACACAATTGCACAAATGCTCGAGCAATAATTCATTTTACACTACTACATATTTAAGATAGTGAACAATAATTGTTGAAGGTGATCGAAATCTTAATACAAGAACTGTATTCTTAAGAACGATTTTTCATTAAAGGTTTAAAAACATTTTCTTCCAATTGAATTATATAGTAAAGTTATGATAAATTTATTTTATATATATATATATATATATATATATATATATATATATTATATATATATATATATTTAATTTTATGGCCAACGGCCATACCACGCTGAAAACACCAGTTCTCATTATATCACTGAAGTTAAGCAGTCTTGGGCGCGGTTAGTACTTGGATGGGTGACCGTTTGGGATACTGCGTGCTGTTGGCTCGTCGTGGGTGTGGTGAGCTCACACTTGTAGTTATTTACTACAAGAAACTATCCACCTAGAAACACTACCCGAATCGGGTAGTGTCACGCCTACCCCAAAAGGGAAATGCCTTAATGGTATACATACATACATACATACATAATATGTATAATGCTATTTATAATATTGATGATATTCCAGAAAATCAAATACTATTAGAAATTATTAATTTAATTTATTTTAATTATTCATTTATTGCGTGAATGATATTCAAGCCTAACGTATTAATTATTTTAAATGATAAACAATCATTATTTTGTAGCCTAATCGCAAGTAAAATCATAAGAATTATATTTTTCCAATAATTTATACACACACCAAGCACTTCTAATGTTTAAAAATTATGTTTTATTGAAATAAACCCATGTAGAAATTGCGATCGGAATTTGGAAGGGCTCGGCTAGTTTTCCCCGTTTCTGATGGGGCGCTGGTCGGGAAAAATAGGGGGGGGGCAGACTAGTTATTTAACGCTGTTTTAGCCAGGCACTATCTAGAACTTCTAGCGAGGTCCTAACAGAAATACTGATGTGATATAAATATATGTGACAAACTATCTTTCAACAACAAAATGATTATTTTTATTATTTTACACTGGGTTCCACTAATCCAGCACAAATTTAACTGTTTTCCTTATGTTTCACGTATTAAAAAAAAATTCAAACTTTATTTTAATGAAAGTGATTGTGAAAGGTGAAAAAAGAAATTACCTGAATTTGTTTGGTTGTATTCACAAATCACATTCAATATATATAATAAATAGAATTCAACAAAACTACTACTTGAACTTTATTCAATAAAAAATTACGTAGTTTTATTTTCAATAAAACCGGTGTTGATAAGTGTTAAACGCACGGATGCTTCAGATGAAACAAAATTTCAGTTTGCTGTCACGTTTTGTTGAGGCAGCCCTTCGCCTGTTTACTAAAACATGATTTAGTGCATTCAAACTTCTGAAGATGGCACTGCATCATATATAGTGCAGCACCATCTCCAGGAAATTTATCTGGGGTATGCTGACTAACGCCCGACCAGTGCCTGACTAGAATTTTTTGGTTCTTTTATCTAAATCAAGAACCAACTAAAGCCTTTTTATAGTCATGAGGAATAAAAAATCTTAGCAGTGCCTTGAAGGGTCCTATTTAGAACTTACTAGTCCAATTGTTCTAGTGAGATTATGACTACTGCCCTAATTTAAATGGGGACAAATGGGGCAGTTTCTACATGGGGATATTTGGATTTAATGAATTGAAATTCATATCTGATAAAAATGAAAAAAAATCATCTTTTAGATGGCTGAGGTGTTAAGGTGACGGGAAAAAGTTACAACAATATAATAGAAAGTTACATCAGAAGTTCGACACCCAGTGTGTGTACAAGAGATTTGCGCAAACTCATTTCTTCATTTTTTTTTGTACAAAAACTTTTTTTTTATGTTATCAATTTACTCCAAAATGTATATATTTTTATATACTTTTGTATACATTTATGGCATTAAGAAATAATTATATTATTCAATTAATAATTATTTTTTATCAAAATACCCTATATGTCTAGAAACTAGTCGATCCGAGCGTTACATTCCAGTCTAGCCACTGGACAGTCAGCCTGTGGCGCGCCAGTGTCGACTCAAGGCGGACTAGACAGAAACAGTACAGCGCCATGAAATTTTTCCACACGGGCTTCGTCGCAATAAAATGGAATAAACCAATACTCAGTTTTGACTGTAAAAATTATATATTTATCATTTTACAAACATATAAATTCAGCATACTTCGTATTAAATATATTATACATTAGGGATGTTAAAAAAAAAAGAAGTCCGAATCTCAAATTGCATGTTAGATCTTCATTGTTCTTTTGGGTTCAAAATAAAACATATTTAGAGGCCTCTCACCAGGAATTCATCTGTTTTCACAGGAAAATCAATTTTTTCTCAAGAACGGAAGTTCATAACGCATAATTATTATACACAATCTAGTAGATGCGGCTCATGAAAATGAGTATTCTTTGTTGATATGTTTTTTTTTAATTATACATATGTAAAGAGATATGTCAATAAACCAGTTTCATAAGTAATTGTACATGTTTGTATTAGTTATACTTCCTTGAATATGCATAATTAAATAAAAAGTTATTGACAAAATATACTCATTTTAATTAGCCGCATTTTTGATACTCTGTTTAAATTCTCGATGAGCTACCCCTAAATATTATCCGACTCATTTCTCCTTTCACGTGGTTTATTTTAACCCTAAAGCAACCAAGAGATCGAATTCAACTTTCTAAATTTGAATTAGTTGAAAATTTCCCTAATGGCAATCAGTGACTGAATTCCAGCTATAAATAAATTTTTTTTACTGAACAATAGGTAAGTCTGATTAATCCATGAGTGAAAAATTAAATGTTTCATATCTAAAATTCAATCACTGATAGAAATTAGTGAAAAATTTAACTGATTCAAATTTAGAGAAAAGAAACATTACTAGGTGTGTGCCATTGGCTAGATATCTAGTAATTTTTGCGTTGTTTTGCTCGGAAGTTTTTTTTAAACTAGAAGTTTTCTACTACACACTTTACAATTTAGAATTGCACACTTTAAAATCAGAACTGCACAAATTGCGTCGAGTTGGACACAGTTTTAGGTCCTGACTGCTTCCAATGCTTATGTCGCGCCTAATAATTATTTGCGAAACATTAACAAATACGCAGAGGATCGTACACAGAAAAATAAATAAAAACTCTTTATTCTTTGGATTCAGTGCCTGAAAAGTCCTGAACAATTATGGCTTTGCTAAATTGAAGAAAGTGAGGTAAAAAATGAATCCAAAAAATGAGTTCTGGATCTTTTTCTGTATTGCGATGGAAGTTGAGATTACTGACAAAGCGTATTTTGTGCAAGTTTTGAAAGTGAAAATGACGGCGATCTTAAATACATGATGAGTTTGAGAAAAAAGCGAAATTTTCACTTGTGGAATAATAACTGTATACAGATTGGGTTTTAATCGACATGGGTTTTCAGTCTCAATCAGACAGATTGAAAAAATTAATATATGGTATTTTCACGAAATCAGTGAATGACGCTGAATTCAAGTGATTAAAAATAGTTATTAATTTTAAAACTAAATTTAAAAGTAAATAGTAAGAGACACAATAATTTGTCATTGATCTTCAATCAATTCAGAGTCCGTCATTCACCTTGATCGTGAAAATTTCGAATATTCGAGTGGCATATCGTTAAAAATCTCGAATACAGTGCTCAGAATACAAAATCCAATATTAATATACTACTTTTATTGACTTTTCGATGTTCCGTATGACATATTCTTGGAAACTCCATTTTGCTCGACGACTTTGATGGGCTTTTTCTTCACATAGGTTTTGTAATAAAAATCGCCGAAAAGAACGATCATGAAAACATTTTGCGGTATCATCACTGCCGCTGGCCATCTTGGAAAGCCACAATTTTCCACCCAGACGAGTTGTGAGAAGTGGAACAGAATTAAGAAAAACTGAACCAATTGTAATTGAGTAATGTATTTCTTCCACCAGGGTTTTCCCAGTTTTAGCGAAGTTGCCAAGTAGTGGCTGTACATTACTATGTGGACGAAGGAATTAATTAGACCTGCAACAGACAAAAATTCATTTTTTATTTATATCAATCTATTGTTCATATGCTCAATTTGACTTTAGAAAATCTTCCAATTTCTTAGGGATCCCACAGCAAACATCTGTGATGCAAAAAATCTGACGGAATTCTAAAACTTGGAGGATTATATTCTACTATAAATTTTCCTTTGCGGAGTTCATAATGTCTAAAATGACTTTCAAAAATATCTTTAAAAAATTTCTATGGAATATTTTATAACAAAATGTTTCTTATATATTTTAATATGATTTTTTTAAATTTCTCGTCCAACATTTTTTGTAATTTTGTTCGTAAATAAAATGGCCTCAATTATTTTAATTTTTAATTTCATTTTGCTGACTCGTGTGCTAATTTACTGAATCATAAGAATAATAATTTAGACGGTATCAAATTTAAGCCTTGGCAGAGATAACGTTGGATCAACAAGCATATGTTTTACTGTAGTAATCTCTTGTCATACTATGAATATAATTTTAGAGAAAAATATTTTTCTTGATCTAACGTTATCTCTGCTGAGTGGGGCTTTAATTGAGTTTCTGGGTAGTATAAGGCCTAGGGTGGCCCTTATTTTTCACTTTTCGAATTTCTCTGCTCTCACCCGCCAGTTCTGTTTGAATGCCCAAAAAAAAATCTCCTCCAAATTTGAGCAAAATCGTTTAATATTTAGGGGTCGCGCAAAGACCATGAAGTTTCCCATTGATTTAATTTGGGAAAAAGTCAGCTTTTTGTAAATCTAATATTTAAACGCGATAATATGTTACAAATAATTCCGGGGTTTAGTATATTTTTCAGAATTTGTCAGAGAATAAGAATCGATCATAAATTTTGAGGTTGAATAATTTTAAGCCACTCTTATGGGTCCCCAAAGAAAACCCCATAAGTGACCAATATGAATTTGACGTAATATTGTGGTTTATTGACGCTGTCAAAAGTTTTTTTACATAAATAATCATTGATTAGTAATTTAAGAATTCCCAGTCATTTTTTAACTAATATTGATTTGTTTAAACAATTGTAATTTGTTTGAACACTTAAGAGTATTCTTAAAAAGCAAAGTAAAACATAAAAATTTGTCAATATTTCGAAAAATAGCAACAACAAAAAATGTGAACATAAAAATGTGAACAAAAAAATGTTTCAAAAAATTTTAATTTTTTTAAACATCTACGGGTATTCATAATAAACAAATTAGTACCTAAAAATATTAAAATTTGTCGAAAATTTAGTGAGAAAATGTTTCTCCTGCTTCTTTTTAGGTACAATATATGCTTGAACAAAAACGTATTATTTAAATAATTGTAAAATTATCTCAACAAATTATGTAATTGTTATTATTGATTAAATAACTCATAATGTCTAGAAAATACGTTAATTTACTGAGTTAGCTGAAAAACACAAATATTTAAACAAATTTCAATTGTTTAAACAATTGAATATTAGTTAAAAAATGACTGGGTATTCTTAAATTACTAATCAATGATTATTTATGTAAAAAAAACTTTTAAAAAGCGTCAATAAACCGCAATATTACGTGAAATTCATATTTGTCACTGACGGGGTTTTCTTTGGGGACCCATAAGAGTGGCTTAACCTCAAAATTTATGATTGATTCTTATTCTCTGACAAATTCTGGACAACATACTGAAACACAGAATTATTTGTAACATATTACCAGGTTTAAATATTAGATTTACAAAAAGCTGACTTTTCCCCCTATTACATAAATGGGAAATTTCATGGTCTTTGCGCAACCCCTAAATATTAACCTTTTTTTCAAATTTCGAGATTTTTTTTGGGCATTTGAACAAAACTGGGGGTTGAGAGCAGAGAAATTCAAGAAAAATAAATCCACCTAGTATAAATAAGAACCACCATAATAAGGCCATATCAAATTTAGCTGACCGTTCCGGCTGGCCGCTGATGCCTCGAAAAGTATTTTTCAAAACAACTGATTTGAAGAAAATGTATCTTTTTAGCTTGAAATTTCATCAGTTTCATAGAAAACTCAAGTCCACGATTGAAAATTTATCTGACTGGTTAAAAATGAACTTGTTTGTTCAAAAATAACTATTTTGTAAAAGTCTTATCTTTTTGGTTGAGGATATAACTATTTTGGTAAAAACTTTTTGGTTGTGAATGATCTTTTTTGTTGAAAATTTATATTTCCGAATTAAAAATTCAACTTTTCAGACAATTCGTCCTTTTGGATTAATAATTTAGAAAATTTGGTGAAAAAATAATCTATTTGGTTAAAAATTTATATTTTTGGTGTTTTTTGGAGAAAAATGATCTTTTTGGCTTAAGATTTCATTAGTTTAGTAGAAAATTCTACTGATTGATTAAAAATGAACTTTTTCGATTGAAAATTCAACTACTCGGTAAAATGTTAAACTACTTTGCTAAAAATTCATTTTTTAAGATTTACTTCTTTGGAGAAAAATTGATTTGGTTGATCTGGTTGAAATTTGATCGAAAATTTTCTAGCCCTGTTTCGATTATGCTTGACGGACAACTTAATAACATTTTTTCCATAATAAAATCATTCCTTTTGGACATTTTTTCATTTTCAGAATAGTTTAATAGACAACTGTTCCAAATCCCACGTCAAAATATTAATAAATTAAGTTTCAGAGGGAGATGAAATCTAAATTCTTCACAAATTTGATCTTTTATTAGAAAAACGGCAAAACGCAAAAATTTTTCGAAGGAGAAAGAATATGCACCATATAATTTCCAATGATTGTGCAGTTTCGAACATTTTATTTTTGAAAAATATTTTTCGAGGTATCAGGGGATAGCCGGAACGGTCAGCTACATTTTATATGCCCATATACTATCGAGAGACTAAATTTCAGAAATAAATTTATTTTTTTTCCGATCAATCTTATAGTAAATTTTGTTTTGGCCATTGAAATAAAAAGAGAGTCAGGGTTAAGCAAACTTAGCTAATACTTTATTTTCTATGAGTTTTCATAAATTTAAAATTAATAAAACCCCATAAAATAGGTTGCAAACTGTAAATTCAATTGAAGGATTTTCAAACCTTTCAATTAACTATGTGATGCCAACTTGATTGGTTAGAATGTTTGGATTATTGAATTTTTTGATCAAGTAATAATTTTTGGTAAGAATTTTTGTCAATTGGTTGGATAAATCAGGCTACAGTAATAGACACAGGTCGAAAATGTTTTATTTTTTCATTTCAATTTCAGAGTTTATAAGACTTAAGTATTTAATGATGCCTAAGCTTGTTCTTTAATAGTTTTGCATTCAAATTTGAAATTCCTATGATTGAAATTAGTTGAAAATTGCGCCGACAATCTAAAAAAGGTTCTAAATGCATGATTCTTTCAGATAAGAATTCACTCATAGAAGAAAATTCTTTACTTAGATTTGACATTGATCATGACAGCGATTATGAAAGTGAACCCAGTTGAAGTTCATGATGAGTTTGCAATTAATTGATCTGAAGCAAAATTGAGAACCTGATTTTTTCTGGGCGTTAGTTTTTTCTCCATATTTGACGGTGATTTGCTACCACGAATCTTGAAATATATTGTAATTGAAAATCTTAAACAATAAGTTGAAAAAGGAGGTTGAACTTTTTTATGCGCAACAACTGCGACACCATACAATTTTAAACAAGGAGCAGATAGTAAAAATAAAATATTTCCTCGCTTCAAATATGAAAGACCAATCTAAACAAAAACTAATTAAATTATATAATGTTGCAAACTTATTTAGGCTCTAATTATTAAGACAACCCTGTTTGATCATAATCCTTTTTTTTATTTAATTCAAAATGAACAGATATTTGGATAGAAAATTCATCACAGTCACAAAACAAAATACAAGAGGATATAATTATAATTTGAATAAGATCAGGATTTGAGTGAAACGTAACAAAATCAAGCAAAAATGGATAAAAATATCGGAAAGAGGAATGTGGTAAAATAGAAAAAAACTGGACGCATAAACGAAAATGACTATCGATTATCGAAATCGCAACACGAATGACGAGTAGCGACAACAGCGACACTAACTTGGAATCATTGGGAAGCATTTCGTAATCTGAGTACAATATAAAAGGAAAAATATTCAATAAACAATAAACTTCTGATCATAGCTAAATATTATTGACAGAAATTAATTGATATCCAATGTATTTTTTCATTGGACATATCTCTAATTATTTCGTGCTTCCCAATAGTACGAGTTGGATGGCGCTGTTATTAACGTTAATTAATTATCCATTAAGAACTAAGAGGGCCTTCAGTTTTTGCTTATTTTGAAGAATTTGTCAACTCGGACTTGAAAATGCGTCGTTCTTACACTTGGAAACCTAATCAAATTCAACATAATGATACTAGATATCAGTCTCAAGGATAAGAACGCAAATCGTGGGAATATTTTTGCAAGAAAAATGGCATTTCTTTGAACGTGAAGCGTTGTACTACGTGTCACCTGAAGTGAAAGACAAAAGGAATTGGAATAATAACGTCAATCAGATTTGCGTCACAAGTCTTGTTCTACACGCTAAAGGAAATTCCGACGTTTGGGAACAGAGTTCAAATCGAGCTTGTTCATAAATCAAACAGAATTTAATTAATCTTGAAATTTAGCTTCCCTGAGATGATGGACAAATGTTTTTGAACATATGTTCCATTTGTTTTCATTACTTAGAAATAAAATACAGAATGATAAATATCATTTGAACATTTTTACGAAGATGCTAGACAGTACAAATGAAACAATTGACCTTCAATTAGTACATTTTAGCCCAATAAATGATAAAATTTTAGTAAATTTGATCAGATTTAGTAATTGGAAATGAGTGACTTACCTAAAAATGTGACGTGACCACCTGGAAGGAATTTGACTGCTCCCCATGCACCACAAACCATACCGGCATGATGATATACATGAAGAAAGGAAATTTGATTGTACTTTTTCCGCATTACAAAAAAAACGGTGTCTAGGAGATCTATGATTTTTACTATAAAATACAACCATACTGTTCGAGCTATCTGTGAAGAATAAGCCAAGATTATTTCAGACGAATTGGAAAAAATGTATTTAAATTGAAAAATTGAAATTAAATTTAAAAAAATTGATATCCATACTAATATTTATTTATTATTCTGTTTCATGCCATATTTGTAAACTTAAAGAAAAATATGTTTTCTATCAATGTCGGCTTTTTCAATATTCAGCATTTATGATCAAAATTGGAACATATTTTCTTTGAAATTGCATTATCTTTGGAAATATAAACTTAATTACCGCTATAGCTTTGTCAGTATTAGAGAAATCCACAGGCTCACAAACATAACTGTAATCCCAGAGCCAAGCCAAAGCGAGTGCCTGAAAAACACAAAAATATGTTTAAAAATATTAAACTATACATATTTCTATAAATAATCAAAAATATGAATATATAATGATTTTGTAATTTTATTTTAGTCATAAGGAACTGTTTTTAGTATTTATGAGAATAAAATAATTTTATGTTATAATAAATTCTTTTTTTTTGACCTACTCTGTATAGAAGTACCGAACTAAGAACAACTTGCAAAATATTATATATTTGCATTATCCTGTCAAGTTTGAATGGTTGTCTATTTCTCATAAGTCTGGGACCGAGGCTGTATACAAAATGTAGGTAAAGTCCTATTAATATCAGTCCTGGCCATGGTGTTCTCATAAGAAACCAATCTTTCGTTCTTGGATCTAGAAAAGAAAAGAATTCTGAAGGTGAAAATAAATTTTTATACAAAAATCGCAATTCATCCTTCTTGTGTTATGCACTTGCGTCATCATTAATTAATTTTAAATTCGCATTCGATTGGCATTTCCAATTCTTTTTGAGAAAAATTTACAATTCATTCACAATTTATTTATAATTTATATTTAGTTTCAAGGAAAATTTCACAGAAAAAAGTTGAATTTATTCTTGGTGCAATATGTCACTGTTGAGTTTTCATAGAAACTGTCCATTGTTTTTTACGTAAGAGTTCATATTCATGTTTTGACGTTTCAAGTAATATTTAACCTGAGCTTCAGGTTTGGAAGGATTGAATTTTATTTCCCACTTGCAGGTGATACGAGTTTACTCCTGAGGTTTTTATTTAAAATAAAAATATTGAAAATAAAGAAGTTTTTGAAGTTTTTGCAATATGCTAAACATTTTTTATAATTTTTAGAAATATCAATAGGAACATTTTTTTTTAGTTTTCTCAAATTTAAGTAAGTACAATGCTAAAATTGAAATAGAACATAAAATTAGGCCAGTTAATTAATTCCAGTGGAAAAATCTATCTATAGTAGGACATATGAAATCGGTCTACCCAAACATACTTTTTCTACTTAAACGACAATCATAATAAGTAGAGGATGCTTCATTCGTCAGCTTTACAATTCCAATTAAATTAATAGTCTGAATTTGAATTTCTAATTTAAATTATATTGAATTCTAATGTAACCTGAAAGAGTGAAGAATGCTTATTTTTTGATCTTTCGATCTCTTGTGCACATTTTGTGATGAAACATTTCAAAAGTGCACTCACAAAAATATTGATCAGAATTAAAGAAATTGTTTGATGTATCAATAACATCAGTTTTGTATCTTGTTCATGTAATACAATATTTAACTGAAAAATATAATCAAATAAAAATTAATTAATTATTTCAAAGACAAACAAATTATAAACTGGGTTCAATTTGTGAGAATTTTCCATGAAGGCTCGCCACAGAATCATATTCCACTGGGAAAAATATCCATAAAATTACCTGAATAAAAATTTCCTGTTTAAGTGCTAACAATTTAGAAAGTAAAAAAGTAAAGTGAGTGTACTTGTTTCAGTAAGCTTAAACTTTCATCACATAATGAAGTAAAATAAATTATGCAAGATACCTAAATGACAAGTGCGAAAAATAAATAGAAGGTTGGTTGGTTCATTTGAATATTTTATGTGCTCTACTTCCGTACTGAAAAGTGCACACAATATGTTCAAGAATAAAAAGTGTTTTTATTTTATTATAAAAAACGGGTCATAGTTACACATAATTAGTGCGTTGTATATTAAAATGATAGATTAACCCTTCATTTGGCAGAAGATTACTGATCTAATTGAAAATTAAATTATTTGTATAACTAGCAACAATTTGCTTTTAACTAATTCAATAATTTTCAACTGAAAAACAAAACTAAATTAAAATAAATCAGGCTCACGCATACAACTTCAAAGAATATTTAGTACACCAGAGTACTGTCCAGGAGTTTCAGAACATTTAAAAAACTAGAGATTAAATATAAGCACTCACTTCTCGCGAGATATCTCAAGAACAAAAACAGATAAAATAATTTATAAGAAATAGTTGAGAAGAATGATAAATTTCGCGACAAATTAGCATTATTTGAAGCATTTTTGATAAATAGAGACTGGGTTCGTGAGTGAGAAAGACCAGGTAAATTTTTTATTTTTGGCAATTTTCAAGATTCAACTTCAACACCTGTCAACATCTGGGAAACTGATGGTAAAAAATTTGAAGATAGGAAAGATGAATTCTGGAATCTTCTCTTTGAAATGAGCAAAATAAACTGTAAAAATGTTCAAGGGTTCTCGAATTGTCATTAAAAATTTAGAGGTATGCACATGATGAACATCGCTCGGTCGATGGGGCAAAACAAGTTTCTGTGAGCAAATAAATTTGTAGCCTACACTATTCATGCAATTAGTGTGATTTTCTCATTGAAAAATTCTCTTATTTCAAAAAGATTTGTGTTTCATACAACGCAAAATTGACATTTTTAACTTTTCAGAAGTACAATTTTTGAAAAAGAATTTCATACTTATCAAACAAGTTCTTATATCTGTGCTGAAACTATCTAGAAATAATTTCTATTTGGTGAGAATAATTTTAAAGCTATTTCTCAAAGAACCCTTATAAAAAATATGTATTGGTAAGTATAGGATTCAGTACTTTTTTCGCGAAAAAGTATTGCATTTCTGATACTTATTCGCGAAAAAAGTATTAGATCCAATATTTACCAATACTTCTTTTTCATGAGGGAATACGCTTAATTTTCATTAATAAATCAACTGAGAATGTCTTTCCGATCACTTTTTGCTATTGAAAAGTATCATAGCGAAAAGTTATCGCAAAAACATTTTTAATTGATTATGTAAAAAGATTGAACGTATTCGTTGAAAAATAGCCAAACTGTGAATTTGTTTATAAAGATTATTTGATATATTGCCAAAAAGCATTTATTTTCAATTAATTTTTATACAAAGTTACTATATCGCTAATCCCGAAAAATAAATTTTGTTCATTAAATTGTTTATTGCGTATTAATTAATTTTGTTTTAAATAAAAAATTAACCAAATTTTTTTTCTCAAAAACTCAAACACAAATATTTTAGAAATCTAACAATCTTTCTTTTTTAAAGGTCTCAATCAAAGAATTAGTATAGGCCAAAAATTTATTTGTCAACAGAAACTTATTTTTCCCTACTTTGCGGCAACAAGAGTCTTTTCGCTCTATTTTCCATGCGTTGACAAAGGACAGAAGATCGAGCACCACTCGAGCGAGTAATTTTTGTCTTGCGCACGCCTCTGCATTTTTTATGATAACTAGAGAACCACTGAACATTTGTTCACTTTTTTGAGCTCATTTTGAAGAAGTGATTCCAAGGTTCATTTTTAAACTGTCAAATTTTTACCATTATTTTCCTAGATTTTGCCAAGACTTGAAGTTGAATTTTGAGAATTGACCCTGACTTTCCCAATAATCAACTCAGTTTCTAGTTATCAAAATTACTTTAAATAAGGCTCACCTGACGCTGATATTTATTAACATTTTCAACTATCTACTAAAAATCATTCTACCTTCTTTTTTTTGAATATCTTGCGAGAAGTGAGTGTAAGTTTTTATTCTATACTTTTTTAGGTCTTGCATCATAAGGGTGATCCACATTCATAAAAAAAAAAAAAAATTGATTAGCATTTCGAACTCGAAAGTTCATTGCCTCACTACCCGATTCGGGTAGTGTTTCTAGGTGGATAAATACTACCAGTGTGGGTCCACCACACCCACGACGGGTCAACAACACGCAGTATTCCCCGAACGGTCACCCATCCAAGTACTAACCGCGCCCAACACTGCTTAACTTCAGTGATCTAACGGGAACTGGTGTTTTCAGCGTGGTATCGCCGTTGACGATCCACATTCATACCTGTGGAAATTCGACACTCGATTTTTGGTTATCGATCCCTATTTGTTATTAAGTTTTTGTGAATTAAAGTTCATTTGCTTCTTCAGGAATATTCAAGAAATAATTTTTACACAATAGCTTTTAGTTTTGATCCTTCCAACCCTCTTGCATTGTGCCCGAAAAATTCCTCAAAAAAGGAAAATATCAGTTTTATGTGAATTTTGGAATTTTAAAGTTTGGAATTTTTCAGCACGAATTATTCTTAATCTATAAGTGGGAAGTTTTCAAGTATTTTTAAACTAATTTTGAATAGCTTCTATAATCATTATTTGTTTGAACAATTTTTTCCTCCTATAAATCGTAAAAAGTTATTATTCTTTGGGATAAACAATGCAGTTGATGAATTTTAGGAGGAATATTTTATTTTCAAGGATATTCCTAGAATTAATGACCCAGCCAATAACTGTTAAGAGTAATATTTTTTGCGGAAGGCAATTTTCAATTATCTAAACGATTGATAAGCAAGTACCTAATCATTTCCACAGGAAAGGTAGAGAAAATTCTACTTTTTGGAATCTCTAAATTTACGTTATGGGTGATCATTTTTTCAGATAAATTCCTTTGAAATAAGAAAATACTGATTGATAAGCGACATAGTGTAGGCGGTTTGGAAAAACTAGAATTTTCCCCATCTTTCCTATGAAAAGGAGCAGGTGATTTTAGTTCTTTAAAGAATTGAAAATTGTCTTTCACAAACAATATCGCTCTCAACATTAATTAACTGCGTCATTAATTCCAGAAATGAATAACTGTTCACGATATTGTGGAAAAGGGATCAGGGGGGTTTGGGGGGGCGGGGGGTCAAAATTTAAATGTATTGTATGAAAATTATTCCTTGGACATTTTCTAAGACACGGCTAAGTTTCAATTTACAAAAAGTTAATAACAACTCATTTTTTCTGTTCTTTCGAAAACCGTGCTTTTCCAATTTAAATCCCCATGGTAATTTCAAAACACCGGGGGGACTGGTTAATGTTGAACAATATGAAAAAAAGTACAGAACTCGTTTTTCCGGAAAACGAACGAATTGGGCGGGGGAGGGGGGTCGATAATTCAAAATCGAAGTCGAATTTTTGTACCACCCTACTTTGGAATAGTATGTTGCATGACAAGGGATGAAATACAGCTATTGCAACGAGTGTGAAGTTTGCTGCCTGAGTGAAGCGAGGGCTGCATTCACACAGGTTGCGATCGTTGTGTTACATTCCGAGTAATTCATATCATTTTTCATAGCAAATCTATTGAATATTCGAGATTCGGTACCTGTAGAGCGGGTTAAAACACGGTGTTTGCATCCCTAGGGTTGAAATATTTCATTTCAGCCCTAAGGTTTGACAATGGAGTTTCAACCCTAGGGCTAAAACAAAATTTCTCAACCCTAGGGATGCAAAAACTGCATTTCAACCCGCTCTAACGGTATCGAAACTCGAAGTTTCAATAGAGGCGCGATAAAAAATGTTTTTCAGAATCAAATAAGTTGAAGAATCCGCTGAAGTCACTAAAATCTCAACATAATCACGAAATCCGATAACTGATAACAAATGTGCCCAGATACCTGACACTTCGTCGTTCAGATATCGATATCCTCGAACGAGGGTCTTCACTATAGTTGCCATGTTCAATGGGTTTGTCCTTGGAAGCGCGCACTATTTGATAACGATAACGCGCACACGCGATTCGACATGCGATTTCGAAGAACGTAGTCTTCGAAACAGGGATTTGAAAGATTTTTTGTCTTTTTTTTGACCTCCCCTTTCAATGTTTTTTCCCCTAATTTTGAAAAATGTCTACGTCGAAGGGTCGACGTTTTGACTATTTATGTTTCGAGAAGCCCTCCGACCCACCCAGCCACCGCGAAACATCGAACAGAACTGAAAGAAAAACTTTTTTCGTTGCGAAACGTACGACCATTGTATTGTAATTAAAAATCGCCAGTTACATTATTCAGATCGGTACGCACGCGGTTGACGCGTACGCGTCAAGTTTTTTGACCCTTTCTAGTGAGCTTGGTTTTGATCCTCGCCAAACCCCCACCAGGAACTTCCCCCAGTAGAGCCCCAGTGACGTGGAGGAACAATTAAAGAGACACAGAGTTTGTACTTTTTCCTCACTGAAGGAAAACAATTCGCATAATTTTCTTCCTCGTTTTGTGAAACATTTATGTTATACCTAATTGTCGCAAGAAATCTTCTCTCCAATTTCGTATTAGAAAAGAAATAATTTTCTACGTAAATATACATATATATTCTTGTCGCGGTTTTGCTAGACAAACTATTTTCTACCAAATCGTATATTACAAAGAAGTCTAGGTTGGAGCGAAAAAATAAATTTTTAAAATAGGCTTTGTGGGGCGGGGGGCACAAAAGTTGCCATTACCCTCCAATAAGACATTTAAAAAACCCAAAATGTCATTACGAACAAATTAAAAAAATTAAGAGTTTCTCAGTGTTGGGCAAGTTGATTGAAAATTTTTTAATTTGTTGTGTACGAAACAAAATTTTTCAATTTTTTTGGCAAAGTTTATGAAAGTTAATAACCTTAGGCGGAAAAAGTAAATAAAAAATGCAATTTTGTTAATTTATACCTAAAGTTGCAAAAAAATATTTCCGTTTTTCATACGCGATGCTCTTTTCAATAAACTAAGGAAACACATGAATATTTTTGAGTTTTGAACAAAATTTTTTTTCTATTTTCTCAGACCCTGAAACATTAGCCATTTTTACACAAGATCCGTGAAACTCAATTTTACTGCCATAAAGAACTCATCATTTCTATTTAGAATTAGCTATATAATACGAATGAATAATTACTTTTCAAATATCACCCGCTAAGTCAGTTTGATAGGTTTTTCGAATTTTTTGTGCTAATTATGATCATTTTGCCGGGTATTTAATAATGTTTCCTTGATATAATTCAATTTAATTTGTTATCATTAATAATATTTAATGTTTCCAAAATATGAAAAACTACTTTCTACTGATAAACTAAATGTTTACATAAATTGGTTAGAAAATTTAATCTTGTTTTTAGCAATTTTCTCTTAGAAGATCATCAGAAAATCGCGGTTGTTTTCAATTTCTTAAACTTCTTTTCAACTGTTCAGTTAAAGCGAAGCAATAGTAAATTATGTTTAACAGAAATAATTCTTCAAACCATTTATTATTCTTATTTATAACAATATTCTCTCTGAAAAACCAACAGTTGGTTTTTCTCCTTCGTCTTGAACGTTCTCCAAAAATGCCGTACGACAGTTTTGTATTCTTTGTATATTTTTACTTATCAACCTGTTTTTTATCTAAAATCTGACTATTTAGATTGACTAAGTGTTAGTTTTGACAATATTTTGACAATAAATTATGACTGAAGAGGGTCCAAATTGTTGGCCGGAACGTCTAAAAATTTCTAATTGTTGATTCTAAGTGATTGCCAGTGAATTCAAGTGATTTCAGGTGAACACATGGCTGCAGGTAAATTGAGTTATTGCAGGCACCTGGGAGTGATTGCAGATGATTGCATCTGTTTCTTTGTGATCGCAAAAAATAGCACGTCATTTTGAGAGATTAAAAGAAAGTGAATGGTGATTTCAGTGGATTGCAAGCTAAATACTTAGTGACTGCACTAATTTCAGGAAATACAATCTGAGTATAGAGTGATATCCATTGAATGCAGTGACTGCAGGCGAATTGAATGATTTCAGGTGACTGTTAATGATTGAAGATGATTTCAGGTAATTGCACGTGATTGCGGAGCGATTACAACTCATTGCACGCTACTTCATTTTACTTCGCATGATGCCAAATAATATCAAGGTTATTCCAAGATGCTTTCAAATGTATGTATGAATACCATTAAGCCATTTCCCTTTCGGTGTAGGCGTGACACTACCCGATTCGGGTAGTGTTTCTAGGTGGATAGTTTCTTGTAGTAAATAACTACAAGTGTGGGCTCACCACACATACGACGAGCCAACAGCACGCAGTATTCCCGAACGGTCACCCATCCAAGTACTATCCGCGCCCAACACTGCTTAACTTCAGTGATCTAACGAGAACTGTTTTTTTCAGGGTGGTATATTTATCATCATTATTAATCATTTATTATAAATCTAGAATGATTGCAATAAAAGTACACTGATTGTAGGACCATGTACTTCCTGGTAAATAAAAAATTAAATTCCAAAAAATATTTAATCACTTCGTTTGTAAACATATTTTTTCCGACTTAATCGACCAAAGTCTTTTCATGAGACTATAAGAACAAAAATCAAAATGAAAAAAAAATTGATAGGAAACTTCCGTTAAGCAGGTTAACTATATTTAATAACAGAAAGTAAGTTGGCTTAATGGTATATTGGTAACAAGAGCTTGAACTTCTGGATGTTGGGAGTTGGAAAAAGGAAAAAAATTTGATTCAAATGTGGTGAAAATTTCTTATTTTTACATTTTCAACTGTATTTAATTTTGATTTTTAATTTGTTAAATCAATAATTTGTGTACATAAAACTTTTTATTAATGTTACTTCCAAATTCATAAAAGTTGAATGAAAATGCGCGATTGGACATTTTTGTAATAAATCGTGAAAAGGAGAATTTATTGAGTAAAATGAAGGTAAACAGCAAGGAAAAAAAGTATTTTCTATCCAACCTACATGGGTGAGTAAAAAATACATTTCGATTACTCGTGACGGATGCTTTTTGTGCTGTTAACACCATGTTGTTCCAGAATTCCGTATTTTTCTTCTCAAAATCTGTATATGCGTCCGTTTTTTACATAGAAAATAAATTAACTATATAGTAGATGCAAAATGTCAATTAGTTAACAATTCTGAAGATCTCACAAAGGAAATGACTGTGGTTTGCATTTTTTTTAATTGGCTCCAAGATTTTTAAATCCTGGTCAAGTTAATGAATAATGTAGGAAAATGTTTTTTCATCAACCGGAGAAAAAAGATATTAACTTGACAAAATTTAAATAATAATTAGTATCTATTTACAAACCTTTTTTTCATTCTATTATCATAGTACATGCAAGAGTTATTTACTTATGAGTAACTCATAGAGTTTAGTTATAGTGGAATTTTGACATTTTTTCAACGTAAATAATATGATAATTAATTAGTTACAATATTAACATTCTTACTGAATGACTGCCTACAATTTGAATTGTTTAAATTCCAAGTAAATAATAACTTATTTAAATTCTTCTCAATGAGAAACTGAAATAAACGCAAAATTGTTTGAAGCTTGAGCTAATGATATATTATGATGCTTTTTCAAGGTGTGACATTTTGAAAATTTTATAAAAAATTGGGAAGTTTAATTAAAATTGTAAACTGACCCTTATCAAGTAGTTACAAACGAACTTTGTTAGTGTATTAACTTGTTAAATTAGGATTTTATTTTCAAATTAACTCCATGCCATTGTGACACAAAAACGAACTACAAACACCTAAAAACATTCCACTATAATTCTCGAAAAAATTTTAATCAGACTCTCTAAGACAGAAATGCAGCGATATATTCCAGGATTTATTATTTAAGTTATTCCAACTCTTGAAGTAGACTTAACTAAGAGCTTCAACTTTGTCAGGTTTTAAAATTTCGTGTAAAATATACCATTGGGATTACAGGAACCTTCATTTTTAAATATATTATCATTATTACAAAAGAAATTTGCCCGCAGCGTGGGCACATTCTCATTACGTTTCGAACGCGCGGCTCGCAAGTTTGAGCGCAAGTTTGAGCTTCGCGCTCGATAATGTATTTACATTGCGCTACGCGCTCGGTCTTCTCATCGATATGAGAATGTAAAAATAAGCACCAGACTGTCATATTATGCTAACAATATTTTTTAAATGATAAAAAAAGCAAAGATTTAGTTAGAGAATGTTTTTATGGAAATATGGATTTGAAATAAGGGTTAAATAATAGAAATATATATGTTTTCTAACTTTATCAGTGAGTACATCACATATCTCACATGCTGTGAAATTATGTTTTTAATTAGGATCTTATTTCTGTACTCTATAGAGTACTGAAATAAAAAATTCACTTCTCAGTTCTTGAAGCTGTTCGCTTGCTTAATAGTCGTAAATAATTACTAGAAAGTTTTTTAATATGAAATATTTACTTAAAAATTTTATCACTTCGTTCAATATAAATTCTCGTTGAGGTCGAAATCGTATGATAATTTCAATTTAAGAGAAGATTAAAAATTTTAAAGAAGAATTGAAAAAATATTAAATTGGCTCTTACCAAAATAACGAAATTTTACATTACCGTGTGTCACAGAAAAATGTATTTCTAAATAATTTTTAGGTCGTTCTAAAGACATTTTAAGCTTTCAAGAAAGCGAAAAGGCAAAACCTTTGTTTTTCGAGTATCTAACTTAAAATTTCGTTCTACACTGCAAAATTTTATTTAAGCTTAAGGGTCTGATGCATTATTCTGATAAAAAGCTTAACATTTTTTTATAAAAACCTAATACCTCCGGACACTGAAAAAAACTCGAAAATTTAGCCTGAAATAAATAAAGAATTGATTTTTTTTAATAACCTAATAGTCATAAAGGAGATTTTGTATTATTAATGTAGAATTTTTCAGTCTTTCAGGTTATTTGTCATCTTTTGATAAGAATCTGTATAAGGGAGGGTATTTTTAAGTATTCAAGAATTTTTATCGATTTCTTATAGACGGTTCGATTATGCCTTCAGTGGTGATTGTTGTTCAGTTGTTGCTCATAAATACTCTAATATAGATAGTTCAAAACTCTTTGAATGGGGTAAATTTACAATTAAATTTAGGGCCCGTGCAAGCATTACCGGGCAAATTTGTAGAAAATAGATAGTATCACCGCAGTAACACACACCCCTCAAGTCACGAAATCAGATTAGATATAAAAATTCTTTGTGTTTCCGAAAAAGGAAGCACTCTGTAAAAAGACGTATTGACTAGTTTGAACTAGTTTTTATTAAATTCCTGGTTTGAATGGTGTATTTTAGTTCAAAGTTTCTAAAAAGCATTATTCAAAACACCAAAAACTGATCATATCTAAATTTTCATACAAAAGTTTCAGTTAACTGTTTAGCGTTTAGACCATTACATGACGGGTTTAACCGTCAACGATTGTGAAAATTTTCAAGGAGAATAAACAGAAAGTTATTAAGTGTAAATATCTTGAACTATTTTCCCATTCCGTTGTCTACATATGTACATAAAAAGATAGTATATAATAGGGAGCCGATTTCTGAAAAATCAGCAGTTGCCCTCTATGAAATTGTAAAAATGTCAGTTTTATCTGTCTAGAAAAAATGGAGTCTCTTTTCGGTGCTATTGTTGTCCTCTTTGTGATTTTCTCGAATTATAATGGTAAGTATGATAATAATAGTTCTTATTCTTCAAATACTTGGCAAATTTCGATCCTCTATCAACATCTAGATAGTGTGGATCAGATGTCAGTATAGTTATAGGGAAAAAGTGGATAATGCGGTGCAATCGCTTTTTTAAAAATCTGATTATCATGAACTAGTGAGGTTTGGTTTTGTATATGCATTTATGATTGCAATATGAAATAGTGCAAAAATAGGGTTAATTAAGTTAATTGTATAATTTTCAAGGTGACTTGTTTGTTTTTTGTGTTTCTTATCTATTATGACAGTTGCGGAAAAGTCATTGAAGCTAGTATTATGCTCTAAATGTATTCAAACTTCATTAGCGTCTCATTTCAATAGTATACACAAGCGGTTAATGCGGGGCGGACGATCATTTCAATGGCAAAATTTCGAAATATTTAATATTGTAAGTTTATAGCTTTGGATGCTAATGAATATAGATGCATTAACCAACAGGCAGGGTAAGTCGGGTAAGTTGGCACACGTGAACTTTTCTGCAAGACTTAATAATTAAGTATTTTAATTGATATAGATTAGGTTTTTCCTAATAATAAAGCAAAGCTAAGATACTGATCTACGAGTTACATAATTTGCCATTCCATTATCGATTATATGGGGAGGGGTTGGGGTGTATAAAAAGCGTCATTATTGCGTTTTTCTAAGTCGAACTCAAAATTTTTTTCCGGGTTTGAGTAGGCACTCGCCAAGCTCAGATGCGTTTTTCTCGAACAACGAGTTTCCCAAATCCCAGCTTCAAAAATGCCCTGGTGACTCTTTCTTCAACTCATAGAGTTTGCTTTGGACATAAAATGCCAGGAATTTATCCAGTGCTCTCAATCCGGTTACCCAACTATACTACGCATGTGATGCATCGGCAGACTTATTGGCTGTAAATAGCGCGCTTTTATGAAACTCTTACATGTGTGAATAAATTTTTTATAATAAATCATCATTGTGGAAATAAGAACAAGTATTTTTCAGATTAGAAAATAGTCTTTTAGGGTTTACGGTGAAATAATTATTTCATTGTACTCTTCACGAATAAATTATTGACTTGAAATTCAAAAGAAAGAATACCTTATTTCACTCATGTAAATTTTGAACCATCCATATTGCGTGATCAACGTGCACATATATTTTCTGTAGAATTATATTTATGAGAATATCTAGAAAGCACCTTATCTTCAACTATTTTCAAATGAATTTGTAACATTCTAAATTCATTCATCTTCTTTGTTTTTTCACAGTCATATCATCAGATCTGAAATCCAAAGGCAAAAAGCCATGGAGTTTAAGAGTTACCCAGTATGGTCAATGGGCAATTTTTAATGAGCATACTGGACGTTTCGAAGATGATCATCTCCAGCGGCGCACACGAGTGAATCATCAAGATAGCCCTAGTCTTCAACCAAACGCTCCAAACTTCCAGAATAATCATCAATACTTAACACCCAAAAGAACTCATCCACATAATCCTGATGGGACTCATGTAGTTTTGCCTAATTTTCAACAAAATCATCAGAATGAAGGCAATAATCATGAATCTTCAATACTCCATGGAACTTCTGTTTATGAACCTCAATATCAATTACTCAATGGGAATTTTGAGCACAATCCTGAACATCCCATACTGTCAGAACATCCTGTAGAACAGCAAGGACCTCCAAGAGACCCTGTTATTTCTGCACCTATGCCTATTTCTGAACAACCAAATTTTCACGATAATCATCCACACACTGATCACAAAGAGTCTGGAGCAACTGAGGCTTACCAGGTATATCAACAATTTTTTGGTCAACATCCTCATTCTCTACGTAGTGAGAGTTATTCTGGATCTTCTAGCTCTTCTGGTTCTTAAATGTCCTCTTGTGTTTAAAGTATGAATCATGACACAAATGGAATTTCCTCTCAAATAAGTGTTCAAGGGAATTTCCTATTGTAACAAAATAAATCTTTTTGCAGCAAAAATTATCTTCATGCGACAAACTTCACCTAATCTTCCAGCCAAATAATTTGGCTTCAATAAAAAAGATATTCACGTGGTTCAAAACAGGCAAGAGAACGATGTTTTTGATTCAGGACAACTTCTTCTATGAGTGACAATTGTACATATTTTTTTAAATACAGATATTATTAACTGAAAATATTGTACTTGTGACATTTTATTCTCTATGACATTTGTTTATAATATAATATAGCAGAGGTGATGAAAAATTCAAGCTGACCTTATTGCAATCGTTTTTTCAACATGATTGGTGATCTAAAAACTCTAAATTTACTCTCTAGAAAACAGACTTATTCAACTACTCAAACATATTTCGACTGAAAACTCCAAGAAAAAATCAGTCTTTCCTGCTGATAGAATAATAATCGATTTACTAGGTGAATGAGTCCATATAGCTGACTGAAACGATAAGTCACTTGTTATGACTGATTCGCCGCATTGTTTGAAACAGTCAAACACATTTTCAAGAAGGATTGAAATGTGTTTTAATTAAATCAAATGCTTATATGGAGTGCCTCAAATAATTATCCAGAAAGATTATTTGAAAAATTTTCCTTTTTTTCGAGAAAAAATACATTCTTTTATCATTTCATTATCGATCTCCGAGTTGTTTTTGTCTGTTTAATTCAGAAGAATCATCGGATATTACTTACAAAATGTATAACATATGAGAATTCTTGATAACAGTAACAGATTTCTAAAGCCATTGAATGATTTAGAGATTCCATGATGTTTTAAAGAATATTATCAAAAATTCCGAAAACTGATGTTATCTTGGTAAATTGTCATAAAACTGTTAGAGCTTCTATGACTTGCCGTATAGCTTTATCAGATTGTACACATTTCCAAAGATATGGAACACAAATATATTAAGCGTTAATATGCTAATCTGCTATTTCGATCCCGTTATTCTAATATGAAAATTATGCGTTAGTTGTTCTCTAGTAAATTCTATAAGAGTTAGTTATATCTGTATCTAAAAGGAAAATGAGGTTGTTTTTTGGTGCTCTCGTCGTAATCTTGATGCTTTTCTTCAATTATATTGGTAATTATAAGAAAAATAGTTGTTTTTCAATTATCATAAATGATCAAACAAGTGTGGTTGACTGAAGATATCATATTGACTAAGCTTCTTACGAAAAATTCCGTAATAGTAGACAGTCCGTTATAAATACATTTTGAAAATTGCCAAGTGATAAATATTGTTCGCCTTTTGACAGAGATATCATCAGGTATGAGCTCCGAAGACCAAAACTCACGGAATATTCAACTTTCCGAGAGTGGCTTAATTGTATTTTCTAATGAGCATACTGGACATTCTGAAAGAAATCCTCCTCGTATACCGAGTCATGGAAACACAGATGTCGAACGCAAACCTTGCCCCCCACCTAGAAATCGTAAACGACGTATAGATCGTGAAGCTAGTTCTAGTTCTCTACAGAACAATCCAAATACCCACAATAATCAGCTACCTCCTCTACCCCATGAGATATCTGCATATGATGAACCTCTAACACTCCATGGGGTTCCTGTATATAGTCCTGAATATGAATTACTCCGTAGGAATCATGAGCTTAATCCTGAATATCCAATACTGACAGGACATCCTATACATAAGCCTATTTCTCAACCAAGCGATCCAAATTTCCATCACAATCATCCACACACTGAATCCAAAGAGTCAACAGCAACTGAAGCCTACCGTATATATCGAGAACGTTATGGTCCTGGAGCTTCTGGGTCTAAAAATCCAAACTAGTTATTTTAGTTGAATGAGAACACTATATTTTGAAACCAATATACTGTTGTACATGTAACAATAATAATTGAACACACGTGCTTATGATAATCGCCAACTTTAAATGCGTTTCTCTCAAAAAATTGTTTCTTGAAACTTTCACAGTGACACACAGTGGGTCCGTTTTTAGCATTCCAGTGAACTATGTTTCACTAATCAGTCAGTGAGAATTCACTTAATGATCATTGAAAACGCGCACTGATTTGGTTCAGTGACACACTTTTGAAGGATTCAAATTTAGAGAGTAAGCGTTTACAGTTTTCTAATGCAAACCTTTCGTACTTGAAAATGATGTTCGTATGTAATTTTTTGTTGTTTCAGCCAGTATTTCCTGAAGATATTTTATTTTAATGATCTTATCCTAATAATCAATTTTGTTTATTATATACACTACTGCCGGATCTTATCGGACCACTAAATGGGTGACCTATTAAAAATTATCCTTAACTTTAAAAGATGATTACGCCGTCCACAATAAGGATAAAAATATTCTTCCAGACCATTAGAAAGCTCATTAAATTCTGCGTTAAATGAGCCCTAGATGAAGTAATTTCGTCGTGTGGATATTGAATTATCATATGAGCCAGACAAAAATAAAATTATAATTTCTAAGGAATTTTGTACTTCAGCTTCAACACTTGAACGATAAGCCACTTGAAATGATTGATTTGCAGTGAAATTATCAGCCTGTGTGCTTTATAGAAAAATGTATTTAGAAACCATTTTTATGTCGTTCTAAAGGCATTTAAAGTTTTTAATAAAGAAAAAAGGCAGAGCCTATGTTTTTAGAGTATTTAATCTCAGCAGTAAAATTTCTTCCTAAACTGGATTGTTCTATTTAAGCTTACATTTCAGATGTATTATTATAATGAAAAATGTGTACCAAATTTTTATAATTTTTCTCATTAACACCTAACCCCTCCGGACGTTAAGCAAGAACAACTCGAAAATTGACCCTGAAATAAATAAAGAATTTACTTTTTCTTGAAAAATGGGTAATATTTCGAAATAAACCTATAATATTTCAGTAAACTAGGAGGACATTTTTTATTATTAATGTAGAATTAGCTGGTCTTCCTAGTTGTTTGTATATTTTTTCATTAGAAAATGTATAAGAGAGTCCATTTCTAATTATTCATGCATTTTAGTCGATTTCTTTCAGGCAGCTCGATTGTAACTTCAGTTGTTATTATTGTTCTTGCTAATAAATACTCTAGTATAGATCCTTCATAACTCTTCAAATGGGGTAAATTTACAATTCAGTTAAGGGGCCGTGCAAGTATTACCGGGAGAATTTGTAGACAGTAGATAGTACTAACGCAGTACCACACACCCCTTGAATCTCAAAATCAGATTAAATATAGAAATTCTTTGTGTTTTCGAAAGAGGTAGCGCTCAGTAAAAAGACGTTTCGACTAGTTGAAACTGGTTTTTATTAAATTCTGTGTTTAAGCGTTTGAAGTATGACATTATTAAGTGTCAATATCTTAAACTATTTTTCCATTCCGTTCTCTAAATATGTACCTTCCTTCGTGATTTTCTGGATTTATAATGGTAAGTATAATAATAATAATAGTTTTTAGTATTTAAATACTTGGCAAATTTCGATTCTCTATCAATAATTAGATCATTTGGATCAAGTTAGGAAAGAAGGGGGTAATGCGGTGCGGTTGATTTTTAAAAAATCTGCGTATTACGAATACCAGGAATGCCGTTTCTGCCCTTCTGTTTTGAATCCACGATGAGGAAGCGAAAATACGTAGATTCCAATCTCTTTCACAGCCGATAGTAGCTGCCAAACGCAACCTGAAATAAATTAAAAACACTACTTGCATTCAACGCATTAAGAGCTCCAAAGCATCAAATTTGCAAAATCTGGTAGGATTGTGCATAACAATACATCACTTCTACCACAAAACTCTCGCTTCATTCAAATTTGATTAATCAAAATATATAAAATCATGATGATCAAATTGGAAATGTTAGTTTTCATCACAACTATCTGTGTATCAGTCAATCTTGACAACGTAAAATGCGACTAATACTGTTTATTTAAATGCTTTTAACCTCATTATTACTAAAAAAAATAATCATGCGAAATGCGCAAATTTGGAAGGGAATCAAAATGTTCTATTTCAAGGTAGAGTTGGGGTATTTCAAAGTATTCAGAAAAATATTGTAGCTACTGGGTAAAAAGAAGGATTCAGTTCAAGAGATGACTTCTTCTACTGTTATGGGTATACAAAACGCGAGGACAAGAACAGTATCGAAAAGAATTCAATAATTGTCAAGTCACCATTTTACAGAAATTTTTTGAATACTTTTCAATACAAGCCTTCTTATCGGGGATTTCTGAAAAATGAACAGTTGCCCTTTAAGAAATATTAAAGTGTCAGTTTTAGCTATCTAGAAAGAATGGAGTCCCTTTCAGGCACAGGAAAACGTCGATCCTCAAAAGTACGCCAAAATCGGTGTAGTTTTGAGTTGCAGCAAAAATGAGCTTCGCAGGCTCATTTTTGGGAATCTGGGGGAAATTCATAATTTTGAGATTGTTTCTTTCTCATTTCGTGTATCGTCGAGTATTGCGCCGAATTGTCATCCATCTGTCAAAGTGCTTTTGTTTTTCGCTATTTGGACGAAATAAATAGTAATGAGCGGGTCAGTTATAATAATAATTTCATAATTTTTAGTTGTTTTTTTGCATTCCACAGCACGTATTAATCACATAAAATAAAATTTGTACTTTGTGGTGCAAGTCTTATGTTAGTCATGACTGACATGATATCTAGACTCATGCCGGGATATCACGTTCAAGTCATGAATGACTGTATACACATTGAAGCCTAAGCACTTGAAGAATTTCCGATTGAAGACAATTAGGGAATTGTACTATATTATGTATATACTCACACGACGCCTAATTACCACGTCAGCACATTTAAAACGAAAAATTATCAAGTATTTTAATCTAAGTATATTGATATAAGTTTATGCTTTCGTTTCCTCAACATAAGTGGATCATATTTTAAAATGGAAATTATGGAGTATTCATCATATATATATATTTATAAATTGAAAAACAATTCCACTAAAATTGATTGAATGTAATTCGAATCCTACATATTCTATCATATTTTTCGTTAAGAATTAATCTTTTTTGGTCAAAAGTAGAACTACTTTGTTGATAATCCATTTTTTCGTTGAAGATTCATCATGTTAGTCAAAAATTTATATTTGATATTAAGTTGAAAATTCGTCTTTTTTGTTTGTTGACAATTCATTTTTTAGACTCAAATTGTAACTATTCCATTTTTCGCTGTAACATTCATAATTTTATTTTCAAAATGATCTTTTCTAGTTGAAAATTTGGTTAAAAATTCACGTATTTTGTTAAAGAATCTTCGGTTTTGGTAGAAAATTAATCCTCTTGGTTAAAAATTCCTTTTTCTAGTTAAAAATTCAACTCCTTGGTTAAATGATTTTGTTGAAAATTCATTTGATAGTTCTTGAAGATTCGTAATTTTTTTTATAGTATAAAATTGATCCGTTTTGGGTCGGAAATGCAACCTTTTTTTTTAAATGATTTGTTTTGTTAAGATTCAAATATTTTGTTGAAGATTAGTATTTTTAGTTAAATTTTACTGTTCTCTGTTCAAGTTGAAATCATTCTTGGTTGAAATATGCAACTATTACCGTTTTCGTTGAGAATTCGTCTTTTTTGATTGAATAAAAATTCAACTACGTGGTTGAAAGTTGAGCTACTTTTTTCAGTTGAAGATTTATGATTTCTGTTAGAAGTTCAATTATGTGGTTGTATATTACCTTTTTTAATAATAATTCAACGTTTTCGCCTAAAAATTCAGTTGTTATGTAGAAAATTCGACTTTTTTCATAGAAATTATTCAATGTTGTAGAAAATTATTCTTGTTGTTTGAAAATTAACTATTCAATTAAAAATTTATCTTCTCTGGTGGAAAACTACTTGGTTAAAAATTAATTTTATTTGTAACATTGACCTCCTTGCTTCAAAATTTAACTATTTGGTTGAACATTTTTTTGTTCTTTGCTAACCATTAATTTTGTTATCTGAAAATTCAAATATTCTATTTTTCGTTGAAGATTTTTCCTGAATACGTTGAAAATTCAAATAATTGATAGAAAATTTATGTTTTTGGTTAAAAATTCGTCTTTTTGGGTAGGAAATTCAATTTTTTGTTGAAAATTGAACTATTTTGTTGAAATCATTTTAATGAAAAATGAAACTGTTTTAATGTGAATTCGTCCTTTTTTATTAAAAATTCATATTCTCATGGTAGTAAAGTCATCTTCCTTAGTTCAAAAGGAACTTTTTTGTTGAGAATTTAACTTTCTTCTAAAATTGCAAATGACTTTATACACGTGTAAAGGAAATTAAATATGAATGTGTAAATTGAATGTGATAATTCCATCATTTTGTTATAGAATTAATAAGTACGTATTAAGTCTTATATATTGAAATTAATATACACACCGAAAAAAATATTTGGTGCTCAGTAAATGCATTTACTTGAATTTCATTTCTCAGCATTAAGAAAATATTCTTTCACAGAAGTAATTTTGTTTGAACCAGCCGTATATTTTGTTAATCTAAAGAAAGGAATTCTTTGGCTGTATTCTCTCAATTAAAATAAATATATCGTATATTCAAGCAAATGATTCCCTTGACTTAAATGTTCTAGATTCGTTAAAATTTGATTAGTCCTTCAAAGAAATATTTATTTGATTCAATGAGTTCGATTCTTTGAACTAATCAAGACGCATTTGAATCACTTAATTTGTCAATACATACTTGAATAAGTCTAAGGTTTTTTTGAGTAAAAGAAATAATTATTGAATTCAAAATACTATTATTTATGTTCAAAAAATATTCATTCGACGCAAATAGTTGATTCATTTATAACAATGGAGAATTTCTTCAGATGAATAAAATATTGTGTTTACATAAATATGAAGTGTTTTAGTTACATTACATTTTCCATTCTATTAGAAAAATTAAACTATTCATAATGGATAAGAATTTATTCCAACAAAATAATTATTTTGTTGAATTAAACATTAATTCATTTGGTTGGAAGACATTTTTCTTTCAATGTAGAATATCAAGGAAAGCCTACCATTCAACTGAAATGAATATATATTATATTGATGAATGTTCGCATTATTTGTTCTAATTGAATACTTGTTCAGATTCAATAAAAAAAATGGTACTTTTTTCAGTATACTGGTCCGTTTTTGCTGGAACCATTCCCCTTCCATTCGTTATTATTAAAAAATTTGTATAAAACCACTCTTAGCATCTCCGAGGGAGAATAAAACTCCTTTGCCTCCGTCAGTTTTTTTTTGTAGGATAAACCGTTTGCAACTCTCAGCGTTACAAACAAAAGTTATTTAAAAAAATTTACATATTCTCACAGTTGTAGTTTATATATTTTTGCTAAACAATTAGTTCTTTTTCACTATTGAATTAGGAAATACCTCGAATAATCGAATTAGTAATTTTTTACTATTCTTCAGTGGCCCACTTTTCGCTAATTAAATCTGTAAACTTTCACTAGCAATTAGTTAAGTTCTCACAATTTTGATTCAGAGAGGCAATAAAGTATCTTTTACATAAGAAAAAAGCCATAAAATAAATGAAAAATTCTTTAGACACTCAAGTCCATACTTATATAAGGCAAATGTGCATAATTAATTGGGAGTCCATTGAATACCTGTCATTTCAAAATTGTAAAACATTCTTATTTTTCTTAATTTTGTTCAGAGAATCAGAAGGCAATATTTTTTTACATTGAAGACAGGCTACGTCACGTTTTTAATTTCACAATGCGATTTTCTTATTATTTCAACAGAGTTGAGAGTGCTACATCATCGCGTTACATTATTTCCACGTTTTTAATTTTTATAAAATTGTTTTTATTATTATATACAGTCCTAACTGAATTTATTTATCAGCATCAAGGAATAAGTTGCTTTCCACTACTGAATTAGCAAATATCTCGCCCAAAACGAGTTATTAATTTTCTATCTCGTTTTCTACTATACTTTGGTGGCTGAATTTCATACTTATTCGAGTTGATGCTTATTCAAGGAAAATAATGTTTACAAAGTTTACTAAATTATTGCAATATTGATCTCATATTGACTCATTACATTTTTGAGATTGTAAACAACGCTTATTTTTCTTAACTTTGCTCAAACAATCAGAAGGCAGTATTTTGAAAATGGAAACAGACTACTCGTACTATCGGCGAGAAAGTTCGAGTCCCATGGCTTTGACGTTAAAGAAGTAATTAAGAAAAAATGGTAGTTTAATGAATGGACAATCAGTTTGAAGATCTAAACGTTGTACGTTAATGAGCCCGAAACTGATATGCCAAACAAAAATGTATGGCCTACAGACCTGAGAATCTGATAACAACTAAGGAAATTCGACAGATTTCAAAAACAGTGAACTTTGGAACATAGTTTTCTATTGAGAAAATAATAGGAAAAATCTGAAAAATGCATGGTGGGACTGTACTATCTTCAGTTCTAATGGAAATGATAAAGTGATTTGAATGAGAGGAAGTCAGTTAAACTATATATAATTATTCACAATGTTAAAGAAGTATTTGCTTCTTTTTCTCTACGCGTAAATTGTGATATTTGAAGATAGTTTTTTATATTAGAAAGCAAGTTTTAGAAGCCAGTGGGGTGCTTTTTGTTCGTGGGATTTTTTGCGAATGTTCCGACACTCGTCTTTCCTCAGCAAAACTTTAGAAGCATGTGTTGGGGGAAGACGAGGACGATCCCTTGAAAAAAGCCGCCCGCTGGCTTTTTACAGTTGTTTTCCCATATGAAGAACTCTTTTCAAATATCACAATTTGCACGAAGAGAAAAAGAAGCACAGACTTCTTCAAAATTGTCAATAATTACAGATAGCTTAACTAATTACCTCTAATTTAAATCGCTTCATCATCATCATTAGAACTAAAGATTATACGATAAACGAAGATAAACGAACAATTTGTTATGTTCTGCAAATTTTTTAACAGCAATTCGTTGAGAAATGTTTAAAGTTCCAATGTTTATTGTTCAAACGTTTAAGGCACTTTTCATCAGATTTTCGAGTCTGTGAACTACAACTTTTTTTTTTGCATATTCCTTTCAGGCTCACAAACTTACAGAATCCTAGGTGGAAACACACCACTGGCGCAGTACAGGCTCAGTACAGATTGCCAAAGTTCCAGTACTGGGCATCTGTACTGGGCCATTACTGGCCGGGAATATTCCGCCGTACTGGCTTGCAGTAAAGGAGCGGTACTGCACACCAGTACTAGATCTGTTTTGATAATAAGCCGCTGACGTAAGAAAATGCTGGAGTTAATTTCAAAAATTCTAAAAAACCATTCAATTGTTTTTAGGACCATTCATTCATTATCATACGACTGCACATCGTCTGAATACTATTTATAATTACAAAAGTGTGAATTTCAAACTTTTTGTTCAATTTTCACGTCCACTATTGCTATACTCTAAAGATATAACAAAAAAAAAGGTATTTAAAAAATAAATAATCATTGATTGCGAGTACTTTGTCTATGATTGTAAATGGTCCTGCTTAGAATGGATACATATATTACATTTTTAAACATTATATTCCAAATGATATTTCTAACGCTACAGACATCATATATATGCAAAATAAATGAACTGCTAACGGGAATATGAATGAAATAAATTTCAAATGAATACTTTGAATCGATTACAATTTTTCTTCGTGTAATATTTCGTTTTTTCGCGTTTGAGACTATTTCACAACTTTTGATAATGACATAAAATGTCATTTTTAATGGCCATTTAGGATTTCCATCGACGGAACTTAGAAATTTTATCGCGTACTTCGACAATTTTTTTAATAACGAATTTTTTTAAACTTTTATGTAATGTTTTCCTTTTTAGGTATTTTAGAATATTTTATAACGATAAAAAGTATTATCTATTTTAATTGGACTATTTAATAGCTATTTTGAAACGATCATTTTCAAATGAAATTTTTCTGAACATTTAAAATTTATCATAAAGATGGAACTTGATTTTTTTCCTGAAAAAAAATTGTTTCTGCGATATTTGTATTTATAGTTTTTCAAAATTTTAGAAGACATGAATCATATTTTTAAACGTATTATTTTCATTTTTTAAACATGTATACTGTCGGCATAGTACTGCCCCGATCGTGGAACCAGCCGTCCACCAGTACTGCGCGAACTGCCGATTATCTGTACTGGTGGCCAGTACTGGGCCAGTATTGCGCCGGTTGAGAACTCCGGCAGATTACTCTATTTTGCACCTGAGATGTTATCTCTGTTATGGCGCTGCATGTAACCTCGAATTTTGTTTGCGTACTTCAGGCGTAAAGTTATCTCGATCGACAGACTGCCCGTTGCGAGGTTATTGAATCTCCGCATTCTTGGTATATTCTTGGAAATTCAGATATACCTACTCCGAATTATATGTATATTAAATCGTATAAATAAAGTAAGTCGTCATTCAACAATATTCGGTATTTTTCCAGGGATTTTGTACAAAGTATAACATTATCAAGTGCAATACAGTCTGCGAAAACTATTGTGCAATAATAAGTGACGCTCTAACAAAAGTCAACAATTTCTCAAATATTCCAGCCGGCTCATAATCTATTCTCATTTCTCTTGTGTAAACCAACGCGATACATATTAGTTTTATTTCTTTTTGTCGTAAAAACTTATTTTTCCGTTATATTCTTATTGAAAAGAGTTATCTCCAAATTGCGCAATTCAGAGGTCATGGATGCAACCCGTGCAGAAATTTCGCCGTGGCCCCGACCGGGCCCAGACTCGTTCATATTGGGTCCTAGTCTGGAAATCAAGTCAGGGCCAGACTCATGATGAAACATGTAGCCACTGTGGAGCCATGTCTAGGGGCCTGATCAAACGCCCGATCTGCACCCGGTTTGGCCCCTATTAATTACCGGATTCTAGCCACATAATTTAATTCTTTATTAGGAATTAAAATGCTGCAAAATAATTATTACCGCAATATTGAACAAAAAGTCAAATTAATAGAATTTACCTTTATTTTGAATACAACTTTAAAGTAATAAGTTACATAATATGTAACATAATTCAAATTGTACAATCGAAAATTTTTTATCTAGTTCACATGCACAAAATTGAAAATTCTTGAAGACCTCCTTTACCAGCATCTTTTTTACGACCGTGAACTTCATGACCATTTCTTTGCTAAAATATTTTTGTTCATCAGTTTCAGAGTTTTGCGAAGTCCAGTATATTTTTTGAAAGACAAGTTCAGAGAAGCCTTCTGCATAACACATAAAATTCGAAATATAACCTTGAAATTCCAACTTTTCATTTTACAAAAAAAGCACTAAAGAGCGAAAAAATATCAAATATTATAATATTTGATTACTTAAATGAGGAAATCAAATGTTCAGGTTAGAGCTTGGGTCCAATAAAATACAAGACAATACAATGAAAAACACCATAAAATGAGTATTGAATTTACTTACTTTCGTTGCTTTCGTTTTCATCACGTCAATACGGAACGTTGCTGATTGCACGATGTTTAAGAACTCGCGGTGTGCTTCGCAATTTCGGCATTTATTATTATTATGTCTTATATTTCCAAATTCTGCTAACTAATTATAAATATATTATAAAATGTTCACAAACAAACAAATTTGACATGGAACAGAAAATAAAATTATTCCATCAATTGTTCTGCATGACGACGTGATGTCTACCTAAGACATCTGTTGAAGTAATATAATCATATCACAGAAAAAACTAGGAATAAAATTTGTTGCAGGACATTTTTTGGAGCGATAAAGTTTTTTCAGCCAACTTCGCGTCTTTCAAAATACATGTGTTTGTCATGGAATAAAAAAGAAAGTTTAACCGATATTTGTGTAAAGTTTATCCTGTGGAGTTAATTTTTGTTGCAGAGAATTTTTCGTCGGAAATCGATGTAAAGTTTGTCTTCTGTTTTTTCTGTGATATGGGTAATTCCACAGATTTGATTTTTCATTTCAGCCAAAATTCTGCTTGACCTTGTCAGCTATTTAGCTGGCGATTCTTTTCCGAATAGTTGGTACTCAAAAACAAAGTGCAATTTTCGTATCGTATAAGAAGGCAATTCATAACCGATTGGTTGCCCTTGATGATTTTTTATTAACAAAGGGAAAGTGTGGACTATGTCCTCTTGAAAATTGCAATTTTGAAACAACAATTCAGGGAGAGAAGTTTTCATTCGATCGGAAGATTTTTTTTTTTGCTTTCAAGAGATCTAACCTCGATATAGATATATAGTGTAGATATTTCATATTTTACTGAGCAAAAGATTCTGCGATACAACTGTGCAAACATGTCAATTTTGTTGAAATATCATTTGTTTGTGACTCTGTAAATTGTAAACAGTATTTCCTACAAAAAAACTGTCAGAGAGAACCAATTTTTATAGTTGCTCAAAGATAGTAACAATGATTTTATGAACAAATGTTGTCAATAATGAATGAAACTGTTTTAAAAAATTGTTTAAAGAAAACATGATCAATATTTTGGAAAAAATAACCAAGATAATCGTAATCAAGGGACTTTTTCTCATATTTTGTATAGAAGATACCTTGGGGATCTACTAGTTCATAGAGAAATGTTAATGGCGATTCGATTATTTCAAGAAATATTTCTTTGGCATTTATGTTCTGGGGTTAAATACAGCTGTGGAAGTTACACCCAACAAACCCAAGTTCGATTCCTGCTGGAGTTGGATTTTTCATAGATTTTTTTTTCCTGTTTCAAACTCATCAAGGTTTTAAATTATGCAAAATGTTTGCATTAAATATCTATAATAATAATAATAATCATAATTTGAGCTGGAAGAATTCATTTGAATCAGTGGGGTATTTTTTCTTCAAATATTGAAGAATTCGATGTGGGGAAATAGTTTTTGAGCCTATAAAACACTTTCTTGACTTTAAAATAAATTTTCTTCCATCAATTCGCATTTCATCAGTTTAGAGGAATATTCATTCCCGTTTATGGCACATCTATTTGGAACAATTAGTTATTTATTTGGTTTATACTGTATATTTTTTCCTTTACTTAACATTTCTTTGATTCAAAGAAATACTCACCTCCGACAAATAGGTCGTGTTTTTGAATCAAGCTATGTTAGCTTAATCCTATTAGAATTTCTTTGGCAGAAACAAATAATTTTTTCCATTCAAAGTTTCGAAAATAATCAGTTCTTTCATTTACTTTAGCCAAAAAAAATTTACTCAAGCAAGTAACCTTGCTTCAGTGCATAAGTATTGCAAATACACCAGAGTCTCACTATTTGAACCCGCGATCGCACGCGTTATATGAATTCCTAGAATTGCTGGTCCACACAGGTTCTCAGGGGGCAGGGCGATAGACGGCATGCACTGCTACCCAGTCAAGTAGATTGCGCAATATTATGGAACCGGTTCAGGCGGCCCTGACTGTTTACGTTTCGCTGTACGCGCTATATGAACAAGGCTATTTCCAGGCAACCCCCGAGATTGTTCATCTTTTAGTACTCTGATGTAAATTAAAAGTACTTTTTTTTTAAATCACTAATGAGCGCTATCAAATAAAGGAAAATTAAAAATAAGGTGAATATTATTTCAAGTAATTTGCTTATTATTACTATTATATTACAGAAATAGTACTAGAGAATAGAATCAAACACCCATATATAGCCATCCAGAAAATTAAAAAATTTATTTTCATCACTGAATAAATAGTACTGAAAAGTAATACCGCATACCTACAGTTTGATTTTTTCGTTAATCTATTCAATTGATTTTATTGCTATAGCTGCACGCAAAGAAACCTCAAATATATTTAAAACATAAAAGGACTGTCATTTCATAAATAAATGAGGTTATAATATATTTCTCAAATATAGCAATATAAACATGTATTGCGCATGTCCAGTTAAAGCTTGGTGCTAATCAGTACCATAGAATTTGCTATAAACGTGAACAATAATAATTAAAGAGCAATTTTTCTCTTTTATGAGGTTTGTCTGTGGGCCCTGATAGAGATGAAGGATTCAAATTTTTTATAGTTTGAAAAAGTGGACATGTTACAGTTTTGACTTTTTTAAGCTCAATTCTGTACAAATTTATATAGTTTTGCATTGTACTGCTCTCAGTCAAATTTCTTTAAGATCGGTAAAACGAAAAAAGTCACTTGAAATTACCGATTTGCAGTAAAATTATCAGTCTGTTTTGACCCATAAATGAATAGCGTAAATTACATCAGGTTTCTTGCGTATATTACGTTCGAAGTTTTTTACACTAAGTAAATTGTGCCAGAGTGGGGATTTTATATGTATAATACATATTTTACATCATGTAAAAACATGTAATTTTCGTAAGAAACCTCGAGTGAAGCGTTACTGCAGCACCCTGGTTAAAACGTATGTTATCAATTATCAATTATTGCCTCATTAAATTATAATTCAATATATTTAAGAAAATGAATGTTGATTCCAACCTTCATCACTTCCGAAGCAGAAATTCCAAGGATGTTTATTCTACATTTATATTATTTTATTTTACACTTTTATTACACTATTTTAATTTTCAACTATACATTGAAATAAGAATAACCAAATGTAAATGTTCAATTGTATTAAAAAAATAATAATTTTCTATAAAAAAAACTTGCCATAAAGGAAAAGTGATGTGTGTTGGAAGAAAAACAATTTTTCTCATATGCAAAAAATGGTAAAAATGTATATTTAGGCTTAATTTTAATAAATTGAGAAGGCAATTACGTGAAGAAATAAAAAAAAGATGAAAACAATATGTAATCAGATACTGAAATATTTCCACATTTCTGTACTTGAAGCAGTTAATTTGCGTAATATTCGTGAATAATTACTAGCATGATTTTTCAACTATAGACTATTTATTTAACAGTTTCATCACTTTATGTGATCTGAATTCTCGTTTCAGTCGGAATCGTATGATACTTTCAATTTAGAAGACGATAAACTTAATTCCAAAGAATAATCTTGAAAAATGTAGAAACAAAGATTTTCAATAGATAAATAATATTATATTTACTTTCACTAGAATAGTCAAATGTTACATTACACTGTGTTATAAAAAATGTATTCAATAACGATTTCTCTGTATTTCTTAAGAAATTTCAAACTTTCGAGAAAGCAAAAAGGCAAAGCCAATGTTTTTGAAGTATTTAACTTTGGCAGTAAAATTTCTTCCTATACTCGAAAGTTTCATTTAAGCTTAAAGGTCAGATGCATTATTCCTATGAAAAAAGTTTACCAAATTTTCATAATTTTTTCATAAAAACCTAATACGTCTGAACATTAAGCAAAATCAACTCGAAAATTGACCATGAAGTAAACCATGAATTGATTTTTCCATGAAAAATAGGTAATATTCCGAAAAAAGGTCTTTTTCAGATTCTAGGTAAAATTTAGACAGACCTCAGATCTTAGTTAAATATACGCCTTCAATAATTAAATTTACTCAGAGAACAGTTTTCGTTATCAACCTACAATTTTTCAGTCTTTCAAGTTATTTGTACATCTGTTTATGAGTATCTATATCAGAGATTCTATTTTTAATTTTCCATGAATTGTAATCGATTTCTTTTAGGCGGTTCGATCATGACAGCATTTTTTCTTGTTGTTGTTAATGAATAATTTAATATAGATCATTCTCAACTCTTCAAATGGATTCAATTTACTGTAGGGGTCGTTTAAGTATTACACAGAAAAAACAGAAGATAAACTTTACATCGATTTCCGAAGAAAGATTCGAAGTTAGCTGAACAAAACTTTATCTCTATAAAAAATTTCCTGCAACAAATTTTATTCTTAGGTTTTTCTGTGTAATGGGTGTATTTGTAGAAAGCAGATTTAACTACAGTCAAAACGTAATTGTACCAAGCGCTTGTGTGAAAAGTCGAAGTGTTTTTATATTTAAACTAATTTTGAGTTTTAACTGGTGCGGGCTATGGTTATATAGTATTACCGATGTACCATATAATATTTCAATCTCGAAATCAGATTGAATGTAAAAATTCTTTGTGTTTTCAAAAAAAAAGGAAGCGCTCGATAACATTGACCTAATTTAGGAGAGTTAGTTCAAGTATATTTTGAACTAGTGTTTATCAAATGCTAGTTTTAATGTACAGTTCGAAGACTCTAAAGAGCATTATTCAAAACATCAAAAACTGATTATATCTTAATTTTCATATTAAAGTGCAAGTTAACTGTTCAGCGTGTAAATATCTTTAACTATGTTCCCACTTCCTTCTCTACATATGAACATAAAAAGATAGTATGTATACCAGGGAGTCGATTTCTGAAAAATCAGCAAATGACCTTTACAATATTGTAAAAGTGTCAGTTTCATCTATCTAAAAAATGGAGCCTCTTTTCTGTGTTCTTGTCGTGATCTTTTTGCTCTTCTCGAAATATAATGGTAAGTGAAATAATAATAGCTCTTATTCTTCAAATACTTGGCAAATTACCCGCTTCTCCCCTATGTGTACCAGGAGATTATTCTCAATAAACATGGTGTTTGCTTGTCTACTTTCAGTGCACATATGTTTTCTGTAGAATTATATTAATGAGAATATCTAGAAAGCACCTTGTCTTTAAATATTTTCAAATAAATTTGTAACATTGAAAATTCATTCATCTCTTTTGTTTTTTCACAGAAATATCATCAGGTATGATCTTCAACGGGAAAAGCCATGGAGTTTAATAGTTACCCAGCATGGTCAATTGGCATTTTTTAATGAGAATACGAGACTTTTCGAAGATGATCATCTGCAGCGGCGCCAACATGCGGTTCATCAAGATAGTCCTATTTTTCAACTAAACGCCCCAAATTTGCACAATAATCAGCAATCTTCAACGCTCCATGAAACACATCTATATAACCCGGATGGGACTCTTGTAGTTTTGCCTAGTTTCCAACAAAACAACCAGAATGTCGGCAATTATCGTGAACCCTTAATAAACCCTATCAGTCCTGCACATATGCCTATCTCTGAACAAACAAATTTTCACGATAATCATCCATACACTGATTACCAAGAGTCTGGAACAACTGAGGCTCACCAGGCATATCAACAATTTTTTGGTCAGTATCCCCATTCTTCACGCAACGAGGGTCATTCTGAATTTTCCGGTTAATAGGATTTCCATTTGTCCCAAAATGAATATGTTTGCAACAGAAATTATCCATATGCGATAAACTTCACCTTAACTTCCAGCCAAATAATCATGTTTGTATAAAAAAGGTTTTCAAGTGGTTGACAAAAAAAAGCCAGTGGACGTTGTTGCTTTTATTTCAAGGAGAGTTCTTCTTTAAGTGAAAATTGTACATATTTTTTTAAATACAGACGTTGTTTACTGACAACATTGTGTTTATGATATCTTCTTTCCAATAAAATTTGTTTATTATACAATATAGTAGAGATCAAGGCAAATTTATATTAACCTTTTTTCAATCCTCTTTTCTTCATGATTGGTGATGTAAACTCTAAATTAAATCCCATAGAAATCTGACTCATTCAATTATCCAAACATATTAGGACTGAAAAATCCAAAGAAAAATCAGTCATTCTTATTGATAAAATAATCGATTCAATAGATGAATCAGTTAATATTGCTCACTGAAAGAATAAGTCACTTAATCTCACGTAAATGTTCAAATGTATTTTTAAATAAATCAACTGCTCTTATGAAGGTTTCGAATCAATTATCCAGAAGGTATTTTGAAATATTTCCTTTTTTCCAAGAGAAAATAGATTCTTTTATTATTTCATTCAAAATCCTGAGAACTAATTGTACCTTTGTCGATTGTCATAAAACTGTCAGTTAAACTTTTATGCTTTGCTTTATCGGATTGTACACAATTTCAAGGATACAGAACGCAAAATAAATTCAGCATAAATATACTTATCTACTATTCCGATTCTATTATTTACGTATATAAATTGAACAACTGGTAAGATATTAGCGAGCTGATATCTAAAAAATCATCAGTTGTTCTCTACGAAATTCTAAAAAAGTCCGTTATATCTAAACCTGAAAGAAAAATGAAGTCCTTTTTTGGTGCTCTTGTCATCTTCATGTTTCTCTTCAATCATATTGGTAATTATGAGAACAGCAATTTATTTTTTAATGATCATGAATGATCGAACAAGAGTGATTTACTCAAGGTATCATATCAATTAAGCTTTTACAATTTTCAAATAGGCACTGTCTGATATTACGGAATTTTTCCTAAGACTAACCAGTCAAGTACAGCGATAAGGCTTGTATCACGACATTTTCCGTAATACTATCTTTTGATGTGTTAAAAGTAGGATAGCCTTACGGAAAATTGCATAATATTATACAGTAAGTTTTGAATACTTGTTTTTATATTGATAATTCATGAATACCGTTCGTATTTTGATAGAAATATCATCGGGTATGGACTCCGATGGAATGAACTCATCAAATATACGACTTTCCGAGAGTGGCTATATTGTATTTTCTAATGAGCATACTGGACGTTCCGAAAATGATCCACTCCCTACATCTAGATATAATAACCCAGGTGTCAAAGGAAAACGTCCTCCTATACCTAGAAATCAAAACCGACATGTCGAAGAATCTTCCGCTACACCAAGAAGTCTTAAACGACAATTTCATCAACAAGCTAGTTCTAGTTCTTTCCAAAACAATCCAAATATCCACAATAATCAGCTACCTTCAAATTTGCAAACTGATCATGAACCTTTAATACTCCAAGGGATTCCTGTACATAGTCCTGAATATCAATTACTCCGTAAGAATCATAATCTTAACCCTGAATATCCAATACTGACAGGCTATCCTATAATTTTTCCTAATTCTCAACAAAATAATCCCAATTTTCGCCATAATCAGCCACACATTAGGCCCAAAGAGTCACCAGAAACTGAAGCTTACCGTATGTTTCGAGATAATCGAAGCCAATCTCCTAATCGAACTCCACGTCCACGTCCAACAGCCTTGAAAGATTACCATTTGTATAAACAATTTTTTGGCCCTGGATCTTCTAACTCTAATAAGCAAAACTAATAAAACTAATAACACGTTCGCCAATTTTAAATTCGTTCCTATCAAAAAATGGTTTTTCGTATCATAAACTCCAAAATTCTCACAGCGTTTCTCTTTATTCCAACAATATCGGCTATTTTCATAAATATCACAATAATGCAACACATAATCCATTCGAATCAACGAGATTTCACCGAAAATAAGTGAGTAGTCACTACAATTTCAGTGGGTTTTCACTGATTTGTCAGTAAAAAAGTGACTGAAATTCCAGTAAACTATATTTTCCTGATCCACCGGTGACAATTCAATCAATTATCAGTGAAAATCTTTACTGATTTGAAACTGATTCGAATTTAGAGAGTTAGCTTTTTTACGTCACAATGGTGGCTATTGTAAACAGCCTTTTAATTTCAACATTGATATTTACAATTTATGTTTTTTATGTAATATTTTCTGAAATGCAGACATTAATTACTGATAATATTGTATTATAATTATATTTTCTTATTATTTAAATTTGTTCATTATATAATATAGTACAGGTCATGAAAAATTTGTGTTGAATTTTTTGAAACTCCCTGGATTCTGACATGTGAAATAATCGAAAATAAATACTTTTGGAATTCGAAATCGCTACAACGCGGAAAAGTAGCGCATTGGGGTCCTAAAGAAGTGTAATTAATTTGGAATCGATCGACATGCAGCTTGGTTACCCGCGCTCGAAAAAAAGGTTTCAAAAATTTCTTGCTTGTAGAGTTCTTCAATTTTTTTCTACATACCTTGAGGTCAAAAAAGTCTTCTCAATTTTTTTCGGATTTTAATTAATAATTTTCTAAGAGATAATTCCTATATAATTTACCATTGTTTTCGGATTTTTTTTAACACGTTTTCAAATAGGAGGAGAGTTACTTGAGGTACATTAAAACTTTTCAGTGACAAAATTGCATTAGAAAAAAATCCCCAAGACCCACGAATCGAAATTGGCAATACAGCGAATTTTTGATTTTAGTATTTTGTAAACTTTTCTTCATAACTTTTAGTTGTACATTTTTGTGAGCATGCGTGGGTTTTTTAAACATAGAAATACACTAGACAAAAAATTCACAAGACACAGGAAACGAAATTAGCAATATATTGAATTTAAAAAATTTTGATTTTGGTATTTTATGAACTTATCTTTATAACTTGTAGTTTAAACATTTTTCTGAGCATGTGTAGGTTTCAAAACATAGAAATACACTATAAAAAAATCGACAAGACCTAAGAATTGAAATTACAGCAAATTTCAATTAAGATTTGTGGATCTTGCCGAATTTTTTGTGGTATATTTCTAGGCTTAAAAATTTCACACAAGCTCGAAAAATGTTATACTTATAAATAAAAAAATGATTCTGTTCACTAAAAAATTCCGAAATAAGAAAATTTGCGGTCATTGAATTTCGATTCCTGGGTCTTCAAGATTTTTTTAGTGTATTTCTATGTTCAAAAAATCCATATATGGTCAGAACAATGTTTAAACTACAAGTTATAAAGATAATTTCATAAAATACAAAAATCAAAATTTTCGAAATTCGCTCTATTGTCAATTTCGATTCCTAAGTCTTGTGGATTCTTTTGCTATTGTGTTTCTATGTTTAAAAAAAACAAACATGCTCACAAAAATGTTTAACTTCAAGTTATGAAGAGAAGTACATCAAATACCAAAATCAAAATTTTTTTAATTCGCTCCATTAATTTGTATTCCTGGGCCTTGATGATTTTTTTCTAGTGTATTTCTATATTTAAAAACCCACATATGCTCACAAAAATATTTAAACTACATGTTATGAATATATGTTCTTAAAATACCAAAATAAAACATTTTTCAATTCGCTGTATTGCCAATAACGATTCCTGGGTCTTATGGATTTGTTTCCTTTTGTATTTCTCTGTTTAAGGGTATGTGACACAGCCAAATACCTACATTGCCGACCTCACTTTTTCAATTTTCCGAATTTTTTTTTGAATCTAAGAACTTTTTTTGTAAATAAAATTTCGGGCTGAAACTTTGGAAAATGTATGAGAAGACAATAAACTACGTTTATGTACCTTATTCGAGGAAGAACTTCGCAAAAAATTATTTTCGAAGAAATTAAAACTCGGTGCATTTTTTGAACCTAAGAACTTTTTTTATAAGTAAAATATCGGCTTCAAACTTTGAGAAATGCAAGAGCTGACAGTAAAGTACGTTTATGTACATTATTTGGGTATAAAAGATGCAAAAAGAAAAATTCCAACTAAGTGTCAACTCCGGTTCCGCTTGCCAGTTCGGTCGGTATTTTTGCGATGGGCACGACAATGCGAAGTCTGGCGGCCACTAATCGAGGCTCTATCAGCTGACTCGTCTACATCTGAAATATGGGGTCCACGCTGTCAAAGATTGATGATCCGGTGTTCTTACAATAATATTTTTTGAAAGTTGTGTCCAGCATAAAAGTTGAGTGAAATATGTTGTTTCAATGTTGAATTATGTAAGTATTGAAATCGCTATTGGCCTCGTTCAGTGGCCGCCAGACTTCGCATTTTCGTGCTCATCGCGAATACCGACCGAACTGGCAAGCGTTGTTGACATTTAGTTGGAATTTTTCTTTTTGCATCTTTTATACTCAAATGATGTACATAAACGTACTTCGCAGTCGGCTCTTGCATTCCTCAAAGTTTGAAGCCGATATTTCACTTATAAAAAAAGTTCTCAGGTTCAAAAAATGCACCCAGTTTTAATTTCTTCGAAAATAATTTGTTGCGAAGTTCATCCTCGAATAAGGTACGTAAACGTAGTTTATTGTCTTCTCATACATTTTCCAAAGTTTCAGCCCGATATTTTAATTACAAAAAAAGTTCTTAGATTCAAAAAAAAATTCAGAAAATTGAAAAAGTATGGTCGGTAATGTAGGTATTTGGCTGTGTCACATGCCCTTAAAGAACCCACACAAGTCCACAAAAATGTATAACTACAAGTTACGAAGATAAGTTCACAAAATATCAAAATTCGCTCTAATGTCAATTTCGATTCCTGGGTCTTGGGGATTTTTTTCTAATGCATTTTTGTCACTAAAAAGTTTTCATGTACCTCAAATAATTCTCCTCCTATTTGCAAATGTGTTAGAAAAAAATTCCGAATACAATGATATATTAAATAGGAATTATCTTTCAGAAAATGATAGATTTAAATCCGAAAAAAATTGAGAAGACTTTTTTGACCTCCAGGTATGCAGAAAAAAATTGAAACTCAATAAAATTTGAAAACTCTACAAACAAGAAATTTTTGAAACCCTTTTTTCGAGCGCAGGTAACCAAGCTGCATGTCGATCGATTCCAAATTAATTAGACTTTCTTAGGACCCCAATATGCTACTTTTCCGCGTTGTAGCTGTTTCGAATTTCAAAAGTATTTCGACCCACCCTATTCAACAGATGACCTCCGTGGTGGAGGGGGGGGGGGGGGGGATTTTCATGGACATAGGAATAGGAGGGGATTAGCCACAGAATTAATTAGAAGTTACAAGGAGGTGTCGACCATTAATAAAGGCAGCGTAGACTAAAAAAGTATATTATCTTACATTAGTCTGGAAAAGCTCGGATTTTATTTTTTTCTAATGTTACTTTGAAGTACTGAAAGTTTTATACTTTTAAAATGTAAATGCAAAATTGGAAGAAATAAAAAAATACCTGAAAATTGAGGAAAAAATTTTACCGTGCGGTATTATTTATTTTCCGCTTATTGACTAAAAATAATTACTTCGGAGAGGTATTTGAGGTACATAATTAGTATTTCATTAATACCAGTTCACCAAAATTGGAAATATACCATTTTATAGGGTTTTAAAAATAAAAATGAATAAATCTGATACAAAAGATGTGACGAGAGAATGATTTTACACTTTCTGGACACCTAGTCTCAACTTAATTTATACACATTTCAATTCACTTCTCCATCTTCTAGTGCACTGTCATTATCGTCAGTTGTTGCTGGTGAACAATTTGAATATTTCACGCCGTTGCATTTTTAAACAAGCTTGTGTACAGAAAAGTCCACTTTTCCTGCAGCCACAATTTCTTCCCTATCCTAATTTGCTTTTACAAAAAATTATGTTCAGCAAATTCTTGGGTACTAGTCTTTTATTAATGGGGTTTCGAGATGAAAATTTACCTGATTTCTATCCCAATGCTGTTGTTAAAAAATAATTACCTAGCTATATTTGCATCTGTAGATAAAACTTTTCAAGGTGCTCCAGAGATGCATCTTCTGTGCATGGTAAATTTGATAACAGCACACGAGTATCTTTTGCTATGGCTGTTGTAAAACATTGACACCTGTACTGACTCAAATCGATCACAGAGCTTGGAGTGTCCGCGCCGTACAGAGAGAGAATACATTTCACTCCAGTGTTAAAAAGTTCCTCCCTGCGTTGATTTGAATTTCGTATACTTAGGCAGTATCCTGAAAATCGTCTACACTTTCAAACTTTATTGCAAACTTATTCTTGCATTTGTTGTAGAATGCCAACGTGATATCGCAGCCTGTGAATGCATATAGAAAAAGCACATGCTGCTTATACACTGACATGTGATCAAGGCTTGCAGATAAATAGAAAATTACGATTTAATGCTATAGTCACAATTAAGCGGTCGGCATCTCCGTCTGCTTTTTCGGATAAAATGCCATTCTGCTTTTATTTTACTGTTAATTTGGATATGATTCTTGCTTTGTTGCTTTGAATTGACAGAAACTGATCTTGTGCGACTTTAAGTTGCATAGCTTCTCCGAATGCATAATCAAGGGATGCATTATTCAAGGAACGGCGGTTCCGTTCTGCAGCTTCAGTAGTCTCCTTACCATACCGATCAAACACAAATGTCACGTTACTACCGTGAAATCTTCTGATATATCTGACGTAAGTGTCTAATAGAGACCCGAACTCGTTTCCATAAATATGCTTATGAATAAAACATTTTATTTACTCGTTGTTGGTATCATTGACATTTGTGAAAGATTCTTTGAAGAAATTGTAGAACGTAGATTTTTGCGTTTTTCGCATCCCTATGTCGTTGTACGAAGATAAAAGGTAAGGTCCTAATTCGTGATCCATGTACTTCTGCAACTTGCTATCAGATTTTTTCAGCACGTTAATACGCTGAAATAGTAGAAGGAGATCTATTAAAACGTGTTCGCTATTTATTTTTAGTTTACTATTAGCAGCAAGCAGAGGCAGGACTTTCTGTGACATCTTCAATTTTGAATCTCTGAAGTTCATGCCATTTATCTTCTTCGCAGACTCAATGCCTTCTTCAAAAGCATTAATGCAGTTTGTTTTGTCATCTCCAACCAGTGTTGCCAGTCGTACGGTAATTATCGTACATGTACGGTAATTTTGAGTAATGTACGATTCACGACTAACGTACAATAAAGTACGATAATTGTACGGAATTTTCAATCGAGTACGATCTTGTTTCCTTATGATAAATTTAGTGGTGGAGCTTGTACAATACATAGCAAAACTCGCAAGCACGAATTCGCAAATAATTAAATTAAAAATTTGATTTGAAAAACGCGCGGATTTCGCCGACTATTAGGTATTTTCACTTCAACCACCAGCTTGCTTCTCTTCAATGAGTGCCGAGGGGAATACAATGTACCAAATGCATGGGACAAAACTTTATTTTTGTAATAACTTCGTAATTAATAATAATAATTATCCTTTTATTCTCTCATTAAATGGTTCTTAAAAATAAAAACGATTTTTCAAATACACTTATGCAGAAAAAATTAGTTTTTACGAAGATATTAGCAAAATATGGCAAAAATGGACCAAATCCCAGTCATCCATCCGTTCAGCTGCGATAAAATCTTTCAATAATGTAACCATTCTGAAATACTCGATCCACAATTTTGCACTTTTGCCTTTGTTTTCTATTTCCTTCAATTTTTCTTCGAATATCTCTGACAAGTTTTAAAACTCGGCATTTTCTTCGATGTCCTTAAAGTTTAAACTTTCTGTCTCCAGTGTGAAACAAATCAGAATTGCTTTCCAAAAGCACAGAAAACTGTCGAATTTGTACAAAAAAATCAGGTCATTGTAATCAGTGATTATTGGGGTACCTTATACATAAATAATAGTTTAATTAATAAAATGCGGCTCCGTTGGCAGACATGCAAAGTCAAAAATGTTAAAAAATTGGTGTACGTGTTCTTCGTTCAAACATTTAATATAGTTATTTGTTTTTTGTGGTATTATTGGGTGAAATGATCGTGATTATTGATTTCACATTCAAATAGTTTATTACAAAAAAACACAAATTTAACAAGGAAGAAAACTTATAACGACGACTGTTGTAAGTGATTTTAAAAGCGGGTTGATCTCCGAAGACCAAGTCTCTCATTCGATAGTCAAATCAAATCTGAATCTCTGACTCGTTCTCTCAGGGCTCGCTCCCTGTTACATTTCGAAAAGCACAAGTTGAGAGGGTGTTCGCTTTCGCTGATTGGTCGATATACAGCGGAGGAGGTACATTAGTCCCCCTTTGCAGAAGTTTTTGAATTTTGGGAAAACCCCATGGAAAAACCATAGATTGGGTCTGACGCCATGGTCAAGAGTTGCCGCCGACAGCGCAATAACAATAAAGTATCCAAGCTATTTAGATTTTAGAAATTTACCTTAGAGGGTTGACAGTGGATTGTTTCTGAGTTTGACGAAGGACATTTAAATTGCTTTATGGACATTTACCTTGGAAGATTAACAGTGGGTTTTTCCTCAATATGACTAAGGACATTTCAATTACTTTATGGTTTCAGGAACAGACGGACAATTTATGAAGTAGAGACAAAGATATTTTAATGGTTCTTTTTTCTTTATCACCCTTGAATACATAAAAGTTAAAAAAAAAGGTTGATTAAATGAAAAAAAAATTTAATAAAATTTCTGCCACATTGATATTAGAAACTAATTAGCACTTTGGTAAAATGCTTTCATCCATTCGCCAATAGTACGAGAAAACGCAACATATCAAAAATTTTGAAATACCAATGTGTTCACTATAACGCATACTGTAAGACAGGAGTGCCCACTTCTGCCCGTTTTCAAAAATAATATAATAATCGTAAGTAATAGAGTTAGCGTCCGAGCGCCAAGAACTGACCTGTCTCATGTCTGCCTCAGTTGCGCAGGACCATTTCGCTGGCCCCACCACCCACGCAAATTCCACTTTTTCTGGGCCCAATATTTAGTGCAGAATTTGTTCAAATTTGTTCAACCAAAATTAGAATTTGTGCAACACTGAAAGTACCAAATAACTCAAAACAACACTGGCGGGGCCAGCGAAACGTTTCGCTGGCCCCGACATTATCCAAAATTAACTTTATATGAGCGTATTATTTTCGTCTTAATTTGTTCAAATTTGTGCAACCGAATCCAACCCCTAAAAACTACCCCATATGCGGCAAACTCTATGGCGGGGCCAGCGAAACGTTTGGCTGACCCCGAAATTATCCAAAATCAACTTTATATGAGCGTATTATTTCTGCCTTCATTTGTTCAAATTTGTGCAACCAACTTCAACCCCTAAAAACTACCGCTTTTGCGGCAAACTCTATGGCGGGGCCAGCGAAACGTTTCGCTGGCCCAGACATTATCCAAAATCAACTTTATATGAGCGTATTATTTCCGCCTTC